>VZQC01004828.1:439465-459074 GCA_009823505.1 Rhizomys pruinosus
AAAAAAAAAAAAAAAAAAAAAAAAAGTGCTTGGTTACTCACATAACATTTTCTCCACTATTACGACAGAGGGCAGATCTTGATAGGATGGTTGTTGTTGTAGTTCACAGGATTCTCAGCTGGGCAAGGCTGATGATTACTTTTCTCTTCTAGTAGGATGCATAGGATCTTCCAGCACCATGAATGCTTGTCAGTTCAGATGAAGCTTTGGGATCAATTCCAAATTTTCTCCTGTTTGTCGTACAACATATGTATGTGATGTTTTCAGCAATGAGGTCTTGTGACGAAGTTCTGGTGGGTCACAAAGGGGAAGGACAATGGCCAGTATTGTTTGAGGGTCTATGGAACCCATGGTCAACAGCTCTCAAAGAGGGAGTCTGTTCCTGGAATTGGTATTTTTATTTGCTAGCTTATGGTGTGTGGTAATGGCAATGTTCCTCTGTTATGGGATAACTTCATTTAATCTTGTTTATTGTGTATTATATATTCTTTAAGAAACTTCTGTAATGGTAGATTCCCACGACTTTTTCTAAAGGCTTTTAGTGTTACTTATCCATCCTTACATTCTCTCCTTCTTCCTGTCCTCCCATTCACCACCCCATTGAACATTTTCTACTCCATTACTCCCCTTTTTCCTTTTATATCACTGCTTTCTATCTTCCCTCTCATTAAGCACTAACCCCCCCCCCACTCCCACCATAGACATTCCCTAGTTTCCTAACCTCTATGGATTTTCGAAGTGAAACATGCATATCTAAGGATTCAAAGCTAGCATCCACTTAGGAGAGAGAATATTTGGCACCTGTATTTCTAGGTCTGGCTACCTCACTCAGGATGACTGTTTCCAGTTCCATTCATTTACCTGTGAATTTCTTAATTTAATTTTCTCTAGTAGCTGAATAATATTCCATTGTGCTAATGTACCATGCTTAAACTATTCATTTATCAGTTGATTGACTTCTAGATTATTTCCATATCCTGGCTATTGTGAAAAGAGCAGCAATGAAGATAGATGAAATAAGTCTCTCTGTAGGAAGATATAGGGTCCTTTGGGCATATGCCTAATAACACTATGGCTGGATCTATTTCTAGCATCTTGAGGAATCCCCAAACCAGAACTGAATAAGAATTCCCATTTTCCCACATCGACACCAACATTTGTCACTGTTTGTTTCCACAGGTATTTTTGATCATTGGATATTTGCAAGAAATCTTCTTGCAAATTCTTCCTGCAGTTGCAGGTGTTTGGAAAAAGTAACTGCTATAAACATCTCCAAAAGGGGGATAACAAATTGCCCTTGAAGCAAAAAGCATTTATTTTTAAAAGGTCCTCTCATTCCCCTTAGTTACTCTAACTCTCCCTCAGTATAGTTCCTAAGTTCTTCTAACTCTTCCTCAGAGTCACAGAGAGAGAAGAGTCACTGGGGCTCACTGGCTGCTAGCTGAAAAACTGAGAACTCTGTTTTCCATGAAAGACCTTGCCTCAAGAGAGTAAGGCAGAGTGTTAGACCAGGACACCCAGCATCGTCCTTTGGCCTTGGCACACACATGGGCATGTGCATCTACATACTCACATACCACTTACACAACGGTAACAATAACAAATAAAGAGTTGGGGCATACTAAGGAAAATAGAGACTGCTACACGCTAGAACTTCAGATAGGTTTAAAGTTCTAAATGTTAAAGCTGTAAGTCAAACTGTAGAAGTTATACAATATTAATTACTAAGTTTGAAGACAACCTTCCTTCACAAGAATTGTTGAATCAGAAAGTGTAATCTGAGAATTGCAGTACATAGCAGTACTTCACAGCCACAGATTTCTTTTATAGACAGATTTTTTAAGAGTGTTATTTACTCTTCTGTTCTTAGGATAAAACACAATGACCTAGATAACTTACAGAAGGAAGAGTTTATTTGGTTTACAGTTCCAAAGAGCTCATAATGGAGGGGAAGAGGAGATATGGTAGCAGGAGTTGGCCAGGGCAGATGTCTTTAAGCAGGCACAGGAAGCCAAGAGATGCAGACTGGAAGTGGGCAGGCTGCATGCCCTCAAAGTCTACCCCCAGTGAGTTGCTTTCTTTAGCAAGGCCGCACCTCCTACTGTTCCATGACCCTCTCCAAACTGTGTCATAAATTGGGGATGAAGTGTCCAAATACTTGGAGCCTATGGGACATTCACATTCAAACCACCACATTCTAGTCCCTTGCCTCCATAGGCTTATTACCATATCACAACCTAAAATGTGTTTATATCATCTCTAAGTCCCCATAGTCTTTATCAGTCTCAACATTATTTGAAAAATCAAAGTCTCTTCTGAAACCCAAAGCAATCTTTAATTACAACCCCCTGTAAAATACAAAAGCAAATTACATACTTTCCAAAGCTGCCTAGCACCTGTTCTCATGTCCTTTTCTTTACCAGGTAAAGAATTACAAGAGAAGTTTGTAGTCACAGCACACAATGGAGGTTTATTGAAAATGTAGGAGGGGGGACAGGACTGGGCTCCCTTTCCCCCTTTGGATTGGACAGGGTAGGAGGTATGTTTTTGCTTGTTTTATTAATATGAAAACAGGAACCTGAATGGAAAGAGCAAGGGCAGGGAATTTAAAATTCCCAGCAGAGTAGGCCTGTCAGCAGGAAGAAAAGCCCACCAAAAGGGCCAACTTTAGACAAGAACCCAGATTTATGCCATTTTAAAAACAAACTACAGTAATTGGAGCACAGCTGAATCTACTGTCTGGGGGCTCCTTCCCTGACTATCTGCCTTGTTCAGTACTGTTTCCTATTCTCCTTAACTTCACACATACAAGGGAACCAAATAAACATACACATTCCAAAAGAGAGGAATAAGGGTATGGTGAGGAAATGCTGGACCAAACAAGACCAAAACCCAGAAGGGCAAACATCAAATCCTATAGTTTCATGTCTGATGTCTGGGACTTTACTTCCAAAGGGCTTAGGTGATTCCACCTCTCCAGCTTTGCTGCATTCAGCATTCATCTATCTTGGGCTGGTTACCACTTCCTGTATTCAGCTTTCCTTGGCAAATGTCTCATGGCTCTGGCATCCCCAGCATCTTGGGGTCTCCATTACCAACCAGGCTTTACCTTCACGGCTTCAGGAAATGGCTTCTCGGGGCCTCTTGGTCTGTCAGGGTCTTCTTTATGCAGGGATGTCTGTGCAGCATGCTGCCTGGCCTCTGAGGCTCCCTGAATCCACAGAGGAAGAACTGATGACGCCCTCACTTTGACATCTTTCATGCCTATAATGCTGACACACTGTCAAGTTTGGCTGCCAGCTTGGGATGGACCTAGGCCTACCTCACCTACATTAGCAGCTTTGCCTGTTGCAATTTTCTAGATGAAAATTCTCAGATCTTTTCTTTTCCTAAGGAAGTTTATCTGGGAGAGATCTTGCTGTAAAAGTGTTGTTTCCATTGTTTGAGTGCAAATCTGGAGAAGCTCTAATGGCTCCAATCTCCTTAACACAGAGAGACTATCCTTCAGCACAAGCACATTTCTAGTCCAAACTCCCCAAATCTTCCACATTTCTCCCAAAACTCACATGTCAGGTTCTCATAACCCATAGTCTGCACTCTGGTATCAATTTCTATATTAGTTACTTCTCTGTTGACCAAAGCAAAATATAGAATGAATTTATAGAATAAAATTGTCCTAAAAGCTTCTGTTTGAGTCCATTTTTAAATTCTTTTTGTTTTTTGACTGAAACTAAGAACATTCTAAGGGATGTTCTTTCTATCCTTTAACACTTGTATAAGAATGGTTCTTGTGAGTTTTACCTGCAGTGTTATTTAAAACATTGTTCTATTTTCTCAAAGAACTAACTTGAATTTTATGATCATTTTATGTGTTTGTTTCCTATCTAGTCTCGTCATTACTACTTTCTTTGTTTAGGTATCCAGCTTCCTTTTAAAGTTTATACCAGTAATGACTTGACTCATAAGCTTAGCCTCATTTTTTGTTATGTAAAATCCTATTCATTACATAATGCATATTGAAATTCATGTGGATAAAGGAAAACATATCTCGAAGAGTTTCTGTCTATGAAAATGTTAAAGCCTTAGGCTTTTAAGGTTTTCTTTCTTTGATATGGATGGAATTTGATAACTATCTTTACTTACAAATAGGCACTTATGTTTTCCTGATGAATAGTTATTAAAGAATTGCCTTAGAGATTGTCATAGTTTTAGGATTTGTAGGACCTAGACCTAAAATTATTTCAAGGCTATCTTAAGAAAAACTATGAAATATTACAATGATAATATTACAGTGAGAGTCTTAGAAGGGCTATTGAAATGAGGGACACTAAAAAGTGGGCTTATGTTGGCTCTTCAGTATCTCAACTTTTGCTGAGATTCACTTTATCACTTTATATTGGAGAGTCATATTAATTGTTTTTCAGGCACATTTATATTCATATGGAAATCATAATTTTCCTTTCAAGCAGTGATATTACCACATATATTTTGTGAGAAATCGAAGATACCAAATCTGTAAAGCAACACTTAAATCTCATGAATATACATAATCTTTTTTGGAGCCAGGTTCTTTCTTTGTATGTCAGGTTAGGTTCAAATTCATGATTTTCAGGCCTGAATATTGAGATCAGGTTGTCCACACTGTCTAAAACATTGATTTTGTGTTTCAGACTATGCCTTGCCCTATAAGCAGTGTTTGACTTCATCTTGAGTACAAACACAGAGACTGGATGACTAGGTAGATGCATAAACCTTACCTTTTTTCTGGTACCACTCACAAAGCAAAGACTTTACTTATTCCTAAATTTAGCAGAATACTACCATATGAACATATTAAGCTCATATCAGGAAAATCAGATGTGGGATTTAATGAACACAGCAGACTGATAAAAACATGCACCCTTGCCTGCACTCCATAAAGAGGAGGACGTGTAACACTGGGACAGCTATAGTTCATGCCAACCTGTCATCTGACTGTAAGAGAGGCCCACACTGACTCCATTTTGAGTATAGCCACCATTTTAAGCAATTACTTGAACCTGCCCAATCTAGGGAAAAGGTCGATTGCTCAAAGACAGTTGCTCAAGGCCTCAAGAACAGCTAAATTAAACTTGTTGAAGATAACTGTTGGTATATGAAGGCAGATGGACTGACCCAACATTTCCTCATTCCAGTTGCAGGATTGTGTCTAAAGATAACTGTTGGTATGTGGGGTGCCCTTGGGTTGACCTAACCATGATCTGTAAACCTGTTATTACCCAATAAGGCTAGAAGTTATCCAAACCCTGCTAAAATTCCCCTAGATCCTGTATAAAAGGCCTTGGAGCCAAGTTATTGGGTTCAGAGCCTTTCCCTCCCACCCCAGCATGCTGGTTTACTTTTTCTCCCAGAAATAAAGTCTTGGTTTTCCATCCTTCGGTGTGTCTGGTGTGGATTCTCGAACTCTAACATGACCACATAGTGTGCACATTAAAGGATCAACAAGCTGAGAACTCCTGAAAGTTCCAAGGACAAGCTTGGGTGTTGATAGCCTGCACAAATCATGATCTGTCCATTAATCTAGGTGTGCTTTCAATTCACATGTCTGTTCTTCTGTCTGAATGTGGTTATGCCTTTCATCCCTGTAGTTTATACAGCTCAAACCTGTGACCCTTCAGCTTGACTCTGCAGGTATGTCTGCAAAAATTCCTCCAATAAGGTTTGGCATCTTATTCCACAAACTCATTTTTCAGGAAGATCAAGTTCCTGTTCTGTCTCTCAGGCTTTTTACTCTAACTTTGTGGTAGCCTCTTTAACATTTTACAGCTATTCTGTAACCTGTGTGTATACATACATGGATTCACTGAGTAATATGTGATATGTGATCTGAGAGTTAATATTAGTAATCAAATTTGAAATAAAAGAACCCTGTTTTCCTTGGCCAGCTTTCGAGGGAACCAGGACTTACTTGTATATTTCTGCCAGCCAGACTGCCATACCTTGTAAATTTAGTAATTCAATACATTCTGGTATTATAGAAAGACAAAAACATGTTAATCTTTCTTTCTGACATAGCACACTCATGACATTTGGTATAGTCAGCAAGATTCCACTTATGAAAGAAGAAAGCTAATTTAAAATTCCATTAGCAAAATAGTTGGAAATATATATTTTTTTCAAACAATTCAAATCATTAAATGTTATAAACAAATTTTGGCATACCCTACCAAAGACTTGGGGATGGAAACTAAGTTTTCTGTACTGACTTAAGTCCTGGTTTGCACAATAGTGTAATCTTACATTTCAGGTTACACCTAACTTAGTACTGAATGGATGGGAGCCTTACATCTGTGCAGTTCAAGGACCAAAAGTTGGAAAGCTTGGAAGCTTACACTGTGAAGAACTCCAAGTCATGAAGAATTGATTAGCAAAGTTAAATAAGTGTGTGTATGTGTATATAAGAAAGTGATAAAGAGAGAAAGAAACCAGAGACTACACATCAATGATTATTCATATATAATGTGTAGTATATAATTGTATTATACTAATAAATTATTTGAGTAAGCCAAAGAAATTATCTAAGAAAAGGTAGTTCTGTGAAGAACAATAAGTAAGAAAATAAGTGTGCCCTAATATGGTGCTCACCTCCAAGGGCCCACAGACATGACTTTAGTAAAAGAACACAATAATGTAATCTCCTTGATTAATTAATGAAGCACCACAATAGTTACTTGTAATGTTATTAAAAAGCCTGTCACATGAAACTGGGGTGATAATTCAGTGGTTTAATGTTAGTTGTGCAGGCAAAGTCACTACAGTTCAGATGCTTAGTGCCTACATAAATGCCAGTTGGGTGTGGCAGCACCTGCTGTTCCAACCTCAGAAGGCAGAGGCAGGTGATCCTTGGTATAAACTGGCTGGGGATACTTGCCAGATTAGAGAGCTGTGGATTTGATTAAGAGACTTTGCCTCAATGAATAAAGTCCAGGAGTGATCAATGAAGACTCTGAATGTCAAATGCCGGTATCTACATGCACAAAACATGTGCACATGAACACACATGCATGTGCAACTGCAGACACACATATTCACTGACAAATATATGGAAACAAATACACACATGCATGTACATGAGAAAAACATACAAATGAAAATATTAAGAATGTGAAAAAGCCTGTCACAAATATATCAGGAAAGATACAATGACAGATAGCCCCTAAAGTAATATAGAAATTATAAAAACTTGAAATATTCTGACTGATGAGATAAAAAAATGACCTAGGACCACCAGGCCCCCATCCTAAGGAATTTTTAATCATTTTGGGGGTGGCCCCAGTAGATCCATTTTGTCTTCTAGAATTTTAAACATTCATGTGTTTATTTTATTTTGGAGGATTTTGTGTGTTATATTTAGGGACCTGTGATATCTGTACAATGGTAGTTTTCAATATCTGGAAATTTCTAATATTTATTTCAAGATTCAAGGATAGATTCAGGTATAGAATGCAGGTAAAAACCTGAGGTACTATCCCAGTTGGCCACAAATTATAATTGGGAAAAAGTTTCATTTATTGTAGTAGAACTATTGGGGGACCCTGTGTGAGACAAATTCCTTATATGGAATTTAATAGCTTCAGTAAAGTAGGCTGCAGTATCTCTGAAGAAAATAAAATATTGTAGCTTAGAATTAATGTTAATGCCTATTACTTATTGACTAAGCCATGGGGAGACCTTGACAGAAGCCTTTTGTTAATATGAGACTAAGATCCAATCTGCAAGGGTGAAGGTGAAAATGCCAGAACTTTCCTGTTACAGACTACTGTGTGACCTATTTCAGGAAACAGCAATTAAATTTCATCAGCAAAATTAAGAAATAAGTGACAAATCCAGGAATCAATTAGGCACAGGGCAGTAGCTATAGTCTGGGAAAAATGCATGAGTTTTGTTCCTTCCTTCATAGAAGTGACAGAAGTAAGTTAGAAAAAAATAAGATTAATATCAGGGGAAGCATATTATTGTCTTGGAGGACATCAAACTGGACTGAGGGGCATGCTTACTAGCAGAGTAAAAGGTCAGGAAATAGTGTTGACCACCACACAAAAGTGATCCTAAAACTGTTCATTTTCAGATTTCTAAATGAGATAAATGCCCCCAGTATGGAAAATCAAGTGCGAGAGTAAATTTTATTTGACTCGGAATTCACTTGCAGCACCTATACTCCCCAACGTGACAGTGTTTGGAGAGGCAGCTTTTAGGGGATAATGTTAAATGAAATCATAGACATGAGAACTGTTATGGATTGGTAGTGCTGTAACCAGAGAAAGAATGTGAGGCATCTGTTCCCAGGTACATGCTTCTGACGTCAACAGAGGCTTCTGACGTCAACAGAGAAAGGGTCCATGTGCAAGCAAGGAGAGCCCTTCCTTGGTTTTGATCATGTGAGCTTCCTCATCTTTGGTTTCATCGATTCCACAGTGTAGATAAACTCAATTTTTATAACATACATAACCCAGCATATGATATTTTGTTATGGAAACTCAAACATATTAATGACAGATTAATGAACAATGATGCCCCTGCCTCTGCCTCATGAGTGCTAGTATTAAAAGCATAGGCTACAATGCCTGGTTTTCTGTCACTTCTTATCCATACTCAATAAGATCCATTTTACAAAGCTCAAAGACAGTCTTTCTGATTGCTTTGTCAGGGGAATAAATGTTCATATTATAAACCACATAGAAGTTGACATTTAGGAAATGTGCTCTGCAGTTATTGAGGTAGAGTTGGAAATATAGTTGGAGTCCTTGTAATTATTAACTGTATCTGCTCTTGACTGCGTAGAATCCAGGAAAGGAGAGGAAATTTTCAAATATCTGGTATCCTCTTAGTATTTAAAAGTAATGATGTATAAGTCCCTGGGAGTTCAGTTTTATTGATATCAAAGCCAATTGTAATACTATAGGCAATGAAAAATTCATGGCTCCTGAAAACTTTGATAATTAATTTTGTAACTCTAGAGTTGTTTCTAAAGGACTGTTGGAGAAAAATGACAGCGAAGTTTCTGAGGAATAGACAAATTTTTCTTTACAGCATGCCTTAATGAGTACAAATAAGTGTCTGCAGCATTAGAGAAAAGCCAAAAATTCTGTTTGAAAAACAGAACCAGGAAAATTGAGTCCATAATTAATAGCTGAAAAGTATTTTTATATGGATATGTAACATATGTGTTTATTTTTCTAATGAGCTTTCAGAATGGTTCATTCCTTGTTTACTATTCTAATAAGCTAGCCATCATTTTCCACATTAGTTGTACAGTCTAATAATCACAATGGATAAATGAGGGTTCTAAACCCCCTACACCCTCACCAATACTTCTGATTGTCTACCTTGGTTATTCTTTTTTCCCTCTCTTATTTGTTTATTTTTTAAGGGATTCTACAATATAATAGCACAGTTGTTTTCAGATAACATTGATGTAACTCAGTTTGCCGTACAATTAGATAATTGGTGCATTTTTTTAAGTGAGCCAAATTATTAAGCATAAGCAATGAATGTAAGTAACATTCATGTAAAACCAATTTGCAAGTATCTATGTCCAAATTTTGAACAACCCAAGGTTCCCATAGTCCAGTTGGAGATGCTTGTATGCACAGGCATGTTGATCAATTAGGAGTCCAGTCTATATTGCTGTAGTCTCACGATTCACCCCAATCTCTCCGCAGCCCTTACATTCTTACCATGGCCTTCCTCTTCCGCAATTTGTTCCCTAGGCTTTGGAAAAGGGGTACAAGTGGGTGAGAAGCAAACAGTCTATTTCTCTGGAGTGTCATTTTGACTTTAGTCTGTTCAGGTTGTTTCCCTTCATGGGTTGACAGCTTATCCAGTGATACCTTTTAGTCATACAACAAAGCACAAGCTATTGGATGTACAGGCATTTAAGCAGTACTAATTATTATGTGTCAAGCTAAGCTGTAGCATAAACACAATGCTTGGATTGTATGCTAATCCACAAAATGTGGTTTCTCTAGTAAAGGGTGACAAGTTTCTTATTGTGGCTTATAAACATCTAAACACTAGACGACATAAGCTTATGGCATTTTCTGTGAGTTATTACTCCAAGGAAAGATTTAATAGCCAATTAGATTTGGGGAATATATGACAATGGCTGCCACTGTTGCACAGTATTCTCCAAGGCAGTTGAGTGTAGCTGATACTAGATGGAGGAACTTGCTTGTCTCAGGAGACAAATATTTTGCTGTATTGCTTTAGTGGCCTTTGGTTATGCTCTCTGGCATTTCAGAGGCGTTTAGTTGACATTAGCAAGTGATGTCCATAACCTTTTTCATGCTCTACACCAGCCTTCGACAACAGGGATTTAATGCCTTTCTCCTTGCATATATCCCACTTATAGGCAAAATGTCTTTATAATTTTTGGGGGGGTTGAATCCCCTAACCAACATGCTCCTAGGCAGAATAATTCATTGCTTATATCAGAGCTTTCCTTTATGTAATATATTTTGCTTAATTACCAAACTATAAACACTTTACTATTGAATTTGCTCTAGATAGAGAATTATCCTTTTCACAGTTCCTATGGCCTATCGGTCAATTAAAAAAGGGTAGTTATTTTTCATGATTTACATTTTTCTGTTAAGTATGGCAGGGTCTTCGTGTGGTTTATAACATCTCTAACCATTAGAGGATGTAAAGCTTGTGGCATCAGCCGTGGGTTTATCCTCCAAGGAGAGAGCTAATAGCCAATTAGATTGGGATATACAGACATATGGCTGCCACTGCTGCACAGTATTTCCAGGCAGATGGGTGTAGCTGGTGCTGACGGAGGAGTCTTGCTTGACTCAAGGAGACCTATATTTGCTTTATTGTTTTAGTGTCTTTGGTAACACTCTCTGGATCCAGAGACCATCTGTATACTTACAAGTGTGTGTCTCCATACATCTTTCCATTGTTTATATCAGGCCTTCAACAGCAGGCTTATCACCTCTCTTTCCTGCAGATATCCCAGTTTGGAGGCAAGGAGCCTTACCTTTTGTGGGGTCTTGGATCCCCTGGCCAACATCTCCTTGGTAGAATAATCCATGTTGATGTAGAGCTCTGTGTTAATATATTTTGCTTAAAGTGCATAGCTTAAGGAGACTTTAGCATTATATTTGGTTCGAATAGAGAATAATCCTTTTACACAGTTCTATTTCATTAGTCTTAAAGAAGGAGTTTTACTGTTTTTACAAGAGAATACCTCTATAACAGCTGGCTCCAATCTACAGTGGAGAACGACCTCATCATCCAAACATCTTGTGTCATATACCAAAGTAACCTACCATAACAATTAGTACTGTTTAAATACCTATATATCTAATTGTGTGTGCTTCATTAGGAGGGATCGAAAGGCTATATATTATACTGTTTAATACCAAAATATCTAATTGCTATGCTTCATTAGTAGGATTGAAAGGTTATGCCTGGGCAAGCTGGCAGCCCATGAAAGAAAACAGCCAGAACTGACTGAGACCAAAGACATGCAGCGCCAGAGAAAGTAGAGTGTTTTTGCTTCTCATCCAACATGTGCCCCTTTTTCTAAGCTAGGGAACAATCCTGCGTAAGAGGGGCGTGGTAGAATTTAAGGGCTTTGATTGGGGTTAAGGGTGAAACTACAAAAGGAGAACTCCAGTTCCAGGGGAATCCGAGACCCTTCTGGCCTCCGGCATTGCACGACACGGGTCCACAGACTTGCATGCAGACAGTACATTCATACACATACAAAAAAAAAAATTTAGAAACTACAACAATATAGACTGGACACTCATTTGATCAACTAGATTGAACATACAAGCCCCCCCTGCTGGATGGTGGGACCCATGAGCTGTGTGGGTTTGGGCACAACTGCTTGCAAATTGGTTTTACATGAAGGATGCTTGTACTCACAAATTATCACTTATTGTTAAAAAAAAATGAAAACAAAACAAAACAGAAAAGCAGAGAAAGATGCAGAAAACTTATGGCAGAATGCATGATCTGGGATGGGTAGGGGTGGGGTGGGGGAAGGGAAGGGGATATATGCCTGAACTGAATTGGAAAATGATGTATGAAATACACAAAGCATCAATAAACAAAAAAAGGGTAGTTATACCTATTTTATAAGAAATTACCACTATAACAGTTGGCTCTAGTTTACAGTTAGGGAATGACTTTAGTACCATCATGTTTTTCTTTTTCCTCTAAAGGGGAGAGGTAGGAAGGTTTCTCAACATCTGGAAGGCAAACTTCATTAGGGCCCATTATAAACAGTTAACCCCAATAGAATTCAGAGAGATGCTCAGTGTCTGTGACTCAGGCAGTCTGAGGTTCCACTTTCTTTAATGTTCAGATGTGTCAGCCTCTCTGCTGGCATTTCCCAGTCCATCCTGCACAGCCAAAAGTTGTACGTTTTCAGGCATTTAGATTGGTGGTTTTTTTTTTTTTACCTGTGGGAGCATACAAATCTCCTCCCATTGTTAGTTTCAAGATCTCAAAATTGAAAATTTATCAATAGGATTGGAACACAGAATTTTCCATTTGTATCCAAGAAGGGATAGTACCCCACCTCCCACCTCGCTCTTTTTGTTTTTTAAATTTTTATGTTTTGACCTATAGATGCCTAAGTTGTATTACACATACCCATAAACAGGAGCCAAGTCATAAGTTTTCATTAAATTTACCCAAACTGTTTCTCATTGACTGTATGCTACTTATTTGGGAAGTAAATTTAAACTTAATTCCTTTAAATTGTCCTACAAGTAAAAGAAAGTGTTACAATATGATGTTGCCTTGGTTATTCTAAGTAATATGAAGTGATTGACTATTTTGTTGTGATGTTGACTCATATCTCTTAACATCTAATGATAAAGAGCATCTTTGTTTATATATGTTGGCTGCAAAATGTTCTGGAACTATTCTTGCCCTCTTTTTAATTGAGCTATTTGAACTATAAAGTTACTTATTTATTTATCTTTAGTAAATATTGCAAATGGAAAGTGTGAATTTGTACCAATTTTGTAAATTTTTGAGAGATTATTTGTACCTATGCTTTGTTGTCTATTTCTGTAGAAAAGTGGCTTAGAATGAGGGGCTCTTCTCTGTAAACCAGTTCATGTATTATTACAATCCTAAACTGACAAAACATTTCCTTGTGTATGCAGCACTTTCATTTCTTTCAAGAGCAATTTTGTAGTTCCTGGATGAAATTATCTTCTTTACGTGGCAGTCACACTTACTCTGTAAAGAACCTACCTTTGCAGCCTTAAATTACTGTTTCTCAACTACAAAATATAAATTGATTCAAAGGGACAGTGTGTCTCCTGGTGTTCTCTGTCCCTCTCTTCTCTCTCTCTCTCTCTCTCTCTCTCTCTCTCTCTCTCTCACACACACACACACACACACACACACACACACACACACACACTGGACACACTCCGATCACAGCAAGGGGTCTCAGTCTTGGCATAGGCTCCTCCTTAAGCACTGGACCCCACTTCCTGTCACTGAGCAAACTAGAGAAAGTACACCTACCACATGAAGACTGGGCTCACTCAGGGGCCTTTGCTGACTGCAAGATTCCAGCCTCCCCTTTCATCATTTTTTAATTTTGTCTGTAAATGCTTCAAACAGATATTGTTCTATAATACCCTGATTTTCTTACTCTGATTACAAAGAATATTTGAATTATGTAACCACCACCAGATTTAGAAATAAAGTTTCCTTTGTCTTTTTTCAGATTTATTGTGGAAAGAAAAATCTAGAATTGCATCAGTCCTGACAGCATGAATGGGCATGCAGGAGGAATTTAGATTCCTTGACATCTTTTCTTTTTTCCTATTTTGAATAGAAGTTTGAATAATTACCCCACAAAAGTTTCCTTGTTTAATGTGTCATCCTCTGGTTCAGTCCATATTCAGTGTTTATTTTTCTTTAAACTTAATACAAATATATTTTTAAAAATGACAAAAAGTATTGTAAGATTCCCTCTGATTTCCATAATAGTCACTCCATATTCTGGCTGTTTTCATAAAATCTTGTGCACATCTTAGTTTACCTCACATTGTGTTTGGAGTTCATTTTTAAATGTCATTTCTTTTTTGTTAGACCAGTCAAGGAAGGATTCATTATTTTTTAAACATTCAATTTATTATTTGTTACGTGTATGAGTGTATTGCCACATACATGTAAGTGCACCTGTGTCATGCAATGTCCACTGAGGTCAGAAGAGAGCATTGGACTCCCTGGAACTGGAGTTACAAATGGTTGTTAGCCACCATGTGGGTGCTTGGAATCAAACATGGGTCCTCTGCAAGAATAGCCAGTGATCTCCGCCACCGGGCCATCTCTCTAGTTTTGATTTCATTCTTTCATCTTCTGTTTTTTTATGTTTGTTGAAGAATAGTGTAATGAGGAACATACTTGCTTCCAAAATTGTGTACCATATTAAAGTTTCTGATTGATTATGTATTAATCATTGAAACCAAAGTAGAATTCAGTGCAATTACTGACATCTGTGGGATTTTTGTTTTGTTTTTATGTTTGTTGTTGTTGCTGTTGTTGTTGTTTGGCATGAGGTCTCATTTTTCCTCCTTTTTTTAAGCTCAGGCTGAATCCTATCTCTCTGCCTCAGTCTTGTGAGTACTGAGAGTACCCACCCATGTCAATCACTGCTCCTGCCCTAATATGTACAATTCCCTTAATTATAAGAAAGTTTTAGGAAATACACATGAACATTTATATGAATAACATAGTGATGCTAAATGATACATATCATCTGATTTTCTCAGAGAGGCAAGATTTTCAACATGGTAGGGAACAGGTTTTTTTCGTACTTTTTTGTATGATTTAATTTGTATTACTAATAACTAATTTATTTTAAATTTTATGAAATCAAATACTTCTTATTGAAACTATCGTCTTAATTCATTTAAACCTCACAAAAAGCATAATTCAATCTATTATTTATCCATTTTATAAATCAGAACAATTAAGCACAAAATTTATAAGGGATTTCTCAAGGTTGGACAGTACCGAGAAAAAGTGGAGTTCTATTTAGCTTGATTTATTTGTTTTTGTTTTGGTCACTTTTAAAAGAAACATCGTACATGGGGCTGGAGGGATGGACTAGCAGTTAGGAGCGCTGACTGCTCTTGCAGAGGACCTGGGTTTGATCTCCACCACCCACATGGTGGCTGAGAACCATCTTTGATTCCAGCTCCAGGGGAATCTGACACCCTCTTCTGACCTCCGCAGCATTGCACTACACGGGTGCACCAACCTACATGCAGACAGTACATTCATACACGTAGAAAAATAAATAAATAAAATAAAATAAAATAAATATACAAACAGCTGGTATTTTTATAGTGGACTAACTGTGTTTAATTTACTTATTGTTAGTCTATTTAAAATTTCTTAATTCCATGTAGATGAAAATAAATTTTGTTCCTTGCTGACATAAAAGGCAAATAAGAATGATCTCACATAAATTTTTCAGTGAAAATTTTGACTATAAGTAATGTATCCAGGGAAATTAAAACGATTAATTCTTTGTAACTTGAGAATATCTTTCAATGTATTCTCTGATTTCTAAGGTCATGGAGTTACTAACTTTCTATGTGGGACTAAAAACACTGAGGAGGGGTAAATTTCTTCCCTACCAATTTTTCACCTTTTTTTTTTTATTTTGATGTTATCTTTATTGATCAGTTTACTCATTTTAATTTACATATAGAGATTTGGTGTTAGAAACCACAAATAAAGGGTAACATACATCATTCGTTTTTCTGAGACTGTGTCACCTCACTCAGCATAACAGCCTCCAGTTCCATCCATTTGCCTATAAATTTCAGGAAGTCATCCTTTTTCACTGATGCATAGAACTCTATTCTATAAATGTACCACATTTTCACTATCTACTCATCAGTTGAGGAACATGTGGGTTACTTCCAGCTCTTTGCTATTGTGAAAAGAGCATGAATAAACATGGCTGTGCATGTATCTCTGCTATAGAATACATCCTTTGGGTATATCTATACCTAGGAAAGGTATAATTGGGTCAAATTGTAGGTACATTTTTATATGTGTCAATTTTTCACCTTTTAATATTCTTTAAGGTCCTTGAGTAAAGGATATGTTGCAAACGCTAATGGCTTGTTGTAGGAATTGCCTGCAGTATGGAGTTAAGGCTCCATGATTAGTTCTGCCATCTTGTACATGAGCTTAAACAAGAAAGAATTTTTTTTTCTGTCCTTTCATGAGCTTTATTTTTTTTTTTACATTTTTTTTATTGATGCTTTGTGTATTTCATACATCATTTTCCAATTCAGTTCAGGCATATTTCCCTTTCCCTTCCCCTCCGCCGCCCCCAACCCAGATCATGCATTCTGCCATAACTGTCCTGCATCTTTCTCTCATTTTTTTTTTTCATTTTTTAGCTATAAGTGATAATCCATGAGTACAAGCATCCTTCATGTAAAACCAATTTGCAGGCTGTTGTGCCCAAACCCCCACAGCCCCACCATCCAGCGGGGGGTGAGGGGTTGTATGTTCAATCAAGTTGATCAAATGAGTGTCCAGACTACATTGCTGTAGTTTCACCATTCACCCCAATCGCAGCCCTTACATTCTACCACGCCCCCTCTTCCGCAGATTGTTCCCTAGGCTTAGAAAAGGGGCACAGGTGGATGAGAAGCAAAACAGTCCACTCTCTCTGGAGCTGTTGTCTTGGACTCTGGTCAATTCTGGCTGTTTCCTTTCATGGGCTGACAGTTTGTCCAGGAATAACCTTTCGATCCTACTAATGAAGTACAAGCAATTAGATATATAGGTATTTAAACAGCACTAATAGTTATGGTAGGTTACTTTGGTATAGACACATATGTTTGGATGATATGTTAATCCATGAATTACATTTTTTCCTGTTAAATATGACAGGGTCTTACTGTGGCTTATAACATCTCCTAACCTGTAGAGGATGTAAGCTTGTGGCATCAGCCATGGGTTATTCCTCCAAGGAGAGAGCCAATAGCCAATTAGGTTTTGGATATACAGGCATATGGCTGCCTCTGCTGCACAGTATTTCCAGGCAGGTGAGGTGTAGCTGGTGCTGACGGTAGAGTCTTGCTTGACTCAAGGAGACCCGTATTTGCTTTATTGGTTTAGTGGCCTTTGGTAACACTCTCTGGTATTCCAGAGGCCATCTGTACACTTGCATGTGTGGTCTCAATCTTATATAAAGCAATGTTGACTGGCATTCAGCAGATAAGCCAGGTTGTCCCCAAGGTGCTGAATAAGAACCAAAGTGTGTTCAATGACTTAAAATTTCTTTTTTTCTACCTTCCCATCTGGCTGTACCCATTTTCAGTTTGTTTCAGCTCCATATTTAGAGTTTCATTAATGCCCTAGACATTGGGATGATAGTTATATTCTGTACCTGTTAGGGGAGATAGTACAGAATAAATTGTAATTTTAGATAGCCACTATAAAATCTCCACAGACAGCGCACAATTTATGATTTTTGTGCATATATTTTGATAGATTATGTACTTTTCAGATTTTGTGATAAAAACATTCCATAAATAAGCTATTCTGGAAAATGTATCCACAACTTAGCAATTTCTAATTATACTCATTTAAATTATTTTAATAATAAATAATCTTATTATTAGACTAGACCTTTCAGAGTCAAAATGCATTATACAGTTTTAAAACTTCAATTGAAATGACTAGTGTTAGCATATCTGGGAACAATGCGACTACCAAACACTTCAGAAAAAGTAGGAGAAATGAAGATCTTATTTTCCATTTATAGTCAAATCCTATAAAGTAGAATGGATAATGAGTTTACAAAAAATTAATATATTAGGTCATAAATTCATTTTAAGTGTAATATATTTTGATGGTGGTTCTTTTCTTTCACATTTGCTACATTTTAGTGCTTAAAAAAGCATTAAAATGGATAGGCAGCAATTTCAGACATGCTCACAAAATTCTAATGAAAATATAGCTTCAGGGCTAGAGAGATGGGCTAGCAGTTAAGAGTGCTGACTGCTCCTTCAGAGGACCCGGGTTCAATCCCCAGCACCCACATGGTGGCTGAGAACGGTCTTTAACTCCAGTTCCAGGGGAATCCGACGCCCTCTTCTGACCTCCATGGCATTGCATGACATGGGTGCACAAACCTACGTGCAGACAGGACATTCATACTCATAAAAAATATAATATTCTTTTTTAATTAAAAAAATTAAAAAAGAAAAAAGAAAATATAGCTTCAGTTCAAGATAAAGATGGGGATAATGAAAGATATAGAGTATTATCTGAATTAGGTATTTTAGTTTATATGTTAAAGGAAATAAAATATTGCCTTAACAACCTAACAAATGCATTCATTCATTTATTCAAAGATCCTTAATGATTAGTTTCTTGTAGTGTTGCTAAGATAAAATACCCCAACAAAAGCAATTTAAGAGAGAAAGAGTTTATTTTCACTCACAGTTCAAAGGTACAGACCATCATGACAGGGAAGGTTGGGTATCCAGAGCCTGAGGCAGCTTGTCAAGTTGTAGCTGCAGTCAGGAAGTGCATGTACTCTGCTTTCTCCTTTGTATGCAGTCTAGGTTCTCAGCATAGGGAATGATGCCATAGACAGTGGGTGTGTCTTCCCACATTAATTAACCTAATGAAGATAATTTCCCACAGACATAGCCATAATCCTATCTCAGAGATGATTCTAGATCTCATTGTTATCAAAATTGGCCAAGACCCTGGAAAATAAGGTTTTTTTAAATGTGTGTATGTGTATGTTAGAGTGTGTGTTCATATGTGTGCAGAAATGTGGAGAGATGTTGATGTGAGATGTGCAGGCCAGAGAACAGCCTAGGATATCATCCACAGAAACACCATTTACCTCCTTTGAATTGGTCTTTCATTGGCTTGGAGCTCACCAACTATACAAGGCTGGCTGGTCAGCAAGCCTCAGGAGTCAACTTGTCTCTGTCTTCCAGTGCTGGAGTATAAGCCCATGTAACCACACCTGATATTTTTACATGAGTTCTCAGGATTGAACGCAGATCCTCATATTTGCAAGGCAAGCATTTTATCAACATAGATATTTCCCTTGCCCCTGAAAATAAGATCTGAAGCAAATTTTCATTTTATTTTACTCAATCTTTAAACCATATCTTTCTATATAAATTTTCCAATATACTATGATTTGGTGTTACTATGCCAACATTATAATTCCCTAAATAAATAGCCTAACTCAAATTAATTTTTTTTTAGTTTGAGGAAATTTTTATTTATTTTTCTTTTTTTATTTTTTTCTATTTTTTATTGATGCTTTGTGTATTTCATACATCATTTTTCAATTCAGTTCAGGCACATTTCCCTTTCCCTTCCCCCCACCCCACCCCACCCCATCCCAGATCATGCATTCTGCCATAACTGTCCTGCATCTTTCTCTCAGTTCTTTTTCATTTTTTAGCAATAAGTGATAATTTATGAGCACAAGCATCCTTCATGTAAAACCAATTTGCAAGCAGTTGTGCCCAAACCCACACAGCCCATGGGTCCCACCATCCAGCCCGGGGCCTGGGGG
>VZQC01004828.1:463399-548806 GCA_009823505.1 Rhizomys pruinosus
GAGGAGGAGGAGGAGGAGGAGGAGGAGGAGGAGGAGGAGGAGGAGAAAAACAACAACAACAACAGAAAAGACTGCGTCGAAGAATTGGCTGAAATGGTGAACTTCTGCTCGAAACAGTCAACTTCTATATTGAGAATTTGAAGAAAGACTGAGAAAAAGATGAAAAACATGTTTGGCAGAATGCATGAGCTCTGGTGGGGTGGGGAAGTAGGGAGGGGGACACGGGTCTAGATTTGACTTGTAATATAATCTTGTTATACATATATACATATATATATATATATATATATATATATATATGAAAAAATCAATGGCAAAAAAAATAACATGTAAGAACATTTAAAAAAGAGAATAGAAGTTTACCATGTATGCCTTGTATGTCCTGATTATTCTCCAACTCCTTGGAGTTAAGTTCTGGTAAAAGCATCCCAAGGTGAAAATACTGTAAGAAAAAAAATGCATCTAATAGAGCTAGCCTCTGAACATTGTAGCTTAGCAACAAGAGACTATATCAGTTTTTATCCTCATGATTACATAGCTTACAGGCAACTGTCACCCTTGGCTGCTCAGCATCAGGAAAGAGTATCATAGTACATAGCCTAGGAAAAGATCAAAACTCAAGGTAAGAAATCTACAGAATGTGTATCAGTTTTGAAACTTCTTCAATGAAAATAATTGTGAGTTGAGCCATCTGCAACTGGGGATAATCTATATATGGGAAATATCCATGGAAATTAATGACTATCAAACACCACCTTCATCTTAAATATAAACATTATAGGGATGCCAGTATGGGGAAGCTGACCAGGAAAATTATGATAACAACAATAAGGTGTGTCTCAGAGACTTCACCCGCAAATTCCCTATTTAAATGCAAACTTCTCTAATAAAAATAATACCTCTGCTTCCAGAGCTCCCCTTATCTCTACTGTTCACAAAGAGCTCAACATCATTATACCCCAAAGTTTATTTGGTGGCAACATTTTCCATTATTTTATAATCATATTGTAAATTTGCATGTTTAGTCTCTTCAATTAAATAAAGAAAATAAAATCCTGAAATACATTATAGTACATTCTAATGCAAGCATATTATCTAGCTTTTTAGTAAGAAATCATTTGATTAGAATCTCTTGAGCTAAAGAAAATAAGTATATGATTATTAATATTGGGTAAATAAAGGGATATAGGCACAGATGACTAAATGAATTTTTTAAAGGCTGGAAAGAGTTTTAATTAGAACTTTAGAGGTCCAATACTAGTATCTACCCTTTATAATATATTAGTATAAAGGGTTGGCAAAAAACCACTATGAATTTTTAGAATGATTAATTCTTCTATTTATAGCACATAAAATTAAAGTTTGTATGCACAGTGTTATTCCCAGTAATGAAAGAATTCTTAAGATGAACAAGATGAAAGACTTGAGGCAAGAGAAACAAGCCTGTTTGAATAAATATTACACAGAGTTTGACAGGTTAAAATAGAAGCTGTGTTAGTTACTATTCTCCTTGAAGTGGCAAAGGCAACTTAAGGAAGAATGAATTCATTTTGTCTCAAGGTTGGCTGCTCTAGCTCATCACAGCGGGGAAGTTATAGCATTAGGAGCAGGAGGTTGCATCCTCGGGAAACAGAGATGAATGCAGGTGCTTGGCTGGGCTGCTTTTTTCTTTTCACTCACTCCAACTTCCCAGTCCATTGGATGGTTCTGACACTTGGGATGGGACTTCCCACCCAAGTGGGAGCAATAAACAAACTCTTCACAGAAACTCTTTCACGGACAAGTTCAGAGCCTTGTTTCCATGGTGATTTTAATTCCAATCAAGTTGGCAATTAAGATAACTATTGCAACTCTCCCCTTTATTAACTTGACTCAAACACATCACTTTCAAGCCCTCAGTTTCCACCCTTTGTCTCCATAGCCTTATAGCCACTCCATAATGCAAAATTTATCAAAATTTCCCATAGACCTTAACAATTCAAATAATATTCAGTAGTGTGAGTATAAAATCTCTTCTACAGCAGAGGAATAACAGTGAGCCATTGTTACAAGCATAAAACCACACTTCTTCCTCATAATGCATAGAGTAAACAATCAGACTTCTTTTTTTATTGATGTTTTGTGTATTTCAGACATCATTTTTCAATTCAGTTCAGGCATATTTCCCTTTCCCTTCCCCCACCCCACCCTACCCTACCCCAGATCATGCATCTGCCATAACTGTCCTGCATCTTTCTCTCATACTTCTAAAAGGAGGAACGGGCGATCTAGAAAGACTGGTTAAAGCAAGACTGAAACTCAGCAGGGCAAACACCAGATCATGCAGCTCTGTGTATCCAGGCCTCATGATGGAATTATCTTGATTTAAATGGTTTGGGTCTTCCTGCCCCTTCCAGCTCTGCTTCCTACAGCACATGCAGCCTTCTCTTGGACCCACAGCCTTCCCTTTGGTCTAGTTCCCCTCTGTACTTCAGCTTCCCTTAGTGCATCACCCATTGTTCTGGCAACCTCTGAATACTGGCTTTCTATTGCAACTTAGACTTCACCTTCACAGCTTCATCCAGGTGCCTCTCACCACCCCCTGCAAGGACTCTTCCATAAATTCCCTGGCCTCAGCACCTCACAGGAGCCACATTTCCACTGTCTGCATCCAGTGTCTCTTGGTACTCTGGTCTTCCAGACCGCTACCAGGAAGTATATGGCAGAATATAAGATCTGTTTATAGCATTCTAGGGCAGGTTTTGTCTGGGGTTCCAAAATGCTTTATATCCTATCTACAAACAAGTGTTGAAAGCCTAAGAATCACTTTATCAGGTTTATCACCTCAACAACATTTACTCCTGGTTCTGTTTTGGTTAATTCTCTCCTCAGAGTGAGAAAATCAGCTTAAGGCAGGAATGGTTTGTTGTGGCTCATAGCATGAGGATATGGTCCATCACTGTGGGAAAATCATGGTGGCAGGGGCTTGAATTAGCTGCTCACTTTGTTTCCACAGTCAGGGAATAGAGAGAAATGAATGCTAGTTCTCAGTTCACTTTCTCCTTCTCACTCAGTCTCAGACACCAGTCCATGGAATGGCACGAACATTTAGGGTGTGCTGTCATCACACCTCAACTTCCCAGTCAGCCTAGAAACTCCTTTTCTCATTTTCTCAACCATGTTCATAGGTTTGTCTCCATGGTGATTCTAAATCTCATTAAATTGACAATCAGTTTAGAACCATCACAGCAGTAAAAAGGACTCCTAAGGTAATATAAAAATAGTTATGTAACATATATAGTTATGTAACATAATATAAAATTGCATATAGTGTCTGAGTCTCTTATTCCATGTCAATAAATGTCTGTTATAATCTAAGGCCCTGTTTTAAGACTTGGGAATAGTAAAGCAAATCCGTTTCAGAAATTCTTCAGGAAATGTCTTTCCTCATTTCATAAACATTATATGATAGCAATGATGCAATTTCAACATGATATAAATCTACATCATTAATAGTGCCATGATAATTATTACAGCAAATCAAAAACACTCTCAGATACCATCTCCCTCTGAGTGTGGGAACTTGGGTGGGGTGGGGAGCAGGGAAAGAGAAGCGACTCTAGATTCGATTGAGCAATGATGTATGATGTATGGAAAAAGTATAATAATAATAATAATAATAATAATAAAATAAACAAACAAAAAAAGACTGGCTAAGATCAAGAAAACAAAAGACACCAAATGCTGGAGAGGTTGTGGGGAAAGGGAAACAAACACTCATCCACTGCTGGTGGGAATGTAAACTCGTGCAACAACTATGGAAAGCAGTGTGGAGAACCCTTAAAAGACTCAAAATGAGCCTACCACCTGACCCAGCCATGCCACTCCTGGGGATATACATACAAAACTCATCCTAATACAAAGATACATGCACATCTACATTTATTGAAGCTCTTTTCACAATAGCAAAGAGCTGGAACCAACCCAAGCACCCCCAAGCTGAGGAGTGGATAACAAAAATATTGTACATCTACACAATGGAGTTTTATTCAGCGATAAAGAAAGATGACATCATGAACTTTGCAGGTAAATGGATGGAACTCATTGTGCTAAGTGAAGTAACATAGTCCCAGAAAAACAAACAGGGAATGGTTTTCCTCTTTTGTGGATGCTAGCACCAAATCCCCAGTTGAAAGGCAAGCTGAACAACATTATTGTTATATTTCTTTTTATCTGAAAGCAATTGTGCTCTTATAATGTGAATCTCATAACAGGCTCTAGAATTGGCCTACCACTTATTTTCAGACACTGTAATTACTGTATATGGGTGGAAGGTACATAGTCATATTTTAGAGTAATATAAAATTAAAGGGGAAAATGTGAATGCCTAAACATATTCTGGAATTAACATACAGTTTATTCTCAGAGGTCATAATTTTGATACATCTGTGATGGTTATTTATGCATATGTTGGAGCAATACAAAAGGGAGGGAACAACAACAACACAAAGTCTGGGTCAAAGAATTGACTGGTATAATTAAATTCTGCCCAAAACAACAAGCCTCTGCAGAGAAAAACTTTGGAAAGACTGAGAGAAAGATGCAAGACAGGTATGGCAGAAGGCATGAACTGGGGTGGGGTGGGGAGTGGGGAAGAGGGGAATGTGTATAAATTGGACTGAAAGATAATGCATGAAATACACAAATCATCAGTAAAAGTATTAAAAACTAATAAAATGAATTTGTGGTGTTGAGGAAAAAGAAAGCAAAAAATTTTACAAAAATAACTTTCAAACATCTAAGTGCCGATAAGAAAGTGAAATGAAAAGGAAGGCACTCTGTCAGTTCTAATTACACTAATTTGAAAAAGCAAATAGGCCTACCAGATGTTACTACATGAGTTAATTGTATATTCAACATTAAAGGTAATTAACTTACATGCTTACACTTGTGCAATTTCTTACACTGGAGTTAAATTCACGTCATGATTTTCAATGACACACTCTTCAAACAAAAAAAAGCAACCCTAGCAGCGTGATATGAATGCAGGTGAAGTCAGCATGCTCTGCTACTCCTTTGTTCACAGTTTCCATGGCTGCTCTTAGCATTTTTCAGGAGAATGGTGAAGCCTTGTATTTAACAATCACCTGCATTCTTAAGTGATTGATTGGCTATTCCTCACTAAGGATTCCTTAACACATTCTGTTTGTTCCTCAGCTCATTCAGAGTCCCACAGAGAGAATATATATTAGACATGGATGCTGTAGCCATTTATTCTCTTTGCTGATCCTTTGATTACTATAATAGTAACAGCTAAATTTATTGAATACCAGAAAGTTGTCTTATTGTGTTATACTTATCCCACTGCATTTCATTCTCATTGGAAACATGAAGATAAGTTTCTTCAGGAACTGTATTTTAAAAGTGAGCATCCTAAAGTCCAGGAGAGTAAGAGGCTCAGAAATCTTAGTGTTCTAAGGTTGGAGCCCAGGGATTCTAGAGCAAAGTTTGTGCTTGTCATGAGAGGACAACAAAAAGTTCATAGTTTAAATATTCCCATATTCATGGTTTTTGCTATCTGCCTTAACTCAAATATTTTAATCCATTAAAGAAAAACAGAACCTTGTTTGTCTATCAGTGACAAGTTATAGTATATGAAAAATATCTCATAATGCAACACTATGTAAATTTTAAAAATGATTATGATTATTACTTGTTACTCTTGACAGCTTCCTTAATTCTTTTCCAACTTTATGACAGTTATCCTACTTTTCCATCAACTTAATTGCTTTTTTATTTCCTTTTCTTTTGGGGCATAATTTTCTTTTAATGACCCCTAACACATACTTTTAAATGGTCAAAATCTGTTATCTTTATTGTGAACTTCAGAACTGGGATGCCATGTAGTCTTTCTCTTTCATCATATAGTAAGGAAATATTTTAAGTAGTTTCCTGATGCTACAAGGTTAGTTTTTTTCAGAGATTGTGTTTATGCATGGATTCTACCTACCAGTCTTAAGCCATTTCTCTGCAGATGCTTGGTCAATTAAGTAGAAGTCAGTTCTCCATCTTTTTTCCACATCATAGAATATCTGGTCTGAAAGTTAATAGTAGTTAAAACATTAAAATTACAGGAGAAATGTTTTAAGACCATTTCTGTGTAAGACTGCAAGTAGTAAGTAACATTAGCTAAATGCAGAAGAAAATGGAAAGGATTAAACAAATTGACTCCATCATAAAAAGATATGCAATATCAGGGCAGAGGAGCAAAAACATCTGTTTTTACATCTTTTAAGGAGAGGAAAAACTAATTAGTTTGGGACTGATTCAGATAGATGTCATTTTAAATTACTTTTTTCTTCTGCTACCAAAATAAAGCAATTAGATGGAGTAAGTACAATAAAGAAGATTGTGGTAAAACAGATGTTTGGCAATAGACATTACACTATGAAAAACTATATAAGGAACTGCCTGCTAGGCAAATCTACACAGAGTAAAGGGTTAGGTCATTCTCAGGAAAAGTTAAATTGATCTGAAGTGCATAGATCAAGCCATGACCTTCATATTTATTTCATGAATATGGAACACACCTTGTCAAGGTGGGTTGAATGGTCCACTTGGGACTTGGGAGGAAGATGGGCACTAAGGGAGGGAACTGGTGGGTTTCATCGGTCCTTAAAAGGACACAAGCAGTATTTATTTTTTGTATTAATTTAAATTTTTATGTGCTTTTACTACTTTGATTTCAGTTGTGAATAGACTTCTGACAATATATGTACACTCATGTGCCCACACATTTTTCCCTCAAAGTTAAATGATAATAAATATTGTTTTGCACAGTGAAATTATCATTAAACTGAACTAATCCACTTCCTAGATTTTTTAATTAGGAAAAAATGGTTAGTCTGATGGCAGCAATTAGTTTTGACTGAAGTGTAAAAAGATTTTAAAATTTGGATAGGAAAATATTTAAAATTAAAAAAATACTTAAACTCAAGATCTCTGGACAATTTTTTCACTTTTTTTCCCAAATCAACAGCAATGAATATTATAGAATTGATAACCATTATTAAGTGCACATTTTATTTCTGAAACTAAATGCTCCATATAGTCACCTACCAATTCCCTACTTTTCCTACACGTCTCCACGTACAATGCACATGGTCAGTATTGAACAGAATCTGCACTGTTGTAGGTCTAAATGTGTTTGTTAGGGAATGTAGATTTATGATTATCAATATGATTAGTGGAATGAATATTTTCTGTGCTGTACGAACACATAGACAGCTACCTCAGCTAGCCTGATGTAGATGTGTGACTATGTGAGACATCAACATATGACTGCAATTAACAAAGCATAGAAAGTTGGTAGAACCAGATGACGAATTGCGTCATGAAAATATCATATAAACAATGGAAAATAGGTGGTTCTAAGAGAGAAATGAATAAGCAAACTTACCTAGAGGAATGACTTTTGTTTGCTCTTCAAACAAGATTTATTCCCCCTTTTATTCTTGACGAAACTCTAAGACAGTACAATAAAGAAATGGAAAATTTGGTCTTGTTTTGTTTCTACTTGACAGTTATCTATTTTATACCATTAAGTATATTGCAACTTGCATAATACAACTCCTAAGACCTCCACCTCCGGCAGTGAAACATTTCTCAGGAAAACCAGTACCCCCTTTCCTTTAGAAGATTGTACAACTTCATACTCCCTTCTGTTTGCTCTTTAAACCTGAACCTCCTTATAGTAGTTGCTTCAAATAACCCTATGAGTCACCCTTCCTCCTTTCTTTCTTCTTTTTATTAGGCTTGAACTCAGGTCACCAGACTTGGTAAGTATCTTTATCCACTGAGCCATCTTGTTAGATCCAGCATGGAGTTATCTATTCTTTATTCATTTAGGTGGTCCTCACATGCTTCTGTAAATATGTATACATCTGTCCTAGCGTTCTAAAAGTATATTACAAGATCACCTTTGCTTTGCTATTAGTTAGTTGTTATTTTTAATATTTCAGTCCAATGTACCCCAAAATTGGAATCATTAACACAAATTAACTATATAAAATATTTTACTTGGTTCTCTTCTATTTTTACTTTGTATTTAAAAAAATATAGAATGCTAATAACACTAGTTAATTTTATTTCTTCTATTTTTTTAACTTTATTTATTTTCATATGTGTATGAATGTACTGTCTGCATGTAGGTTTGTGCACCTGTGTTGTGCAATGCCGCGGAGGTCAGAAGAGGGTGTCAAATTCCTCTGGAACTAGAGTTAAAGACAGTTTCAGCTGCTATGTGGGTGCTGGGGATTGAACCCGGGCCCTCTGCAAGAGCAGTCGGCACTCTTAACCACTAGGCCATCTCTCCAGCCCTCTTCTATATATTTTTATTTTATATATTTTTTAATTTTTTGGCTACTAGTTTATTGCTTGCATGTATGTAAGTGCACCTATGTCATTCAATGCCAGCAGAAATTAGAAGAGGGCATCAGTTCCCTGGGCTAGAGTTACAGGGGGCTGTCAGCTACCATGTGGGTGCTGGGACTTGAACCCAGGTCCTCTTCAAGAGCAATCAGTGACCCATTGCTCCAACCCCTATTGCTTATATATTTAAAGACTTATCAAGACCTACATAATGAAATTGTAGTTGTTAATATAAAGCATTATATTCTTTCTGTTAGCAGGGAATTTCTAATATTTTATTATTAAGTTTAAGGTTGATCTGGAACAATCATTCTCTCTGAATGTTTATGACACTTTATTTATTTTGTATGATATATGTGTGTACGTCTATGCATTCCAAAGAGCAAATGTGGAGGTCAGCTCAGAGAGTCAGTTCCTCCTTTGACCATGTGACTTCCAAGGACTGAGCTCAGGTCATCCATCTTGGAATCAGGATATTTACCTCACTGGATCTGAAATTTTCATTCTAAAGATACATTTCATTTCTTTTCTAAGATATATTTATTTTTTATTTTTATTTATTTATTTTTGTGAGAGTGTTATTCTTTTTTATAATGCTTTTATTGATGTTTTGTGTATTTCAGACATCATTTCTCAGTTCAGTTTAGACATATTCCCCTTTCCCTTCTCCCTACCCCACCCCAGATCATGAACTCTGCCATAACTATCCTGCATTTTTCAGTCTTTTTATATGTTTAGGAATTCATATTTTGCTCCTTTAATTTTATATTACTCTAAAATATGCTTATATACTTTCCACTCATATACAGTAATTACAGAGTCTGAGAGTAAGTGGTGGATCAATTCTAGAGCCCATTAAGAGATTTACATTATAACAACATAGTTGTTTTCAGATAAACAGAAATATAAAGATAATGTTGTTCAGCTTCCCTTTCATCTGGGGATTTGGTGTTAGCATCCACAAATGAGGGACACCATTCGCCTCTTGTTTTTCTAGGACTGTGTTACTTCACTTAGCATAATGGCTTCAAGTTCTATCCATTTACCTGAAAGTTCATGATGTCATCTTTCTTTACTGCTGAGTAGTACTCCATTGTGTAGATGTACCACATTTTTGTCATCCACTCATCAGTTGAGGGGCATGTTGATTGGTTCCAGCTCTTTGCTATTGTGAAGAGAGCTGCAGTAAAAATGGATGTGCATGTATCTTTGTGGTAGGATGAGTCTCCTGGTTATAAACCCAGGAGTGGTATGGCTGGGTCAGGTGGTAAGTTCATTTTGAGTCTTTTAAGGGTTCTCCACAGTGCTTTCCATAATGGTTGTACAAGTTTACATTCCCACCAGCAATGGAAGAGTGTTCCCCTTTCCCCACAACCTCTCCAGCATTTGGTATCTTTTGTGTTCCTGATCTTAGCCAGTTGTATCAGAATGAGATAATATCTGAGAGTGATTTTAATTTGCATTTCCTTAACTACTTCAAGCTATATTACAGGGCCATAGTCATAAAGACAGCCTGGTACTGGCACAAAAACAGACCCGTTGACCAATGGAACAATATTGAAGATCCGAACTTGAGCTCATACAATTTCAGCCATGTATATTTGACAAAGGAGCAACAACAACAACAAAAAAAACCTCAATGGAGGAAGGATAGCATCTTCAGCAAATGGTGCTGGCAAAACTGGATCACCATTTGTAGAAGAACAAAATTAAACCCCTACCTCTCACCCTGTACAAAATCAACTCCAAATGGATCAAAGATCTCAATGAAAAATCTGAAACCCTGAATGTGATAGAAGAAAAAGTTGGTAACAACCTATAAGACATAGGCGTAGGAGAAGACTTTCTAAATCAGACAGCAGCTGTGCAGGAAATAAGGTCAACAGTCCACAAATGGGACCTCATCAAACTCAAAAGATATATTTATTTTTATTTAATGTGTTTGAATGTTTTGCTGGCATGTATATTTATCCACCATGTGTGTGGCTTGTGCCCCCAGAGGCCAGAAGAGGATCCTTTGTAATTAGAGTTGCAGATGACTGTTAGTCACTATGCAGATGCTAGGAGCTGAACTCAGGTTCTTCACAAAAGCAGCAAGTGCTCTTAATCCATTAGCATCTCTCCAGGATCTGTTTTTAAAAATTGTGTGTGTATCTGTGTGTCCATGTAAAGATATGCACATGGGAGTTCAGGTGTCCATAGAGGCCAGAAGAGGGCATTGGATCCCCTGGAGCAGTAGTTATAAGAGGTTGTGAGCCACCTGACATGGGTGTTGAGAACGGAATTAGATCCTCTGCAAAAGCAGAGTCACTAAGCCCTGAGTCATTTCTCCAACCCCAATTTTTATTTTAAACTAAGATATTAAATATTATCATAAGTATTGAGATTAGAACATTCTTTTTTCTTATTTTTCTTATTTACATAAGTGTAATCTGTTATCTGATACTAAAATATTAGTATGGTACTATCATGATTTAACATTATTGCTGGGCGTGGTGGTGCAAGCCTTTAATCCTAGCACTTGGGAGGCAGAGGCAGGTGGATCTTTGTGAGTTCAAGGCCAGCCTGATCTACAGAGCGAGTTCCAGGACAGCTGGGGCCACAGGGAGACCCTGTCTTGAAAAGACCAAAAACGGAGACGCCATAACGCGCCAGGCCAGGATCGAAAGGTTATTCCTGGACAAACTGTCAGCCCATGAAAGGAAACAGCCAGAATTGACCAGAGTCCAAGTCAACAGCTCCAGAGAGAGTGGACTGTTTTACCTCTCATCCACCTGTGCCCCTTTTCTAAGCCTAGGGAACAACCTGCGGAAGAGGGGCTGTGGTAGAATGTAAGGGCTGCGATTGGGGTGAATGGTGAAACTACAGCAATGTAGTCTGGACACTCATTTGATCAACTTGATTGAACAAACAACCTGTCACCCCCCACTGGATGGTGGGGCTGTAGGTGTTTGGGCACAACAGCCTGCAGATAGGTTTTGCATGAAGGATGCTTGTACTCATGGATTATCACTTATAGCTAAAAATGAAAAAAAAAAACTGAGAGAAAGATGCAGGACAGTTATGGCAGAATGCATGATCTGGGATGGGGTGGGGGGGGGGGAGGGAAAGGGAAATAAGCCTGAACTGAATTGGAAAAATGTATGAAATGCACAAAGCATCAATAAAAACTAATTAAAAAAAAAAAAAAAAGAAAAGACCAAAAAAAAAAAAATTAACATTATTATGTGAGTTGATATACATTTGAATCCCATTCACTGGCTAGTATTCTACTTAACAATATGAAATTGAGAGCTATAAGGTCAATGGTTTGATTTGGATTCTATAATTTTATTATGAGTAGTAGTAGTATTGGCTAAATAAAGTTATTACCTATGTAATTAAGAGTCGATAGCCTAGCGGTTAAGAGCACTGACGCTCTTGCAGAGGACCCGGGTTCGATCCCCAGCACCCACATGGCGGCCGAGAACCGTCTATAACTCCAATTCCAGGAGAACTCCAGTTCCAGGGGAATCCGAGACCCTCTTCTGACTTCCGCGGCATCGCACGACACGGGTGCACAGACCTGCATGCAGACAATACATTCATACACATACAAAAAAAATAAATTTAAAAAAAAAAAAAAAAGAGTCCACCTGAGAGATGCCCAGGCACACGGCATCCAGCCTCCTCCCACCCCCGGGGTTCCGAAGACCCACAAGAAAGGTCCTCCGAAGCACAGTTCAGGGAAGTCTACTTTACTCAGGCTTGCCTACAAAGTGAATGGAAATAACTCACATACCAAGTAGCAGCTCCTTCCCCCCATGTAAATCCCAAGTCCCTGCATCGACTTGGGGGCCTCTGCCCCTGGTAACAACATGGCAAGAGAGCATCCAGCTATAGAGCGTGGGCCTTCATATGTCTCTGCCCCTCCCAAAGTCCCAGAATCACAAAGTCCTTCCACGGGCATGGCATCAGCTTTTGAATGCCAGCATCCTGTGAACACAGGCGAAACCTGCTGCAACTGGGCAATCAACTTATCTCCTCCCATCAAATACTCAGCTGCTCAGGGACGTGAGCCCATTTCAAAGAAGAAATAATTCATCCAACACTCTACCTCCCTTCTTTGGCCCTTACAAACTGGACATGCCAACCTCTTCCAGGAAAGTCCCTGGGCCTAGGAAGGGTGAGAGATAGGGAGTCTTTGAGGTGACACATCAAATTCTCAGATCTGTCCAAGTTCTCTCTTCAACTTGGCTCATTCCGGAGTCTCCCTTTTAGCTCTACTAAATAAAACACAAATAGCCAGATGCACAGACATCTAAATAAACATTAACTATTTTATCCAGTTACTCTATGGGCACAAACATAAATGTTTGGATGGAGCCGGGCATGGTAGTGCACACCTTTAATCCTAGCACTCAGGAGGCAGAGGCAGGCGGATCTCTGTGGGTTCAAGGCCAGCCTGGTCTACAGAGTGAGTTCCAGGCCAGCTGGGGCTACGGGGAGACCCTGTCTCGAAAAGACCAAAAAAAAAAAAAATTAACATTATTATGTGAGTTGATATACATTTGAATCCCATTCACTGGCTAGTATTCTACTTAACAATATGAAATTGAGAGCTATAAGGTCAATGGTTTGATTTGGATTCTATAATTTTATTATGAGTAGTAGTAGTATTGGCTAAATAAAGTTATTACCTATGTAATTAAGAGTCGATAGCCTAGCGGTTAAGAGCACTGACGCTCTTGCAGAGGACCCGGGTTCGATCCCCAGCACCCACATGGCGGCCGAGAACCGTCTATAACTCCAATTCCAGGAGAACTCCAGTTCCAGGGGAATCCGAGACCCTCTTCTGACTTCCGCGGCATCGCACGACACGGGTGCACAGACCTGCATGCAGACAATACATTCATACACATACAAAAAAAATAAATTTAAAAAAAAAAAAAAAGAGAGGTTTTGTCCCAAAGCGCCCCCCCCAAATAAAATGGGCTATCACTATCATTCTTATTGCCCACCAGAACTTGATAATAAGTCTATATGGCTGAAGATACCACATACCTTCTCTTGAATAATATAGAATAAGCAATCTGGAAAAGAGTAGGAAGTGTCTTCTATGCTTGTTAGCTATCATAGTGCTGAAAGAAATTATGTAGGCTGTTGGGAGATCAAATACAAAGGATCCCACAAAGTACAATGCCAATTTGTCAGTCAAAGTATGCCTTCTTGGCCAGTAGTGGCATTACTATCATAGGAGTAGCAGTTACTTTTGACTTGGATTTGAGACCTGTTCCATAGGAGCAGAAATATATATGACTGATACTTAAACCTAATCAAAAACAGATGGTGGGAAAATAAGAGACCATGATGTGACCCCGCTATTGTGGATTAGCTAAATTGACATGACACCAAAATTCTGTCAAATTACAAATGTTTACAGCCTTTGTCCACTGGTATTCTCATTCCTAATCAGAGAAACTTCTCTTTGCAGTGAACTTTGATGATTCNGAGAGCCAATAGCCAATTAGATTTGGGATATACAGGCACATGGCTGCCTCTGCTGCACAGTATTTCCAGGCAGGTGAGGTGTAGCTGGTGCTGACGGTGGAGTCTTGCTTGACTCAGGGAGACCCATATTTGCTTTATTGGTTTAGTGGCCTTTGGTAACACTCTCTGGCATTCCAGAGGCCATCTGTACACTTGCATGTGTGGTCTCAATACATCCCTCCCATGTTAACGTCAGGTCTTCGGCAGCAGGGTCTTATTGCCTCTCCTCCTGTAGGTATCCCAACTTAGAGGCAAGGAGCCCTTACCTTTTGTGGGGCCTTGGATCCCCTGGCCAACATCCACCTGGTAGAACAATCCATTGCTGATGTCAGAGCTCCTGTATTAATATATTTTGCCTGAGTGCATAGCCCTAGGACTTTAGTATTATATTTGGTTCTGAACTGAGAGTAATCCCTTCCACAGTTCCCATGTCTAGTAGTCAATTAAAGAAAGCAGTTTTACCGGTTTTATAAGAGATTACCTCTACAATAGTTGTCTCCAATTTACAGTTGGGGAGCGACCTCATCATTGTCATATTTCTCCTTGTTCTATGGGTGGGAAGGCAAGGAAGTCTCTCATATCAGAACCTTTGTGGGATGGTATTTTAAAACTGGCATTACAGCCTTTTAATGGAGCCTATAAAGTCTTCCACCAGTAGGGGCACTATACTTGCAGTTTCAGTCATATATCCTATCCTCCAAAGCAGCAGGCCATATATCCAATTAAACTTTTTTTCTGGTTGCACACACATCTTGGCAGTCACTATTGCACTTATGTCTTCTTTGGGGAATTGTAGCATTTGAGGTCCATAGAGCTACCAAGACCATCTCTTTCTGGAAATTTGCAGAGTGCTCTTCAGCACTGTGAAGTTCAGCTGTCCGTTTATAGTGCAAGGTCTCAACATAATTTTCCTTTCTCTCACTCCATCCCATAGTTTCTTCAGCAATAGGATCTTATTATCCACTTTTGTGTGCACCCAAAGTCATGGGCAAAATGGTCTTTGTTTTGGAGGTTTTTAGAGCCTCCCCAGCCAACAGCTCCTAGCAAGGTAGTCTAGGCCTGGAACTACCGATATGTCTTATTTAACCATAAAGCTCCCAGAGGGTCCATAGTTATACCTGGCCCTTGTACCCCTCCTGACTGAATTTACTCTTTATCTTTGTCCCTTCAGGAGTATGGGATATGTCTCCAACTGTTCTCACATCTGCAAAACACTCAGACATTAGCATTAGGTATTAAATTAAACATAAACCAGGTCCAACATAGCATGGGAAGATTTTATCTGCACCAATTGTTGTCTCAAAAGAGCCATGTTACGTACAACAGCATGAATAAGAAGCATTAATTTAGTTAGTTCTTCAGCACCTGCTGTCATTTTCTTGAACCCATCAGATATCCTGGGGGTTTCCCCCATAGTCTTCCTGTATTTCTAGTTTTGATAGACTCATTGGGCCTGGATCAAGCTGCCTAGCCCTGCACAAGGCCAAGGAGGAATGCTTCTCCTTTTGCCTCTGCTGTGTTTGTTGATTAACTGGGTCAGGCAGGCACTGGGCCTGACTTCTGGATGTACTTAGAACACCTGCTTTATTTTTACTGACACCATCTGTCTGCTGAGGGAGGCTCCAGCCAAGGAAATTGCTCCCACCCCCAGCAAGATTTTTCTCAGCAAACAAAGGTACTCTGTTTAACTTAGGGTGTTCATTGTCCACCCCCTGAACAGTTTTTATTCTCTGTCTATCTCTTGTGAACCGTTCCTTGGACTTTAAAGCCTTCCAGGGGCTTTTCAGGACAGAATTTGGCTTTTTATCAATTTTTTCTTTAGGAACTTTGGCTTTACACAGATCCTGCCACATCTGCCTTCTACTAACCCAAACAGACTTCCTTTTTGTATCTCCTCTAGGTTGCTTCACTCCCCTACAGACATATTTTACATGTTGGCCTAGGTCACCTAGATTTGACATAGCCTTCCTTACTTCATACAGACTTTGTCCTGTCAAGGGGCTCAGCACAGCAATTAAAGTTTCATACCACTCTGGTGGTTCTTGTTCAATCAGGCTTCTTAAATCACTGATAAACACACCTTTATCTGGCCGAGTACACTGAGTATTGTATACAGCTTTCCTCATACCTAGTTCTCTTTGTAGCTTTTGTCCCTCTTTTATCACTTTCTACCCCCTGGTTTGTAGTAGGGGAATTTCTGTTGCAGATGGCCAGGTTGTTGTTATTAAACAATCCATTAAGGACTTATTCCCCTGAGGCTGTCTCAGGCAATGCAGCTTATGTCTCAAGGTAGGATGGATGGTTATATTGCTCAGATTTCCTGCTTTTGTAGCACTTAGAATGATTCCATCTGCTCCCATATCCCATAAAACCACAAGCCAGATGTCTAGGGACTTCTTCATTGCCTGTTTGAATGTCTTCCCTAGCTCCAGCAGCTCTGCTGTGGAGTATTCTCTGATTACCATAGTCTTTTGCACTGGGCTGTTAGGACTCCCATTGGCATGCTGAACCATGGATTTTCCTTTCCTTTGTATTAAAGGTCTAACCCCAGGGGCATTTTTCCTTATCACTAGGTCTTTTCCTTCTCTATCTCTACCAATTCCTCCCACGGGCTCCAAGTTTTGGAGTCCCTTGATGAGTCTTGTATTATCATTCTAATCTGAGCTTTCTTTCACTTCTGACCTCCTAGCCATAGAAATCAGCATGCTAAGAACTCGATCTCCTTTTCTCCTTTATACAATTTACTGGCAAGGTTAGAGGCCAATACTGAAGAAGCCGATCTCATAGCCTTCTCTCACTCTAATTCTTTATGTATCCGGTTTCCCTCCAAGCTACGGCTTCTGCCTCAGAGAGATTCCTTATCACCCACAGCAGTGGCCAGGCTGCCTCCTCTGTGGCTTGCTGATATCTTTGCTCCTGGCACACTGCTCCCAGGCCTTGCAAGGTTTGCTGTAAACCTTCTGGCATCCTCAATGCATTGTACTAGCGTGGTGCACCCCACCAGTGTAGCAGGCGTGCTACTCCATACCACCTACACATTGATTTCCATGCTGGGATTTCCACCATTTCTGTCATTTTCTTGGGTGGTCTCACCCTAGTTATACATCTCACTATCCACTGTACTACCCATGCCGTTCCTGCTACCCCCATAAAGCCTACAAGGATGGCTAACCATATCAAAATTTCTTCTGCCCATTCTTTCCATTCAACTACCCTTCCTTCAGTTACTGGCATCTTTTTCTATAATCAAGAAAGTTCCATCACTTTTCCTGAGTCTTTGGCTTGTCTATTCCCATAACCTTCTGCAGCTCTGTTTAATCCTGCCATGACTACACCAACTGTAATTGAGTCCACCCAGGAGATGCCCACACATGTGGGCATCCAGCCCCCACAACCCCTGGGTTCCCAAGACCTACAAGAAAGGCTCTCAACCACAATCTACAAACTTTCTCGCAGAGTATCTATCTTAAAGATGAATCTTCATTGAATAATTTATTTTCAGGACAATAAGTTCTGCTATAAAATGATATTTATGCCCCTAAACCCTCTGTGTAGAATAATGTAATAAACTGAAAACTTTGGTGAAAAATATTAAGGAAAATGAACTTTGAAAAATATATTAATAAGTGATATAAACATTGAATCAATAAAAGTAGTGCCAGTTTTATTAAAAGTACATATATATTTGTGGGGCTGGAGAGATGGCCTAGCAGGTAAGAGCGCCGACCACCCTTACAGAGGACCTGAGTTCGATCCCCAGCACCCACATGGTGGCCGAGAACCGTCCGAAACTCCAATTCCAGTAGAACTCCAGTTCCAGGGGAATCCGACACCCTCTTCTGACCTCCACGGCATTGTACAACACGGGTTCACAAACCTACATGTAGACAGTACATTCATACACATACAGAAATAAATAAAAATTTTAAAAGTATATGTATATCTTTAACTATTATAAATATGATTTTTTAATTTATTAAAGCCTAAACTTCCTTGCACAATGGCAGTAGTAAAGAACACATGAGTTATCCTGAAATGGTAAGAGAATATTAAACTGAACTGGAGAGAAGTCTGTAGTACCATGTGAGCTTGACTGGTTTATGACTCTAGCTGTGATGGGAGAGGGCTGGTAGAGGGTGTGTGTGTGTGTGTGTGTGTGTGTGTGTGTGTGTGTATTAGATGGTGTTTTCCTGAACTGGTTGATTCTACTAGGTGTAGTTCTGTCATAAACTATTCTTTCTCATCAATGAAATCACAAATAAGAAAATGAAAAATTTGTAGTAGGCTAAAATTGTTTTTTTCAATGAAAGTATTGGTTGAATAAAATGACTGAAACAAATGTATGGTAGGACTAATTCTGTTCAAATACCTTTTCTGGGAATTTATTTGAAAATAGTTCATCTAAACCCATTTCTCCTTTACATCTTTTTCCATCCTTTATCTATTCTGGTCACCTCCTGAAATTATTTTTGGTCATTCCACTGATTTTATCTGCACTCAGAGTGTGTTTTTGCTTCCCAAGTCTAATTTTAGTCTACTTGGCGTGGTTCCCACCTCCAATCTTTGTATAGGCACCAACTGGGAAAGAAATGAGGATCCCAACAATACCCTAAGGAAATATCTAGCTTCCTTCTACCTTATTTATTTGTTATGTCAGTAGACACTTCTCCTTGGAGTCTTTCTTTCTTTCTTTCTTTCTTTCTTTCTTTCTTTCTTTCTTTCTTTCTGTTATAGATTGTAAAGATAATATTTGCTATTTCCATTATAATAATTTGCCAGATAGATTCTGTTGTTTTCCTTGACAAACATGGTCAGGGCAAACACACATTATTTTCTTTGGTTAAAATCTTAATTTACTAATATTAATTCTAGGATTGCAAATACAGAAAATCTGTATCCATCATTCTCTCTCTCTCTCTCTCTCTCTCTCTCTCTCTCTCTCTCTGTCTCTTTCTCTTTTTATGTGTGTGTGTGTGCACACGTACGCAGTTTATAGAATGCTTTAAAAGGTTACAAGACTAAAGCAGAGCTTCAGGGTTTCTGGTGTTCTTAGAAGCAGGAAGCCAATAGAAATGTAAATAGCATCTGTATTAATAAGATAAGGATCCAAGAGTTAGAGTAGTTACTGTGGCTCTTGGATGCTGGCCATAGAGTCAGGCTGCAGAGGTGTAAAGAGCAGAGCCCAGGATCACATGAAGGAACATGCAGTTGGACAGATGGCAGATCCAGGTAGAAAACAACAGCCTGCAGATAAGTTTTGCACGAAGGATGCCTGTACTCATGGATTATCAATAAAAATTAATTAAAAAAAAAAAAAAAGAAAAGTGGATGTTAATAGAGTAGGCTGCATTAGCAGCACGGACCTAGCTGAGTTGAAGTCCTGGGACAATGAAAGGTTTCCGTGCATTGGTCCTTGACACATACACACCAGTTATAAGTAGCAACAGTAGCTGTCCTAGTGTTTGGTTTCATTTTCTTTATGGTGTCTGTTATGTATAATAGCTTCTTGGGCCAAGTTTTCCAGATGTGATTTTTTTTTTATTGAAGTTTTGTGTATTTTGAAAGCCCTTCCCCCTGCCCCAACGCAAAACAAGCCAGATCAAACCAGATTAACAAAGTATAAAAGGAGGATTATTAGGACACGCTCCCTGGCGGGTCCACTGGTCTCAGAGAGGGAGGGCAGGGGAGTCGAGCTCTCAGGCTGGGGATGAGGGCTTTTATAAGTTCTGGGGAGAGGAAGATGAGGTAATGATGGTGAGACAAAGCATGTACTTGTAAGGGCAAAACTGGTGCAGTGAGAGGGGACAAAGTGGGTCTTTAGCTTTCATCATGAAGCTGGAATATAACCATATATTGTCTTAGGCTGTGCTCTCATCAGGAAGGGAAGTTGTATTAGCTGCCTGAGATGAGGTAGGCTTTTGACTGGAAGAGAAGGGTGGTAGGTGCCATCTTTAGATCTCCAAGCCCAGGCCCTGCCTAACATATTTCATACAATATTTCTTAATCAAATTTAGACCTGTTACCCCCTCCTTGCTCTCCACCACTCCAGAGCTCCTACATTCTGCCATGCATATCTTTCATCTTTTTCTCAGTCTTTTTTGAATTTTTCGGTGCAGAAGTTCACTGTTTTCAGCAGAAGTTTACTGTTTCAGTCGGTTCCTTGACCCAAGTCTTTTTGTTGTTGTTATTGTTGTTGTTCCATCCAATTCGCATCACTCCAAACTATGCCTACATACATGGCAAACATATACCAAAATTATGATGTCTGAAAATAAACTATAGGTCACTTCCAGAACATGTTCAGGGATTCACATTTTGACAGTAGAGTTGCATTCAGGTAAGAAAAAAGATTACATTCTTACACTACATAGCAAGTTGATGAATAACATCAGGTGTTATATTGACTAAAAAAGAAAGAAAAAAAAAGCCTAAATCCTCATCTTAATTTCTGTTTTTCCCTAGTTTATAAAAATGTTTTTGAGAATTAGCCTTTGTATGGGTCAGAATTTTCAAACTGACTAGAGGCAAAAAGCATCTTGTAGAGAACTGTCACAAAATAACCTTGTCTGTAATATTATTAATAGATCTTCACACTGGTCTCTAGACATGATAAAATAATACATCATAGGGTATTAAATATCTGTTTTTATTTTATTTATTTATTTATTTGTCTTTTCAAGACAGGGTCTCCCTGTAGCCCCAGCTGTCCTGGAACTCACTCTGTACACCAGGCTGGCCTTGAACTCACAAAGATCCGCCTGCCTCTGCCTCCCAAGTGCTAGGATTAAAGGCGTGCACTACCATGCCCAGCTAATATCTGTTTTTAAAGAATGGTAGTCTTTATTTTTCTAAGTTATCCATTAAGACTGCTGCATTTTCATTTAAAAAGTAACACTTAATGTAGTAATACTGCATATTTTTCTGTAACAAACTAAAGGGATCTTAACGTTTCATGATAAAATACAAGTGGCTAATGGCTTATGCCCAACTCTAAGAAAACATTTTACATAGAGTGTACTGTCTGCTTTTTCTAAGCTGATTAAGCAGGGAGATATGGAGAACATTAATTGAGATAAAACTTAGATGAGTACTGCCTGTTTTATGCATGTCATATTTTGGTACTTTTGATGAATTTCTAGTTTTTTGTATCCATGTTGACTCTAAAGTTATGAACTATTTCATGAGTTTTGTGGCTGCAATCAATTAAATTAACCTTAGATTTTATTGGTTTCTATGTATAGTAAGAATTACCATATCTTCTCTATATTCTTAAAAGTTTGTGAGATGAGATGAGGCAATGAAATGTAATCTGAAAGTCATCATTCACATATTACATAATAGGCCTGCATATCTAGCTACACTGGAAGTGAACCCTGATTTTTAAACTTTGAATCCAAATGTGCTTTACAGAATGCAAAGTCTATCTCCATTCAGAACTACCACTGAATCTCTAGTTTCATTAAAGGACACTCTGTATTAGTCACTTTTCTGTTGCTGTGATAAACCACCATGACCAAGGGAACTTATAAAAGGAAGAGTTTAGATTGACGGTTCCAGGGAATCAGAGTCCATTGTGATGGGAAGCATGGTGACTGGGGCTGGAGCAGCAAGCTGAGGGTCACATCTCGCAATGAGCACAGGAAGCAGAGAGAGAGACTGGAGACTGCAAGGCTTGTTAAACTCACTAAGCCTGCCCCCAATAATGTACTTCTTCCAGCATGGCCACACCTTCTAAGACCTTCAAGAACAGTGCCACCAACTGGAGACAAAATGTCTGAATACTTAAAGCCTATGGATGGATACTCTCATTCAAACCACCACACCCTCCTATTACATGCTTTTGCTCATTACAGCCAGAGAGTGGAGAAAGTTCACATTTCACATCAGAATCTACAAGGACAGCCTGTCTCTCTAGCATCGCGTCTAGTCAACCTTCACATTAATCATAAAACTGTCACAGAAGCCACATTGGCCTTCTTGTTCACCAAAGATCCATTCCTATGTCAGTGAAGGCATAGTTAAGAGTTCCATTTTGGAATGTTCTGCCAGTGTTTCACTTCTCTTACCTCTCTCTGGAAACCCAGCTCTTCAGAGAAGCCTTTCTTTGTTATTCAACCAAAATTCCTGTCCAAACCATCCTTATTATTCTCCTTTAACCTCCTATCATTTTTCTCATAGAAGTATTATTATCTGGCATAATATTTGGTTTTTTTAAATGGCCATGTGAAAATTCCACTGAAACTAAATTCAGAAGTAATGGAGTAAGTTGTTTTGGTGGGAAATTTCAAGAGAGCCTGTCTAAGCCATGGCATAGTTATTGATTACTTCATTTATACAGAATTATAGTGAGAAAGAGCAGAAAATGGAGGGGAGATATGTGAAATATGAGTTGTATGGCCAGGAAAAGATCATGAACACTGTTAGACTTGTAGACAGAAATGCTCACTTTGGTGAGAAAAGTAGTTGGACTCATGAAGATGGGACAAGTTCCAAGAAAGGAAAGCCCACAATGCTGTTGTAGCTGTGATTGTTCCAAAGAGACCAGTCCACAGCCTAGGCTAGCAGCAGAAGTTAGAGTTATGCATATGCTGCTTCTTTTTCATACATGAAATGTGCAAGAGTGAAGGGGTCCTGGAGGCTTGCACTGAGGTTCCTAAAACCCACAAAAGACAGGCAATGTGTAGCAGGTTCAGATTCTCTCCATGGAGCTCTTTAGCACGTTATGTATGAAACTGTGAAGGTGAGGCTTAGTGTAGTAATACCACACATTTTTCTATAACGAACCAAAGGGATCTCAACATTTCATGAGAGAAACACAAGTGGCTAACTGCATATGCCCAACTCTAAGAAAACATTTGACATAGAATGTACTGTCTGCCTTTTCTAAGCTGATTAAGTAACACTTAGTATGAAGTGTTATGTATGAAGCTGTGAAGGCGAGGCTTAAGTTTTAGTAAAAACCCCAGAATATTAGAGATGTCAGAAACAGGATGTTCACTGAGGAATGGTGCAAGTTCCGAGTGCAGCCATCTTAGAAAGAGGCCCTGAGTCTTCTGGCAGCAGAGGAGGGTGTAACTACCTAAGGCCATTTGAGTAAACATAATGCAGCCAAATGTCCCAGACATCAGACATGAATCTGGAAGATTTGGTGCTTGCCATCCTTGCTTTATCTTATAATTTGGCCCCATGTTTCTTACTATGTCACCATTCCTCCCTTCTGGAGTGGGAATGTTAATGCTGTAAGTAATCTTTTTACAGGATCCTACAATTAAAACACTGTCTTGAGTCTCAGAAAAGACTTTGTCTTTTGAACAGTGTTGGAATTATAAGACTATGAGGACTTTCGACTTTGGAAGGGAATGCATTTTGTGTCAAAAGATGACCATGAGCCCATTAAGCCTATGAAGAGATTGCATGAGTAGAAGTAATGGTTTGAATTTGAATCTCCTCCACTGGTCCACGTGTTTGAACAAGTTGTCCCAAGCTCATCATCCTTCTGAGAGGGATGGAATCTTTAGACTATGGAGCCTTCCTGGACAACTAGGATTCCTGGAGTCAGGAGCCTTGAGGTACATAGCCCAGCCCTGCTTCCTATCCCATCTCTGCTTCTTCCAAGTCCATGAAATTTGAGCAGACAATCTCATGGTCCTGTCACCACTGTTACAGACTGTATACACTCCCTTCACTACTACCATGATGGATAGTATCACCCGAGACATCTCCAGTTTAAACTCTCCCTTCCTTAAGTTGAATCTTCTCAGATATTTGATCACAGTATTGAGAAAAGAAATATAAAATAAGCATTGGAAAAAAGTAAGAGGATAACAGGATTAGCAGAGGGAGCAAAGGAAAGGGAAAATGAGTGTAGAAATGCTGCTAAGATGGAAAGAACAGATGAATCACTACATTCTAGATCTTTCTTAATCATTGGTTGCCATTTTTCCTTTGAAGCAAATTTTAGAGCATTTAAGGATTAAAGTGCACTGTATTATTTGGCAATGCACTGTATCTACATCCATTCAAATGTGCAGGCGAATATAGAATTACATATCTAAATATCATTTATATTTTTCTCTCTTTTCCTTTCTATGTGATATTAATCCATTTCAAACCACTAGAAAGATAGGCAAATGATACTGAATAATGTTATTATTGATCACTAATATACAAAAAGTTGAACTCTGCTGAGTATTTCCCTCCAGTAGCTCTGAATAATGGCTGATTTTTATTGTGGATATTGCTGTTTATGCGCTATCTTTCAGTAAGACTAGCAGACAGCCTTATTATAGTTGACCATAGAGGGTGATTATAAAATTGATGATAATTTGTACCTTAATAAAATTATGAATGAGTTCTATTTCTGTTATATATATACTGGCTATATCCCATTGCAAATGTAATTTCATAGTGAATTAATAACTTGAGAGCTAATAAATATGCTATAATACTGTTACTTGCATTTCAAATAATTATCCTGGAAAACACATCATTAAATACTCTTATCAGGGCCAGTTCTTATAGCTCAGTTTTTCTCCAGAGATATAGATGTCATTTCTGAGGATCAATCTCTCATCTACTTCTTACAATTAATGTTAGATCATTATAATATTTTTTAGTTTTCTAAAACTGGAGCTGGTTGAAAGTAATCATTCTTCTGTATTAAGCTATTGACCTCAATTATGCTTAGATTTGAGATTCCTCTCCTCATTGCAACCTGGGGCCACTCGTTTGCTCTGTTTTTAAATGTGGCATTCAATTTAATTATTTATTTGCTTTTATTTATAATTTTATGTGTATGAGTGTTTTGCCTTCATGTATAGAATGGCACCCATATTGTGCAATGCCTGTGGGGCCAGGAAGAGAGTTCTGGATCCCTTGGAGCTAGAGTAACAGAAGGTTAGTGTAACAAAAGTAGCCATCAATGTTACTGCAGGGAATGAAAACTGAATCCTTAGCTGCTGAGCCAGTCCTCCAGCCCTAAATATACATATTTTTAGTATTGCTCTTACTCTGCGGTATCCCATTTTTCTTCTCAATAGTTCTTTTTTGTATATTTTTATTGAATTTTTGCATATTTCATACACAATGTCTTAATGATCTTTGTACCCCTTACCCCATCCACACCTTCCCATAGCCCCCTCCCACTGGATTTCATGAATTTTCTCATTTATGTTAAGGCCTTTTGAGTCAAGTTAGTGTCCCCAGATATCCTTCAATGCAAGTTCATCTACAGGGGTGTAGTTAGAATCAGCCTTTAAAAATTTTTTTTTATTTATTAATTTTTTTTTTATTTATTTCTGTATGTGTATGAATGCACTGTCTGCATGAAAGTCTGTGCACCCGTGTCATGCAATGCCGCGGAGGTCAGAAGAGGGTCTCGGACACCCCTGGAACTGGAGTTGTCCTGGAATTGGAGTTTCAGACGGCTCTCGGCTGCCATATGGGTGCTGGGGATCGGACCCGGGTCCTCTGCAAGAGCGGTCGGCGCTCCTAACCGCTAGGCCATCTCTCCAGCCCCCTAGAATCACCCTTTTAAAGAAGATAGCTCTTCTTTTCCCAGGAATAATCAGCACCCCAACCCTTCTTCAGCTAAGACTGGGGTGTGTGGCTCATTTCCACAGTTCTATGCTGGGTTTTTGTCTGCTTGAGTTTGCATTGCCCTCTAAATATTTCTAAAGAAACAATAATATATTTTTATGTATAATACTGATATCAAAGATGCTTGTTAATCAACCAAGCAAGAATTTGTCTTAACTGTTTGTTAGTTGTCTATTATATACATTACTTTTTTCATTTTTCTGGGGGATCTAGGGTAAAATAACATTAAAAAGTTAAATAGCATGTTTTCCTAATTAAATTGGTGTTACAGAGGCATTGAAGGCCCATTAAGGAAAAAATATTTCCTTCTGATAAAGAGTATGAAATCTTTCACTGATATAGAAACAGCATTCTGTTTGGGCTTGCCAATCTCCTGGCTAAGGAACTACCTCTCAGAAAGATGGGACAACCTGAGCCATGCTAAGGAGGTAAGAGGGATAATTATCTCTTTAATAAGATAAGGTACATTTTCTTCTCAGAATTCTCCTCCCTAGAACAGTAGCTTACAGAGCCAGAGACAGACAGCTTTCAAAGTCTGCCTATTTTTCTAAATTACTCAGATAACATAATTTTTACTTTCCTTCTTGATACCTCTTTTCTAAACATGCTTTCCCTAATACTTTGGGGTTACCTGACACGTTGGACTTCACTTTGTAAAGTTCTCCACCACATGCTGCAGCTGTTTCTCTACCATGTAGCTGACTATGCAGGCTGAATTTAAAACTTATAAATTTATTGGGGGTACATTTGAGATAATAAGTATTCTCCAATTCATGGCATGGCAAAAGTATAATTCTATACAAAAATGTAATCTGAAAAGAAAAGAGACATTGGGATTATAGAATAAATCTTGAAGTAAACCCATAGTTCTCAACATGAAAACACACTTGAACCTCAAAGGAGGTAAGAGATTCTAGAGACAAACATTAGTCACAAAAAGGCCAGGGACAGTCTCAGGTTACTGTAAACTTTATGTTCCAGTGTGGTAACATTTATGAAATGTCTAGAGTAACTAAAGAAAGTCATGAATGAAGACACCTTTAAAATACTTTGGTTGAGACTTTAAATAGGAGAAATCTCAGCTATAGGCCTCAGATGTCTCTCACAGCATTCTTAGCCTTTTGGTTGGTGGATACTAGGGTTTGTTAAGTTAACATATTCCATAGTCTTTTATCTGTTAGTCATAGGATGACAGGTAGTACAGGGATGGTCAAGAAATAAATATTAAGGGGGCTAGAGTAAGCCCAACATCCATTGTAATTAGGCTCTGGTCCTACAGTGTTCTAGCCTCTCCACAATCACTGGAGTTACTATCTATTAATCCCCCTTGCAGAATTTTCACTGTAAGGTAAGGTTCTTACAAGAACTTTCCTTCACAAACCTCAATAACTAACAGAAGTCATGTTGGTCTCTGAACTTTTATTTTGATTTATAATACATGCTATCTTAATATTCCTTTAAACATCTTCAAACATGGTATGCTCTCTCTATTCCATTTCTGTCTTCTATTCCTTGGTAAAATTTCCATGGAAAAGCAAAGGCAACGAAGTCCATTTATGCAACAGTAAATTTATAGATCCTTCAATTTCCTTAGTTTCTTCCAACATAAAAGTCACTACTCTAAATGGTATACAGAATTTTTTGTATGATTTAGGAGTTTACTTATATACTAGAGGCCATTTATATTAAGGGGTATTTTTATTTCATGACATGAAAATTTATAGTGTTCAGTCATTCATACAGAAACCCAGGATTATAACACCAATTTTTACAGTCTAGAAAGAGGATTACATTTAGCCTTCTTTTAGAATCTTACTTTCATTACAAATAGTTATTGATTATTAACAGCTTGTCATTCCACCACAGATATCAGGGTCACCACTGGGCAATGAGAATTTCCATGAGTTTTTTACAGTGTGTAGTTGGAGGTCATTTTTCCAATCCCTGAAATTAATGTAGTCAAATGTGAGTTGTCCACAGGACACCAGCGTTAAAGTTTTAATATGTATGAAGTGTAAAAACAGATTCTCATTAATATTTGGTATGTATGGAGGGTAATTTTAACTTAATGTCTATGTTTTTATTTATTCTGATTATTTATAATACAAAGATGTTGACTCCTGTTTCCTTAGGGTACAGAGGAAGAATTTCTCGACTCTAATTCTTTCAAGTCCTATTTCTTTTTTTTTTTTTAATTTTTTTTTATTAATTTTATTTATTTATTGTATGTGTATGAATGTACTGTCTGCATGCAAGTCTGTGCACCCGTGTCGTGCAACGCCGCGGAGGTCAGAAGAGGGTCTCGGATTCCCCTGGAACTGGAGTTCTCCTGGAATTGGAGTTTTAGACGGTTCTTGGCCGCCATGTGGGTGCTGGGGATCGAACCCGGGTCCTCTGTAAGAGCGGTCGGCGCTCTTAACCGCTAGGCCATCTCTCCAGCCCCTAAGTCCTATTTCTTAGAGCATTTACTTATGAAGTTGTAATTGTCAGTTCTTTCTTTGCTCTTTTGAAATGTAAATCTATTCAAAAGCTTCTTGCCTTTTATCAGATTCAAGGATGACTTTCTCAAGAACCTGGAGTATGGTTGGTGGCTTATGCCCATAACACTAGCACTCAGAGGTAGAAGAAGCAAAAGCTCAAGGCTTACAAGCTACTTCCACTACAGCCTGAACTATGCAGAACCATCATCAACAAAATCAACAAAAAGAAGCTGCAGTTATCATTTTGAAATGTAATAATCAAGGGGGTTGGAACTCTGTCTCCCAGTTTCTATGAAAGGTTGAGAGGCTAAAAAGCTAACATTAGCAAGTCTTTGTTTAACCTTGCAAAATTATTTCCAATGGTAAAAGGGGAGAAATGGATTTGAGTTCTGCCTTTATTTGATTTGTTTCTGTTGTGTTGGATTTGACCTACTGACTTCTTCCTACCGCCCTGTGGGCTGTTTGGGTTGTTGCTGCCTCCTTCCTCTTCCTCCTCCCCTTCCTCTCCTTCCTCCCCTTCCTCCCCTTCCTCTTCATTCTCCCCTTCCTCTTCCTTCTCCCCTTTCTCTTCTTCCTCCCCTTCCTCTTCTTCCTCCTCCTCCTTCCTCCTCCTCTTCCTCCTCCTCCTTCTTCTTTTTCTTCCTCTTCTTCCTCTTCCTCTTCTTCCTCTCCTACTCCTTCTCTTTTTCTTCTTCTTCCTCATCTTCCTCCTCTTCTGCTTCTTCCTCCTCCTCATTCTTCTTTACTGACCCCAGAGATAAATGTTGTGACTTTCTCTCATCAGAGATTTTGCCTGCTTATTGTGCTGAATGTACCCTTCCTCCTTGTTTTAACTTTTAATCTTTGCAGTTTATAAAGCAACTGATACTCAAAAAGCACAGTTCCTGGTGACTAAGGAATTGGAATCTGGTTTGATTCCTATCTCCTTCAGACAATATATGACAGATGTCTCTCACATTCTCATTCTTTGTGTCTGTATCTCTCTCTCTCTCTCTCTCTCTCTCTCTCTCTCTCTCTCTCTCTCTGTGTGTGTGTGTGTGTGTGTGTCCACCTTCATGTTCTAACAAAGAGTGAGGGAGGTATATCTCATAGAATAATGCAAAAACCAATCATCACACCTAGGAATCAAAAAGAATCTTTACATTCTTAAATATAGTTCAAAGCACACTATTTACAGTCTGAAAATACCCATTCGAACAAATCCTAGTCTTTAAGTCAAAAGATTATATTATTGCTCAAAAGTTTCCCACCAAAAGAAAATGAAGCCATCACTTCGTTACATTCTTAGACAACCACAGATTGCCCTTAATTCTTTTCACCCATGGTATGGTTGTCACCTGTCATTAAGATTAAAAGTGAGCTAAGCTCCAGGTCCAATTCTTCACACTAAATTCAACCAGATCTTTTAGATCTATTTTATTATTTCCAGAAGCCACTAAAAATCTTCTGAAACCTTAGTATGGCAATCGAACATATCTCCTACTTCAGTAACTCCTTGATAATCAAAGGAAGTCTCATCTCAGGAAACTGTGACACACTGGATTTATCCACTCTTGATAAAGCACTGTGGACATTACTGGAAGAGGAAGTTAAACTTCCTGATATTATTTACATAACAGATGGGCATAAAAGTTTATAAATTTACAAGTGGCAAGCAGAAATTAAGGAATTCATCGAGACAACAGAGGAGAGCAGCAAAGGCAAACCCAGCCCTCCTGAGCTCAAGCTGAGAGGGACTTGGAAAGAATTCTAGCCCGCAGCTGCCAAATCATTTGGTGTTTACATTTAAAACCCTAGATTTGTTACAAACTGTTACAGTTTGAGTTATAATGTTGCCCCCAACATACTTAATGTCCAGATCCCTATACCCCAGAATGTAATTATTTACAGATAGAATCTCACAAGTTCTTCTTTATAGCTCCAACCCAGAATGACCAATATCCTTATGCAAAAAGGAAGTAATTGGGACAGACGTTTGCATAAGGGGAAAACAATGAGAAGAGAGGTCGGGGAGGGAGAACTAAAAAGAAAGCTTGGAACAAATCCTTCCCACACAGTTTTTAAGAAACCACTTGGCAAATGCCTTCACAGTGGAACTTCTGGCTTCCAACACCATGAGAATAGATTTCTTTTCTTTAAACCATTCACTGTGTAGTACTTTGTTTTAGCAATCCTAACAATCTAATGTACAAATTTCTCTGATTTAAAAATAATGCAATCTGACAAGCTTGCTGGCCCATACCTTTGATCTGGCGCTCCGGGAGCAGAAGCAAGCAGTTCTCTGTGAGTTTGAATCCAGCCTCTTCTACATGGCGAGTTCCATATAAGCCAGGGGGAGACCTTGTCTAAAGCTATATTTCAACCTATTGAGCTATTTTAAATTTGAAACCAAGTTTATGGCAAAAGCTGATGGGGATGTAAGAAAAGTGAAACTCTTATTTACTGCTAATAGGAATGTAATAGGTGTAACCACTATGGAGATTTCTTTTTTTTTTTTTTTTTTTTTTTTTTTTTTTTTTTTTTCTTTTTTTTTTTTTTTTTTTTTTTTTTTTTTTTTTTTTTTTTTTTTTCTTTTTTTTTTTTTTAACAATAAGTAATAATTTATGAGTACAAGCATCCTTCATGTAAAATCAATTTGCAAGCAGTTGTGCCCAAACCCACACAGCCCAAGGGTCCCACCATCCAGCTGGGGGAGGGGTGCTTGTATGTTCAATTAAGTTGATCAAATAAGTGTCCAGACTATATTGCTGTAATTTTGGAGTTTTCTTAAAATATTTAAAATAGAACTACCATGTAAATCAGCTATATCCCTTTTTAAATTTTATTTATTTTTTATGTGTATGAATGTACTGTCTGCATGTAGGTCTGTGCACCCATGCTGTGCAGTGCCACAGAGGTCAGAAGAGGGCATCAGATTCCTCTGGGACTGGAATCAAAAACAGTTCTCAGCCACCATGTGGGTGCTAGGGATGGAACTCTGGTCCTCTGCAAGAGCAATCAGTGCTCTCAACCACTAGGCCATCTCTCCAGCCCCAGCTATATCACTCTTACATATGTACCAAAGGACTGTAGGTTAATGTACTACAGTGCTACTCAAACACCAATGTTTATAGTTGTACCTTGAGCAATAGCTAGGAGATGGAAAGAACATCTTTTACATATAGATAACTGAATTTTATGCTGCTACATAGAAAAATGAACCCATGACAATTTCATAAAAATGGATGCAACTTAAATCACTCTATTAAATGAAACAACCCAGACTCAGACCCAAATACTGCCTGCTTTCTCTCATATGAGCAATCTAGTTTTAAAGCTCTGGATGTGCATATAAATGTGTGTATTTATATGTGTGTATGTGTGGGGCCAGATGAAACCATTATGGCTGAATAAAAGAGAGCTGGCTTCTTCCCTGATAATCTAGAAGTCAGCAGGAGATGGGAACTCCTCCCACTTGTCATATTGGATATCAGGCACCTGTAGCCCACCCCCCAGGGTAGCTTGAAGTGTAACATTCCTAAGCTTAACTCCTCCAGCAGCATGTCTGCCCTGTCCTCTGGAGGCAAATGGTGCAAGGCACAAGCTTATCTGGGGGGGGGGGGCTACCAGCTATGATATTCCTGCCATAAAACTTAGCCTGCCATAAAACTTCCCAGTTGCAGAACCCACGTAGGCTTCCCCTCTGTCCTGCCCACCTCCTCATCAAAGAGTCCACCAAAACTCTATATAACTGTGTAAAACCCTTGCAGTAAATAAGTTTGTTCGGATCCATTCAGGTTCACTCACTGTTCCTAGGATTGTCCTCTACTCCCTCCTGCTTCCTTCCTTGCACTCCCTGGCAGGGGTGCCAAGGCCAGGCAGGACTGCCATACCTAGGGCAGTGAGGCTGGTAACCTGGAATGCAGAAACTTCATGACATGACATGGAGGAAGGCAACATGTATGTAGATTATGAAGCTATAAAAAGGATCATGAGAAAGGGAAACGATATCTTAAGAGAGAAGTGGGGAAGAGAGGTTAATGTGATACATGTGACATTGGAAGCAGAGGGTGATATCTAATTGAGGCAATGGAGGGAACTAGCCATAAGTGGGACAGGGTGTGGGGTGGTGGTTGAGGGCAAAGAAATAAGGGAATGAATGAGAACAGAATGTAATGACTCATATACAGGAACATTTTAAATTGAAATCCACTACTTTGTTTACTAACCTAAATTTGACTAAGAAAGTAACATTTTTAAACATGAAACCAAAATATATCTCCATGTTTCCCACTTTTGAATCAAAGTTACATTTATTTCTTTTAAATAAGTTTATTGCCAAAGTCAAAGTGTACTTGTCATTCTAGGCATTTAAAGTATAAATGTACATATGTTATATGTATGTGTTTGAGATTTGATACCAAAATTTTGCTTAATAATAAGCTCTGTTAATAAGCTCAATTTACCCACAAGTTAGGTGGTTGAAGGAAATTGTCGTATTGGATGAAACATTTGTATTTACAAGTGTATTCTTTTTTAACCACATCAATGTGATGTCTTGATCCCAACATCTGGTGTTTATGATCTATGGAACAGTTCATGACCAATTGCTATGGATAAATGGTCACTAGTGTTGTTGACTGTATATATTTTTAATTATGGAGTTAATTAAGAAGTGTTATTAAACTCAGAAGGCCTTTATGATTGTTTAATGTTTTATGACATGTTTGTTCTACATCAAAAATGTATCTAAATTTGGAGTAAAGGGATACTCAGAATGGTTACAAATAATGAACAGTCTACTTCAAAAATATGATTTATTGTGCAAACCTTGTGTTACTGTCTGCCCTATTTAACTCTGATTTAAGTTGCAAATTGTTTAATAACATAATTTTCATTTTGTTAGTTAAATGCAAATTGAAACTAAGGGATCCATGTGACCATCCTCTTTAGATTCTCTTTAGATTCTTCATGTTACAAAATAAGCCTTTTGTTTGAAGCAGCTGTTTTCTATTTCTATTTTAGACTCTAAAATGTATCATAAGTCAGTGTATGCTATGATAGAAAAATTAGAGCAAATGTGTATGCATTGTATACATTAAGAAATTTTCTTACTACAAGAATTATTTTGATGAGAGATTGTTTTTATTATGTTAATGTAATGCAATGCTTGAGGTTTGATGTAAAGAGGATTATTTAGCTCTCAATTTTGAAGTCTAGAATTCCAAACAGCAAACAGTTGGTCACTGATGGCCCCTTGGCTGCATCACCTCCTGGCAGATGGGATCAAAATGAATCAGAAGTTACTGCATCTTTTGACTGGGTCATTCGTTTTCTTCCTCCTTTGTGTTTGGAGTAGTTTATACACTCTGGATGTTAATGCTCTATCAGAAGTATCACTGGGGAAGATTTCCTCCCACTCTGTGGGTTTGCTCTTCACTTCTTTGATTGTTTCTTTTGCTGTACAGAAGCTCTTGAGTTTAATAAGGTCCCGTTTGTCAATTGTTGATCTTCTTTTTTGTGCAGCTACTGTCTGATTTAGAAAGTCTTTTTCTATGCCTATGTCTTGTAGGTTACTACCAACGTTTGCTTCTATCATTTTCAGAGTTTTGGGTTTCGCATTGAGGTCATTAATCCATTTGGAGTTGATTTTTGTACATGGTGAGAGGTAGGGATTTAGTTTTATTCTTCTACCAATGGTGGTCCAGTTATGCCAACACCATTTGCTGAAGATGCGGTCTTATCCTCCATTGAGTGTTCTTGGCCACTTTGTGAAATATGAGAAGGCTGAAATTGAATGTGTTTAGGTTTGAATCCTCAATTTTGTTCCATTGATCTATGGACTAGTTTTTGTGCCAAAACTAGGCTGTTTTTATGACTATAGCCCAGCCCGGTAGTACAGTTTGAGGTCTGGTATGGCAATCACCCCTGTATTGCTCTTTTGGCTCAGGGATGGTTTGGTTATGGGGGTATTTTGTTTCTCTGTATGAACTTTAGGATTTTTTTTTCTAGGTCTGTGAAAAGAATACAAATGACCCACTCAAAAGATAGAGTAAAGAACTGAACAGAGACTTCACAAATGAAAAAGTAAAGATGGGTGAGAAACATCTTAAAAAGTGTTCAACATCACTAATTATTAAGGAAATGCAAATTAAAACCATCTTGAGATTTCATCTTCCTCCAGTAAGATTAGCTATGATCCAGAAAATAAAGGATATCAAATGCCGAAGAGGTTGTAGGAAAAGGGGAACACTCATCCACTGCTGGTGGGACTACAACCTCATGCAACCCCTATGGAAAACAGTGTGGAGAACTCTAAGAAATTGAAAATAAGCCTACTACCTGACCCAGTAATACCACTCCTGGGTATTTACCCACAAGACTCATCTTACTGCAGAGATACATACACATCTATGTTTATTGCAACCTTCTTCACAACAGCAATGAGCTGGAAGCAACCCAAGCGTTCCTCCCTCAATCAAGAAGTAGATAGAGAAAATGCGATACAGCTACACAATGGAATTCTATGCAACAGTAAAGAAAGATGATATCATGAACTGTACAGGTAAATGGATGGAACTCAAAACCATTATGCTAAGTGAAGTAACACAGTCCCATCTGAAAGCAACTGTGCTGTTATAATGTAAATCCTTTAAGGGGATCTAGAATTAACTTACCACTTATTTTCAGACTTTGTAATTGTGGTATATGGGTGGAGGGTATGTAAATGTATTTTAGAGTAACATAAAATTAAAGGGAAACTGTGGACTCCTAAACATATTTTGGAATTAACATACATTTATTTTCAGAGGTCATAATTTTGGTATATATGTGATGTATATAGGCATATTTTGGAGCAATACAAATGGGAGTGAACAACAACGACAAAAGGACTGCGTCAAAGAACTGACTGAAACAGTTAACTTCTGCCCAAACAATAAATCTCTGCAGAGAAAAACTTTAAAATCTGAGAAAAAGGTGCAAGACATGTATGGCAGAATGCATGAACTGGGGTGGGTTGGTGGATGTGGAAAAGGGAATGTGTCTAAATTGGACTGAGAAATGATGTATAAAATACAAAAAATGCCAATAAAAATATTAAAAAATGAATCAGAAGAAGAGTGCACATGCCAAAGTAGGAGGCAGAGTTCAGAGAATGGGACCTCGTCGCAGATGCACTCTCTTGAAGGTCCCTCCCCTTGACATTGCCACTCTGAGGACCCAGTTCTAGGACATTGACATTTGCTTCTCTAGTCCATCTGAGCCATAGTGATTACCAAATAAATTATATAAAACAGTACTGGAAATATGTCTTAATGTCTCTATTCATGAAATTACAAACTGAATTTTATGAATTACGAGAGTCATTTTAACATTAAAGATTGAAAAGGAAGGAAGAAGGGAAGAGAAGAGGGGTGAGAAAATAAGAAAGAACAGTAAAACAGAACAAACAAAAATGTACCAGAAAATGGTACTGATTTTCCCCCTTAATTTTCTCATGTTACTTTGATGGTTGGGAAGAAACTACTCTGTAACCAAGAAAGCAATATTTACTAGAACGCTAGTGTTCTTTCATAATTCTTTCCTTTGTTACTGTCTTTTTGCTAATAGAGAAAATTGTGCAGAGCATATACTCAAATAAAATCCTGCTTTTCGACTGCTTTGTATGTTTTAAATTAGTGAGGATTTACTGTGTATTTTTTATTATTTTTATAAAGACTCCAAAGATTTCAGTATACATCTAAGTCAATCCTGATGTCAAGACAAGGACACACCCACTTATAAAACAAAATCTGAGGATATATATATATATATATATATATATATATATACACACACACACACACACTCTTTATCTCTGTTAGTAAAAATGAGACATCACAAAGTACATAAGTGTCTCAGAAGAATTTTCCTTCCTAGGAGAGGAGCACATGCTCACTCCAACTTGGCAGACATTTTGGCCCTCGACTTCCTCACCTCCCTTCAGGCCCAGAGAGATAGGCCAAGGAAGAGAATTTCTAAAGGCTTCAGTTAGGAGACTGCCAGCAAGTTTAAAGGGTTTTCTACAGAGTGGATTGGGGGAAATCTTCACTTACAAGGCCCATTAGGTGGTCCTCTCGTGTTTTTCCCAGGCCATGGTGATACATATAAAGTGGAATCTCTACACCTAAGTCTCATGCAACATAGTAGAATGGGCAATATACAGAGTACTAATGCATCCCTCAATTCTCACCAGCAAAGTTTCCTCATACAATAAAAATAGCCACAACTGACCAGCTGTTGGAGAAAAAGAGTCCCTGGGTAAGACTCCTATATTAAACCTCACCTACCCATGACTCAGAAACTATTACAGAAAGTGAGGTAGAAAGATTGGAAGAGGCAGGGTTGGTGCGTGAAACATAACAGTGGTTTTCAGGCCCCCAGAACTTGTTCATATAATCTTGCAACAATGGTGGCAGCACGCACAAGACCCATGGGGCTCAATCACACAGAATCCCAAAATAGAATGGAGAAAGTGGGCAGCAGGCCTCATCCTTAGCTGAGGAACTATTGGTTCCTGATTACTGCTGGGCAAGGGAGAGTAGATTTTTTTTAACTGAGTGACTTTGGATAGGCTGACTAGACTCCAGTGGATGAGCTCTCACTGAGGAACATCTAGGTATGAATGCTTGGAGTGGTAGACCTTATCGTATATGACAGAATGTATAAACTATGGTTGTGGTGGAGCTATGAGTTGGTAAGGGTGGGGAAGGGGCCTAAATTTGATTATGGTCTGTTATATGAAATGCACAAAACCTCAACAAAATGGACTAATATGATTCTCTAAGTTTTTTCACTCCAGCAAGGCATTATTTTTCTCTCATCTCTCCCTTGACCTGTCTAACCCTCCCTCCATGAAGTATTCCCATTTTTCCCTTGATACTGCCAGTCTCCTATGGCCCCACTTCTAGACTCCTTTTTTCCCTTTATCCCTGCATTTCCTTCTATAATCCTTCTTCTCTTCTCCCATTTAGATACCCCGATTTTATCCATTTGTCCCTTGATAACACCTACCACCTACTAGTCTTCTGTCTCAAGTTCCCTCTTTCCTCTTATGTGCCTATTCCTTTTTATTTACCTGATTCCTGCAGCTAAATACAGATATATACTTATTTTTTTTTTTTTTTGGTCTTTTTGAGACAGGGTCTCCCTGTAGCCCCAGCTGTCCTGGAACTCACTCTGTAGACCAGGCTGGCCTTGAACTCACAGAGATCCGCCTGCCTCTGCCTCCCAAGTGCTAGGATTAAAGGCGTGCGCCACCACGCCCAGCCAGATATATACTTATAAGGTTATGGTGCTAGGATCCACAAACGAGGGACAGCATATGTCTTTGTTTTAATGTGTTACTTCACTTAGCAAAACAGCTTCTAGTTCCTTCCATTTACCTGCAAATTTCATGATGTTGTCTTTCTTTATTGCTACATAGAACTCCATTGTGTAGATGTACCACATTTTCATTATCCACTCATCAGTTGAGGGACACTTAGGTTGCTTCCAGCTCTTCCCTATTGTGATTACTGACAAACTACACATACAAAACCTCTATGTAGGTCCATATGCAAAGATGAAGGCTGCATAACAAGGAACAGTTTAAGACAGGAGAAACTTTCCTATCAGTAGTTGTCCAGGGCAGTCCAAGAGACTCCCAAAATTACACAGGCTATTGCCACAGTCCTTGATTGTCTCCCAGAACCTGGAGGTAAGACCCTATGAAGACAGGGCATACTTCAGAGACTGGATCTTGAGCAATGGAGCTGGATCTGACCTGGAAGCCACTTCCCCTGAAGGCTAGCTCCCATAGCATTGGTGCACACCAATCAATGGTCCATCATCAGCCTCAAGACCAAGTATCCACATCAATGACCAGCACAGAATATGACATCCTTGCAATAGTGGAACTTTTATCTTAGGGGAAATCAGTGGCTAATGAATTGGACCTAAAGCCCACTCAGGGGGAGGAAACTCATGTGTAGTATTGTTAACATAGCCAGATGGACACAACTGGAGAGGCCATAGATCTTAGAGAAATCCCCTAGGTTGACACATCCCTAGGCTAAGATAACATCTTATTAACTACAAAGCAAGTGTCCTTAAATTTACAGACAAATATCTGAGACACCACTCAGAAAAGCTTATTCTGCACCAGATGAGAATAGTATAGAGTCCCACTCCTGGGCGCGCGCACACATACACACACACACACACACACACACACACACACACGCACACATCTGTGAATGGCTCATGCATCTACATTGCAACCTCTACAGGCAAGCCCCAAGCATCGTAGAACAAGGACCCAGGAAGTTATGAACTACCTCCTAACTATTGTTAAGGAAGCTCCTCCATGAAACAGGAGACCAGGAAAGGGGACTGAATGGTCAAAAAAGTGAAGATTAGGAGTCTATAGAGTGTGATTCCTTGAACAGGTTGCCAGGTCGCCTATATTCAGTTTCACCCACTTAGGGCTCAAGGAACATTGTAGAAGAGGTGGTGGAAAGATTGTAAGAACCAGGCAGGTGATGCAAGACCAAATGGAAGTGAATAAGATCCATGCAAACTCCCCTGGACAAAAACCCAGCACAGAACTGCAGAAATGGGTAGCAGAGCATAACCCTGGCTGAGGAAATATTGGCAGCTGATGGCACTTGAGTGAGGAAGCCTTGACCTTCTTTAGGAGATGGACTCTGCTTAGGCTGACTAGACCACTGAGGAGTGGATGGGGAGAGTAGTTTGGCTCAATGGACGCTACCACAAATGACAGAATGTGTGAACTCCAGGGCTGGGAGAGTGCTGCTAGAGGTGCCAAGAGAAAAACAGGTATAAAGGCGATTAAAACTGATTGAAAATTATGTATGAAACACATAAAAACTCAATAAAAAAATAAATTAAAAAAAAAAAAAAAACGGAGAGCTGAATGTGAGCCTGGGAACAAGCCAGTGAACATTCCTCCGTTATCGCACCAGTTATTGCCTGCAGGTTTCTGTTTTGTCTCTCTTCCCAAATCCATCAGTGCTAGATTATAACGTGGAAGTATGGGCTGAAATAAACTCTCTTTTCTCTCCAAGTTGGTTTGGCAGAATGCTTTATCATAGGAATAGGAACCTAACCAGGCCAATGAAATGACAGAGGAATTTCAGGGTGTCACAGAGAGCCACAGAGCATTCTTGGCTCAGTTGTGCTTAGCTTTGTGAAGCTAGGGCCTGTAAAACTCAACAGCTACCAAGGCCACTTCAACCCCAAAGCTTTTGGGTCCTTGTCTTGTGAGCTCAAAGAATGAAATTCATAGACCACAGAGGGTTAGTTTTAGGACAAAATAATTTAGTATAGGGAGCTTAGGAGGGAGAAAGAAGACAGAGCTCCTGACCAGCCGGAGCATCACTTGCTCATACCACTGAGCATCACTTTTCTGTAGTTAAGCTTTGGTAGATAGAGGAGGGAAGGAGGAAATGGACTGGACAGTTAAGTTCCCATTACAGTTGTCCAAGTCCCTTGTGACTTCAGTCCTATCCTTAGGGTATCTCCGGGAATGGGGTACTCTATTATTAGATAATATTATTAGATAAAAGATAAGGAAAAACCCAGACCCCCTCTGGTATTTGCGTCCTCTGGCTATGGCACATCCAGAAACATCTTTGTCTTAGATTCTTAGGAATTCTCTGGCCTCATGCAAGGGCAAGTGTATTGGCAGGCTCAAGGACACTTCCAGCTCTTAGGCAAGAAAGAAACTAATCACTTTTTTTTGAGGAGGGGCTCTTTTCACCCTAAGCTGCCTAATGAATTTAAAACCCCTGTTCTCATCACTGTAACCAAATTCACAGCTCGATCTGTGGAAAGTTTCATGAAATATGAGAGAATAGTGTAATATTTGCTCTGGTGTGAAGATGACTACAATTCCAGAAATCCATGAAGAAAATGTGGTGGAAGTGCAAACATATAAATTAAATTCCCAATTAGCTGCACTAAGGAAACTGATTTTAGTAGATGATAGTCCTCAGTTTCTCCATACATGGCAATCTACATGGAGTCTATTCTCTACTGGGTACAGTCTCATCTCAAGATAAGGTACAGTTTTTTTTTTTTCCTCAGTGTATCTACTGATCACTTGCAATTAAGTGTAACCCCAAATTGTAAATAAGTTGTTTATTGAGCAGAAATTTACTGGACAAACCCATCAGGGCATTGAGAAGTCACAGGCTTTAGGTAGCATGGTTCATTTTTGTGTTCTATGACTGTTGTGATTGTCCATTGAAGATGAACGCTCACATTTGAGGTGATAAGAGGGGATAAGAAGCAGTTTATTCTGAGCCAAATATGAGTGACCATGGCCAGGGAACATAGACTTAGGTTACCCCAGATTTCATGTTCCAGTGTAGAAGGAGTTTTATAAGATTTTTGTAGGTATAGAACAAAGAAAATTCATAAATCAAGACTCTTTTCAAATACATTGGTGGAAACATTAACTAAGTGGATACTGTAATCATGTAATTTCACCAGAAGAGACCACTCAGGCATCATTTCTTAATTTTTTACATTTATATTAATTATTATCATGTGTATGGTGTGTGTATGTGTGTGTGTGTGTGTATGCACCCTTGCACACATGCACATGTCATTGTGCAGGTGTGGAGATCACAGAACAACTTTCAGGAATCTGTTTTCATCTTCTAAAATCTGAGTTCTGGAGATCAAACGTAGCCTTGCTAGCATATTCCTTAAACTACGGCTAAAGACTTATCATGTCTGATCTAAACAAGCCACTTCAAAATGTTTTTCTTGAGTCTTAGTAGAGGCAGAATAAATATCATTTAAAATTTGGGTACTTTGGGGCTGCAGAGATGGCCTAGCAGTTAAGAACACCAACCGCTCTTACAGAGGACCCAGGTTTCAATCCCCAGCTGAGAACTATCTTTAACTCCAGTTCCAGGGGAATCCGACACCCTCTTCTGACCTCTGCGGCATTGCACAACACAAGTGCACAAACCTACAGGCATTCATACACATACAAAAATAAATAAAATTAAAAAAAATTAAAATTTGGGCACTTCAAGCAATAGCAAGTCTCTGTATTTGGTGCTCTTCATTGAAAATAGATTATTATGGGCTGGAGCGATGGCCTAGCGGTTAAGAGCGCCGACCGCTCTTGCAGAGGACCCGGGTTCGATCCCCAGCACCCACATGGCGGCCGAGAGCCGTCTGAAACTCCAATTCCAGGAGAACTCCAGTTCCAGGGGAGTCCGACGCCCTCTTCTGACCTCCGCGGCATTGCACGTCACGGGTGCACAGACTTGCATGCAAACAATACATTCATACACATACGGAAATAAATAAAATTAAAAAAAAATAAAAAAAAATAAAAAAAAGAAAATAGATTATTATAATTTTAAACATATGGTTACAGTAGAAACTTTTGCCATACAAATATTTGTACACATTGAAAACCAGAAATGATAACAAACTATAAAACTCTGAGCAAAAATTAGTGTAAGCACTTTTTACTTTGTAAGAAAGTGCCAAGTACCTATCTAATTTTTGAGAAAATTGAATATGTGACTCACCATTAAAAGATACAAAAGGAATTTTGTGGGATCAATGTTTATACCTTGCAAGGCAAAATCTCTAATATATTTTGTATAAGAAGTATCCCAAGAGCTTATGTAAATCAAGTTGGACTCCTACCACCTGTTGATATTCTGTACTTAGTAGATCTGACTGAAAATATGGCCAAGGAACTGACCAATAACACTCTCTTCTCCTGGGTGATCCTCATGAAAACGCTCTAGGAGGGTGGTATGTCATGAATGACCATGGAAAATGCTGCAAGCAATAGCACGTGACAAAACAAATGTGCCAAGCTGCCTTTGGCTGGGCAGGGAAGGAGGAAGCAAAGGCAGGTTATTGCTACTTGCAGGAACCTAATGCCTAAGGCCATCATAGAAGGGCCATGGAGGCCTGAGGTCTCCTTCCCTGGGTGGAAATGGTAAAACTCCTGACTACTTCAATGGTCTCAGGCCATGCTCCCTGTCCCAGGGCAGGCACCAAGTCCCACACTTACTGATATTTTTATTTGCTTTTATCATAAGTATATTTCACTTTATTATAAGAAAGAACATTTTACCCATGAGAACATAAGAAGTATCAAAAATTTGCTTATTATAAGGCATGCATCAGTGTTTTTACATTAAAGTGAAGACAAAAAACAATTCAGTAATCCTTTTATTCTTTGTTCTGTTTTTAATTTTGTTTTGTATTGTATTTTGAGACAGGGTCTCCCTGTAGTCCAACTGGCCTGAAACTGACTGTATAGACCAGCCTGGCCTTGAACTCACAAAGATCCACACCTGCCTCTGCCTCCTGAGTGCTGGGGTTAAAGTCATGTGTCATGACACTAACATAACCCTGCAGTTCTCTTATCTTCTTTTTTTGAGTTTAAGGATACAATTTTGTACATTTTTGTACAAAGATTTTTTTAACATATTTATTTATTTATTTATTTATTTATTTATTTATTTTTTATTTTTATCCAATCTAGACCCATGGGGTAGGGGTGGTGGGGGTGGCCCTGGTATCTTGGTCATGGGAGATCTCAGATCTCAAAATTCACACAACCCTACCTTTTATACCAGCTGGGAGGATAACTCCGCCCCCACAGCCACAAAAGCCAATTAAGCCAAAGACAACTGGATTGACTATATTAACTCAATCAACAATCAGCCTTGCTGAAGCACCCAGCACCTATCTACCTTCCTGCACTTCAGGTGGTCTTGGGAGATCTCCTGTACATAGATTAAAATAATATATTTTTATAATGGTATAGAGATTGTTGGAGGTACAGAAGAAAAGGGTTTTGACTATTTTATAAGCAAGCCAGGAAAAGAAAAACCCTAAAACACAAAGAAGAGAAATGAAAACCAACTGAATTTTGTACACGTCTAAGCTATGACATTAAAGAAAAGAAGACAAGAAAATTATATTGATATTTCATTAAAAGGATTCATGTTTAATCATTCCAATCACAGTAATGTACGCCCATGCGGGAGACAGAATATTTTTACCACTTCTTTGTGATATTCAGAAAACCACTTTGCCATACCTATCCAAAGGACAGCTGTTAAGAAACCGTGCTTTTCTTCCCCTTACATCTTTGTTAAATTGTGCTTTTGTGCTCATGCTAACATTTTTTTTTTTTTTTTTGGTTTAAGTGGTTTATGGCTGCCCCTCCTCTCCAATACAAAATTTAGCACACAGTTCCTTGACTGAGCATTAGAAACAGAATGTGTATATCCAGAACGTGGCTTCGGCCTGCCTATTGTGTTTACTGAGGGTGTAAAAGCACTGGTGAGAGCCAATTGAATTCACGCTGAGTAATTATCAATGGAAATGAGTTGGGCCATTCTCTTCTTCGGCACTGGGAAATTTGCACAGTGTTGTTGAGTAAATATTGATACTGTATTTGTGCATTCATTAAGGAGCAAAAGCTTCTCATTTTCATTCTTAGGGAATGGATTAAAAGAAGGAAAGGATTAAATGGAAATGCCCTGCAGCCTAAATGCATTTATGGGTTGGATAAGTTCTGTTTAAGTAGAATTAGATTTGCAAAGGAATCTCCATATGCTTGTAGTTTCTCTTAAAAGGATTTAGCCTTTTGGGGTTGAAAGACTCAAACCATGGTTATACATGATGAGGAACTGGGTCAACAAGTAATTTCTTAATAACCAAATTATTCCATACCATAATTTACAGATTGTGGCTTGCCAATTGATTATTTGTCTTTTAGACATATAGCCGCAATAATGAAACACCCTTATTTTAACAGCCTAGCAACTTCTCCTAGGTCTTAAAAATAATAATTGCTCTTTAAATCTAAAACCACACTATTAATGTTACTTCTCAAAATGTCCTTGTCCATGAACACAACTTGTAACGCTTTCTCAATTTTGTGTAAACATGACTGCAGCACTACAAAAGCTATTTGTGATAAAAATGCCTATTGTGCTATTTATTACATTTAGAGGAAAATATAGATATTACCTGAAATATAGCTAGATGAACAACACTAAGAAAATATCTTGGAGTGCATAAAAAATATTGCAGCAGAGAAAATTATATGTTTAGAACAATATATCCTAAGATCAATGTTATATTCAAAATGGGTGGGGATTACCAAAGTGGTAATCTCTTTTATAAATATTCCCCAAACAAGATATTTAAATAGTTTTGGTGACATGACATTGTTAAAAAATAAAAAGCCTTTTGAGTTCTAAAATAAAAAGGTAAGACTTGGAGTTAGGTGTGTGAACAAAAAGGTTTCCAGAAAATCCCTCATCTAGGACTGAATTTCCTGAAAGGCTGACAAACTGATTAGTACTCTGGAGATGGTGCAGGTCCAAAGCCTAATTACCACTTACCTCAGACTACCTTTAGCCCCTAAATAGCCATTTCTTAGCCCATCTGTGTTTCTGAAGTAACATCCTGTAACTAACAGATAAACTCTTTTTGGAATGCATTAACTTAAAAGACCACCAGTTCCCACCAATCAAAAAGCTAAGAATGTCATCAGATAGCCTCTGAGACCTATAGTAGAATCCCTTCCCCTCTTGTTTTGCTATGACCTGCATCCTGAATGTGTCTGCCAATATATTTAAAAAGTGTATTGATTCATGACTTTTCTTTGTTCTGTTTCTATGAAAATATAAAGAAGCTGTTACCATGCTGCAACTTGGAATTCGGAGTAAACTAAATCTGTTTTCCCAGACCATGTGTATTAGTCACTTTTCTGTTGCTGGATAGAACCACCATAACCAAGGGAACTTCTAAAAAGGAAGAGTTTATTTGAACTTATGATTGACAGTTCCAGGGAATGAGAGTCCATCATGGTGGGGAGGCATGGTGGCAGGAGCTGGAGCAGAAAGCCAGGTTCACATCTTCAAGAAGGCATAGGAAGCAAAGAGAAGGACTAGAGAGTGGCAAGGTTTTTTGAACTCTCTAAGCCTGCTCCAAGTGACATGATTCCTCTAGCATGGCCACACATTCTAAGTCCTCCCAAAACAGAGCCACCAACTGGGCACAATGTGCCCAAATACTTGGAGCCTAAGGGCGACATCTCATTCAAACCACCACACCATAGTTACTCATATTTGGCTCCAGAATAATTTATCTCTTATTCCCTTTGAGGTGAGAGTGATGATTTTCCTTGCACGGGTGGGGTGTGCTTAGCAGGGATGTGCTTGCCTTTCTGCCATCTAGTGGTCTCTACTCCCACACTGCCTTCCTGTGCTACATTTACCTATGCTTTTCCTGCAGGGTGAGGTGCAGCTGGCTTTGTTAAAGAGGTGGCACATGCCTTTAATCTTTTAATCCTAGCACTGGGGAGGCAGAGGCAGGAGGATCTTTGTGAGTTCAAGGCCAGCCTGGTCTACAAAGTGAGTTCCAGGCCAGCTGGGGCTACAGGGAGACCCTGTCTCGAAAAGACTAAATAAATAAATAAATAAATAAATAAATAAATAAATAAATAAATGAGGAAATCTAAAACATTACTGGTATCATCATCCACCGATGTGAATTTGGGGGTAGAAAATGAAATACGATACTTTATGTCATTTATTTGATGCTTCCTCTTCTCACGCTCTTATCCTAACTTGATTATAAATGCTGACTAAACATGGTAGAGAACTACTGTGGTCCCTAGGCAGACAAAGATGAAGACGTATCTTAAAGGTCATGGATAAATATAAGGAGGTACGAGGTTAGTTGGGTAACATGTTTAGATATTTTTATTAAAACGATTTTTCTTTATGTGAATGTCAACACATTTCATGTTACTAATCATATAAATGGGCCAGTTATCTTTGAGGCACAGATGTTCATAGGCAGCCCAGGATTGGTTTTCTAACACAATAGTGTAATTTTTATGGTAGGTTACTTTGGTATAGACACAGATGTTTGGATGATATGTCAATTCATGATCTACATTTTCTTCTGTCAAGTGTGGCAGGGTCTTCGTGTGGTTTATAACATCTCCTAACCATTAGAGGATGTAAGCTTGTGACATCAGCCATGGGTTATTCCTCCAAAGAGAGAGCCAATAGCCAATTAGATTTGGGATATACAGACATATGGCTGCCACTGCTGCACAGTATTTCCAGGCAGATGAGGTGTAGCTGGTGCTGATGGAGGATCTTGCTTGAACTAAGGAGGACTTCTATATGCTATACCCATATATCTACTTGTGTGTTGTCTTCTTTAGGATCGAAAGGCCATTATATTATACTGTTATAATATCTTAAATAGTCTAATGCATGTGTTATTAGTAAGATCGAAAGGTTAAGCCTGGAAAGCTGGCAGGCCATGGAAAGCAATCAGCCAGAACTAGACTGAGACCAAGACATCGCTCCAGAGAGTAATTAGTATGTTGCTTCTCATCCACCTGTGCCCCTTTTCTTTTATAATTTTTTTATTATTTATTTATTTGTTGTATGTGTATGAATGTACCTGTCTGCACCCGTGAAGGTCTGTGGCAACCCGTGTCGTGCAACACCGCGAGGTCAGAAGAGGGTCATCGGATTCCCCTGGAAAACTGGAGTTCTCCTGGATTGGAGTTACAGACGGTCTTATCCGCACATGTGGGTGCTGGGGATTCGAACCCGGGTCCTCTGCAAGAGCGTCGGTCGGTGCTCTTAACCCGCTAGTCTATCTCTCCAGGCCCCCCTTTCTAAGCCTAGGAACAATCTGCGGTGAAGAGGGCGTGTAGAATGTAAGGGCTACGATGGGGGTGAATGGTGAAACTTACAACGACATATAGACATGGACACTCATTTGATCAACTTGAATTGAACATTAACAAGCCCCCCCTTCAGGATGGGGGACCCATGAAGCTGTGTGGGTTTGGGCACAACTGCTTGCAAATTGATTTTACATGAAGGATGATTGTACTCACAAATTATCACATTGTTAAAAAAAAAATGAAAACAAAACAAAACAAAAAAGCAGAGAAAGATGCAGAAAACTTACGGCAGAATGTACGATCTGCGATGGGTAGGGGTGGGGTGGGGGGGAAGGGAAGGGGATATACGCCTGAACTCAATTGGAAAATGATGTATGAAATACACAAAGCATCAATAAAAATAAATAAAAAAAATAGTGTAATTTTATATAGCAAATTATTATTGTTTCTTTTCAGCAAGTAGTTTTTTTTTAATTTTAATTTTTTTTTTTATTTATTTCTGTATGTGTATGAATGTACTGTCTGCATGCAAGTTTGTGCACCCGTGTCGTGCAATGCCGCGGAGGTCAGAAGAGGGCGTTGGATTCCCCTGGAACTGGAGTTCTCCTGGAATTGGAGTTTCAGACGGTTCTCGGCCGCCATGTGGGTGCTGGGGATCGAACTCGGGTCCTCTGTAAGAGCCGTTGGTGCTCTTAACCGCTAGGCCATCTCTCCAGCCCTCAGCAAGTAGTTTTTGATTAGAGTTTCTAGGTATTTTATAGCTTTGAAAATTTGTGAATGTTGTTAATTTTTTTGTTTCTTCGTTTTTTGAGAGGGGATCTCCCTGTAACCCCAGCTGACCTGCCTGGAACTCACTATGTAGGTCAACCTGGCATCAACTTCACAGAGGGAAGTTTTCCAGAGAAAACTGTTACTGTTTAGAATGGGATTTTTTTAAAAAATCATACAATGTTCAAGGAAAATATCTTATTCAGTGTGTACTTGAAAATATTTAATTTTAAAAGCTAATTGCATTAGGTAAGCTCTTCAAAATAATATTTATTTACATCAAAACTTGGGTACATTATTACAATAGTATGACCAATGTTTCTCTTTATTTTCTCAGTATATAGGATAAATTGGAAGAAGATTTATGGCACTAGAGAAAATAGTTAAGAGATCATTGCAAAAGTACAGGAAAGAGTCAAAGGAAACAATGGTTGCATTTCAAGAGGGCCCACATAGAAAAAAATTAGAAGACTTTGCAAAGAATTTGAAGACTTGTGAGGACCAGGATGAATACATTAAAACTGCCATCTTCTGAAAATCAAGATGATGTGGCATTGATGATTAATTTCATTTAAGGGTATGAACATGGGACATAGGAAACCACTGCACAGAAGTTAACTTGACCATGACAATATAGAGTATGTAATATTTGTGAAAAATATAGGTGGAGATTATTTGACTATTACAATTATCTACCTTCTAATTTATTTGATTACTGCCCTTGATTTTTCCATCGACTAGCTGATTTAAAATAAATGGATGAAGAATCTTGAGCTTCAATTTGTTCATGAGCTAAGGCAAGAGTCTATATTAAATTTAGCAAGCATTTATTGACCTTCTGCAGTGTAAAAGAGGCTTCTCTGGGAATCACAAGGGGGAGAAAACAAAGAGGTTTGAAGGCTAGTTAATTTCCTGAATACTGATAAGTGGTTGAAATACATTGATGAGGAAAACCAGATCTTATAATTCAGTGAAATAGTCCAATGAAGTGGAGGGAGCTTCACTGGAATCATATAACATAACCCAAACCCATCCCTCAACCACAAGTAAAAATCTGGATTCTATGTTTTCAGAAAAGTAAATGTGAAGTCCTTAGCGTGCAAGCAAGATCATTTGTGACTTCTGTACTTTATTCTTCCACATTTTGCTACTCTTTTCTATCTTGAGTTTCAGTTATTTGAAATCCAGTTAATACATACTTCAAATACTCCTGAGTTGATATATGTTAGTAATTTTGTCTAGAATTCTACCCTCACTTTGATATCATGATGTTACTTACTAAATGGCTGTCTATGAAGACTTCAAACTTGATTGCTGCTGCATTTGTTGCCTGGCTCCTTTCTGGGATGCCTGCTGTCTTCTCTGGGCTCTGAGCACAGATGCTATGTGCTGGTGATTTGCAGTTATATCCCTGAAGGGTGGGAAGACATCAAAAAAGAGACCAGTTAGATATACAACTTCTTTTCAAAATAATATATGATGATTCCAAAGCTCATGACTTGGTGGCTACTATATAAGCAACGTCCTCAGTCTCAATGCTAGAGAAATCCTGCAAATGTTTATAAAGATGTACTCTGGTATGCATGCTCCTTCCTTCAGATGTCCTGGCAGCAAGGGCAAAAGGTTCATTCTGCACTACTTCTTTGAGAGGGAGGAGTTGTGTGGACATTGTCATTGAGATGGTCTCTCAACATATACATGACATTGAGATAGACATTAGGGTTAGTCAACAAAGAAACCAAGGATAAGATCATACTCGATTTTTAATTGAAAAAAAAGGCAACAGAAGAGGAAATTTATGAAGATCTTGACAGATTTTTAAAAATTGGTACCCAGAAGAAAATGCTTTACCCTATGTACCTTTTGTAAAGCTTTTCTACATAATATTTGACCAAAACACACCAGTAACTTACTATAGCAATGCCATCTACAGAGTACTCCCCTAGCACCAGCCTGGGAGTCTCTGCCCTATGTCCTCCTCTCCTTTGCTTTCAGGATGATGCCATGTTTACATCATGTTGATGTATGCCCTTCTAGAAACCACTTTCTAAAGGCATGACTTCTAAGTTTTAGGAAAATACAATTTGTTCTCAGACTTCATGCTAAGAAAAGAGTTAATATTTGAGGTTTGTTAATTTCCTTCTGGAATACATGTTCTATTGTTAAAGAATTTGGTTGATTGTTCAAATCATGACAATTGCAACTCATCTAAATTGCCATCATTTGTATCATAGTTCTTGTAATGAGGTCAGGCATGAGGGTAAGAAGCTGCATTGATTCACACAGAATGGTTGCGCTGGCTTGAGCAAGTGTTAGAGGTCCTAACCATATGCAAGAACAAGGCCAGCGACACACAACTAGGTCACTGCTGTTAGAACCAGCTGTAGCTTTTCATTCTCAGAAATGAACTTCTTTTTCTGCATTTAGAAGAATGTTATCTTATCCAGGACATCATGTTCAGAAAAGTCAGTTTCATTTCAACATAGAGCACATTATTGCATTCCTGTTGGAATAACTATCCTGTTATCTTTAAAAGAGTTCAGATAATTTATTGATATCAATCTTTACAAAAAAAAGTGCAACTAATTTTGTGTAAAAAAGTTTGCCTTTCAATTTAGTATTTCATACCTGCATATTTGGCATATGTATAAATGTTCCATGTTAATGACTAAAATAATCTGCAATAAATTAGTTTTTCTACATGTCTTTGAAAATAAAAGGCTTCAAACTCAACCCATCATTACACACTTTGTAAGAAATTCTCAGATCTTACTATGATGCCATTCTTCTGTGCTTGGTAGACCCATGTTTGGTCATGTGTCCCCTTATTTTATGAGTTAAATATTGTTATTTGTTGAAATTTGTTTTCCTCATTATCTAAAAATCCTTGAAGATAATGTTTACATCATACGTTACTATTTCAGTTAAATTGTTCAGTTTGAACTTTTTCACCTTGACATTTACTTTTTCAGCAGTTCTTAGGCTCAGTCGAGATCCTCATTAAATCATTTCAGATAAATATCACAGTAGACAGATCTATGATCATTTCCTGATCTGCCTTTTCTCTAGATTTTACATACATTTCTAAAATGAAATAACTCTCCCTTTCAAACATGGAGACTAAAGAACTTTTCTAAAACAAACAAAATCAGTGAAAAGATCATTTAATCTGTTGAGGATATAGGGTATTTTCAAATCCTTTGTTTAAAACATATTTCGCTTTGATGCCTATAGAAATTTTTAGAAAAAAAGATATTCAATCCATGATTTCTATAAGCAAGTATTCACTGGTGTGCTTGCGTCACAATTGGTTTCAATGTCAATTTAGGACCTTCCTCTCCAAGCACATTTATAGAAGTAGGACATCTGCTTCTATTGGACACTCAGGCCCGTGCGAGAGCCAGCTGCAACATGCATTATTTATTTGAACAGCTGGCCGATTTGAAAGTCTTTAAAGATTCCCTCTCTAAAGCACCAATATATGATTTTTTCTCTTTTGTGTTTTCCTTTTATGGTCATTGATTTCCTACACGTGTTATGAACAGGACCTGGATAATTTAAAATAATTACAGTAAAAATGTCTGTCACAATGCAATCTACCCTACAGTTATGTATAAATTTTATAGAGGTACAGAATTGCTTTGTGTTCTATATGATCTTCATTCAAATATCTATCATAAAGGTGAAATAAACAGAATATTTTTATAATGGCAAGTGTTTATTAATAGTCTCAGCTGGTAAAACTGATGTCTATAGGGTTCTATATAATCAACTGGCAACCAATATATTAAATACATTTTGAAGACTTATCTTCTAATTGATTCCCATTACATTTATCACAAGAGTGAATTATGTTAAAACTATTTGTATTTTAAATTGAGAAATTGTTTGGAAGTGAGTATTTCCTTTTTCCTTTGTAAAACAATCATTTTGTTTTTTCTTTGTTACTGTTAATGAGGTATAAGCCATTTAAAGTGGCTCATGTGTATAATTATCCTTCATCATGTTTTAGAACTTTTACTTAGATCTGGAAAAAATATCCTCCTAGAACCTTTAATTTAAAAATCTGTATACATGATAAACAAGGCACAAAAATCACAGGTACATTTTATAACAGTATATTGTCACATATATGATTATTTCTGACAGTCATTTCTATCATTAACTAGCTAAAACTTATACTTTAAAGTTGGCAGAAGGACGGATGATTTGTGTAGGAGACACGCAGCAGGTTATTTATTACAGTGAGTGCTATGGTTTTAAATAACTGATTTCTGATTAGACCGAAAAAATATTTGATTAACATTAGTACTTTTGGGGCAGTAGCATACTAGTCAAATTAAGATTTTTAATTAATTTTAATATTGTTGGCTTCCTCTGTTTTAGCCTTAGGTATGGCAGTTGTGCCTAGCCTTGGCCTGACTGCTGAGGGCACGAGGAGGGAAGTGGGAGAGAGCAGAGTGATCCCTGAGACTCAGATAAACCCAAACAGATCCAGAGAAAGAGATCTGGGAGTTGCATCAGAGAGAAAAACTCATTTATTGCAGGGTTTAAGCACTTATATACTTTTTGTTGGGCTCTCTGACCAGGAGGTGGGTGGGACAGAGGAGAAGTTTTGCAATGGCCAAGTTTTATGGCAGGAAAACCAACATAGTCCCCGAGTTAAGCTTACGGGTTGTGCCACTTGCCTCCAGGGGACAGGGCAGACATGCCTCAGGAGGGATAAGGCTTGGGAATGTTACTCTTCAAGCTACATTCCCCTGGGGGTTGGGCTGTAGATGCATGATGTCCTATATGATGATGAATGGGAACAACTCTTATCTCCTGCCAGTCTGCTAGGTTTTTTTTTGGGGGGGGGATCTACTACTAGAAGGTTATCAGGGAAAGAAACCAGCTCTCTTATACTCAGCCAAAATGGATTCATCAGGCCCCACATAATATCACTATAAAAACAATGATTGTTCATTATAGAACATTAGGAAAATAGAAAGCTTACTATGGGAAATTTTAATAGCTTTATGTAAGTTTGACAAATTAAAAATGCTTATGTTTATAGCACAAAATATGATAACATTATGTTTGTTTTAAAGCAAAGTCTCGCTCTGTCAGTTAAGTTGGCCTGGAACATATTGTATAGCTCAGGCTAGTCTTGAACTCACATTGATCTTTCTGCTTCAGCAAAACAAGTTGGGATTACAAGTGTAAGACACTATGGGACAGTAGCATGTTGATACATGTACATGCTGTGAAATAATTGAGTCTAGCTAATTCACATTTCCCTCACCAATTCTAGTGTTGAGAAAAGTTAAGATCTGTGCTCTAGCAAATTTCAAGTATACTAGACATTGGACATTAGTATTAGCTAGAATCATTGGCTGTATAATAGGTCCAGAGTACACAATTCCTGGCTAAAGAACTTTATGCTCATGGAGCAGTAATTTCCCCTTCCCTAGCCCTGTTCCCAGCTATGAGTAACCGAAAATTTGTATTTCTAGTTTGAATTTTTCACTTTCCCACATGAAAGAGAGATAATGGAATATTTACCTTTCTATGCTTGGAATATTTGAATTATTAATTATCCCTGGTATTTATATATGTTATCACGAGTGGAAAAACTTCCTTCATTTTAAAGACTGAATAACCCATAATATTCCATTATGTATGATTTGTAGTATGTGTTTAATGTATGGTGTGTATGCTATATATTGTATGTATATGTGATGGTATGTTGTATGTATGGTTTGTGTATTGTATTACTGTATGGTTTTGTGTATGTTTTTGTATGCTATATGTGCATGTGGTATGTGTNAGTAATTTCCCCTTCCCTAGCCCTGTTCCCAGCTATGAGTAACCGAAAATTTGTATTTCTAGTTTGAATTTTTCACTTTCCCACATGAAAGAGAGATAATGGAATATTTACCTTTCTATGCTTGGAATATTTGAATTATTAATTATCCCTGGTATTTATATATGTTATCACGAGTGGAAAAACTTCCTTCATTTTAAAGACTGAATAACCCATAATATTCCATTATGTATGATTTGTAGTATGTGTTTAATGTATGGTGTGTATGCTATATATTGTATGTATATGTGATGGTATGTTGTATGTATGGTTTGTGTATTGTATTACTGTATGGTTTTGTGTATGTTTTTGTATGCTATATGTGCATGTGGTATGTGTATGGTGTGTTTGTGTATGGTGTGTTTGTGTATGGTGTGTATATATGATATATATATATATAGTGTGTGTGTGTGTGTGTGTGTCATATGTGCCTGGTGTTTGAGAGTGGTACATGTGTGGTATATATTATATGTATATGTGTATTTTGTGTGTCTTTGTGTGTTTGATGTTTGTGTGTATGACATGAGTATATGTTTGTACACAGTCTATGTGATGAGTGTATGATATGCAACTGTGTTTGTGGTATGTGTTTGGCACACCTGTGGTACATATTTTGTGTTTATGTGTGTGGTGTGTATATATGGTTTGTGTGTCATATGTAGTTTTTATATGTTGTGTGTTTATATGCTGTGTGTGATGTATGGTTTATATGTGTGAATGGTGTATGTTTATAAGGGTTATGTGTATATGGTGTGTGTGTGGTTTGTGATGGAGTATTTGTGTGTATATATATGCGATGTGTGTATGAAGTGTGTGATGATATGTTTGTGTCTATGGTGTGTATATGAGGTGTGTGGTGTGTTTGTGGCATGTGTGTGTATGATGTGTTTCTATGACTCTGAATGTTGTATGTAGTGTTTATGTATATGGGAGTGCATGTTGTATGTGTGGGATTGTGTATGTGGTGCCTGAATGTAGTGTATTTGTGTGTGGTATATGTGTTCTGTGTTTGGTTGTGCTGTGTGGTAGTGTGTAGGCTGTAAATATGTGTATATTTATGAAGTATGAGGTGTATTTGTGTTGTTTTATGTGTATGATGTGTGGTGTATGTGTATGGTATGCTGTGTGTGTTTTGTTTGTAGTATGTGCTCTGTGTGGTGTGTATGTATGTACATCTTTATTCATCCATTGTTTGACATTCTGGTTGTTTCTAACACTTGACTACTATAAACAGTATTTCAATAAAAACATAAGAAATCTATTTTGGATTGTGACTTCAGTTCTCTTGGCTATATATCTAGTAGTGGGGTTGCAGTGTCATATAGTAGTTCTAGTTTTACATTTTTAAAGAACTTTTTATCTGTTTTCCATAAGAGTTCTACAAGCTTATATACAAGCAACAGTGTACAAACTTCCCTTTGTCTGAATTCTTACTAAAACTCATTACATGTGTTTTGTGGATAGCCATTCTACCAGGGATGAGGTTATATTTCACTGAGTTTAGTTTATATTTCATTGATGCTTAGGGATAATGAATATTTTTTCAAGTACTTGTCTACCATTTTGTGTCTTGTTTTAAGAACTAGTGAGATATTTTGTTCTTGTTAAATGCTTATATGTTGTTGCTGTCTTCTCATGAGTTGAGTTTCTTTATAGACTCTTGGCTATTGTGTTTCATAAGATATGTGACTTAAAGCTTTTTCCATTCTATGGAATCTTTCACTTTCTTAGGACTTTCTATTGATGCTCAAAGGTGTTTTATTTTAATGCAAGCCTGGTTTTGTTTCTTTGTTTTATCCCTGTGCTTTTGAGAACTTGCCTAAAAGATCTTGTTCGCCAGGCGTGGTGGCGCACGCCTTTAATCCTAGCACTCAGGAGGCGGAGGCAGGTGGATCTTTGTGAGTTCAAGGCCAGCCTGGGTCAGGAGGCAGAGGCAGGTGGATCTTTGTGAGTTCAAGGCCAGCCTGGTCTACAGAGTGAGTTCCAGGACAGCTGGGGCTACAGGGAGACCCTGTCTCAAAAAGACCAAAAAAAAAGATCTTGTTCTTCCTGATGCTATGAAGTTAACTCATGCAATTGTATAGCTTTGTATCTTAGACATGTCTGTAATTTTTGTTGTTATTGTTGTTCTTTGTAACTCTTGAGAGACAGGTGGTTTAGTTCATTCCCCTGCATGTAGCTGTCCAGCTTTCCCAAAGCCATTTACTGAGATGACTGTTCTTTTTCCTGTGGGTTCTTCGTCCATTTGTTGAAAATTAGTTGGCTATGTATGGATTTTTTTTTTTCCTTTAGCTCTTTGGGGTTTTTTGTTTGTTTGTTGCTGTTGTTGTTTTTTTGTTTGTTTTTTACGTTGGTCTCTGTCATTTTCTGATGCCTGTAACAAAACTGTTTTGGTTATTATAGCTTTGAAATACCCTTGGAAATCATGTAGCTACATGACACTAGCCTTGACTTTTTAGTTCAGGATCATTTTGGATCCTCAAAGTCTCTGAAGTGTGCTATTGATGTAATAGGGATTCTGGGAAATATGTAGAAGACCTTGAGAATTATGCACAATTTTACATATTAATTCTTCCAAACAAAAACTGTAGGTTATTTTTCAATTCTATTGTGTCTATTTCAATTTTTCATTAATGTTTCACAGTGTTGTATATAGATTTATTTTACCTTCATGGTTATTTTTGTTCTTAGGTTATTTTTTTTTATGGTATATGGTAAATAGGACTATTTCCTTGATAACTTTTTTGTTGGTGTATAAGAATAAAATTGTTTTTTGTATTGATTATATATTATCCACCTTCACTATTCTATTTCCTTTTTTTTTTCTTTTTTTTTCTTATACAGGGTCACATCATCTGTAACTGAGACACTTTACCATCTTAATTCCTGAAATGCCTTTTCTTCCTTTCTCTTATCTAATAACTCTGGCTAGGTCTATATTTCATAGTACCTTTCATTTTTAACCAAGAATATGATTTTAATGATTTGCTGTCATATATTATTTTTATTTATTTTTCAGGGGAGAGAAAAGAATGATTGTATGTCTCCTTTAATATTTTGCTGTGATATAAGTATATATACTTAATAGTGTGACAGATAATATATAATTTATTGTAAACTTTTCTTTGAGATATTATTTTGCTATGTACTGGTAACTTATATTGTACATGCATGTATTTAATCATTTATGTGAACTATATATTGAAAGACCTCTTTTTTGAATATTTAAGCCATTAATAGATATTTTTGCTGTTATAAATAAGCAGAGAATATTTAGAAACAAAATTTTTCATACTATATGGTAATATCTTATTATACATGGTCATAAGGGTAGAGCAACATTTTTACCAGTCTTTATCATTTGTTCACCAAGAGTTTCCTGTTTGTTTTCTGAGTGATTGATTTAATTTATTTAAACTTTTATGATCCTTCAGCAATCATATATATATATATATATATGTGTGTGTGTGTGTGTGTGTGTGAGTGTGTGTGTATTAACTGGAGGAAATGCTTAGACTATCTGGAGTAGATCAATCAACTAAAATAAAATATTCAGAACTCTTCTTAATGCTTAGATATGCATTGTACCAAATACTGCTGTACCAATTACTGTTCTTACTAAAATTACAAATTTGAATTATTTTATTTTCCTTTTTCCCCAAATTTGAAAATTTCATTGTTATCCTTTACTTGGGTTGATTGGGTTTTTATGCAATTAAATAATTAAAATGTTTTGAATTCCTATTGATTTTTTATATATTTAATAAAGCAGCATGATTTTTGTTGTTGTCAGTGGTTCTTTTAGAAGTTACTACCAAGATGTGCTTTACCTAAATTCAATCAATATTTTTACTATTTGATGTTATAGGAGATAATACCATTTATCTTTTTCCTTGAAACACATTTTCCTGTTCAAGATTTTACTCCCATTTACCCTCACAAGGAAAATTCATTTACTTAGATTTATCAATCCACTTACCACCTTCTTAATGTTCTTGTATCTCAAGATTTTTCTTTATTTATAAAATTTGTTTGAAATGGTATACTTCTGGATGTACATGATGACCTCAAAGCCTTTATTCTGTGGCTGCTGTGCTTTTCACATGATTTCATTTTGATGGCTTTCTGGCCATCTATGAGGTGAGAACTGTGCAGTCCAGTGTTTCTCTGGAGGTATGGCTGTGGGCAACCCTCCCTGCCCACCCCCCTCCACCCCCGCCCAGCCTCAGCCTATCTTCATGAAGCTAAATATTGTTAACTGTGAAGAGATCAGCTTAATTTTCACAGATCACATTTGTATTCTGGGTGTAAGCAAGATTTTCCTTATTTAAAAGGGAAATGTACACCTTTTCAGCTAAAATCATATCTTTTACTCTCAGTTCCAGTCTGGTTCTTTTGTTAAGTTTTCCAGTGAATTACATGCAAAGTAAAAATCTCTAGAGTTTAATTCTATGACAATTATTTGTTTAGCTGGCTTATCTTCCCAGGAAAATAAGAAATATCTTATTTTTCTTAATCATAAAGCTTGACTTGACATGTAACAATGTGCACTGAATATACAGTATAGTCATGTACTCTCAGTGTTTCCTTATTATTGCTAGATTAGATATGTATTCAAAGCTTCAATGCTACTTCTTTCAGATTTTCTCAAAGACCTACATTCAGTTATTGGTTTTGTGCTTCTAAAGGTTGGTAATGTGCAACAAACAACCCAACCAAAAACCAACATAAAAGAAAACAAAACTACAATATACTCAAATTCTCTTTCTCTCTCATGTGTGTGTCTCTGTGTTTGTGTATGTATATGTGTCTGTGTATCTGTATGTGAGTCTGTGTGTGTGTGTGTCTGTGTGTGAGAGGTATATGAGCACATGTGGGGGGAGACGTGTGGTGGTCAGAGCAATGCGTTGAGTATCCTCTGTTATTCTCCACTTTATTCCCTTTGAGGCAGGATTCCTGGTTGAACCTGGAACACTTCTTTTGGGGCTAGACTGGTGGCCAACAAACCCTAAGGATCCTCCTGTGCTCTGTGCTCTGCCCAGCTCAGTGCTGCATTGGATCACTCCTATCTTTTTAATAGACACTGGGATATGAATTGGATCACTCCTGCATTGGATCACTCCTATCTTTTTAATGGACACTGGGATATGAATTGGATCACTCCTGCTTTGGATCACTCCTATCTTTTTAATGGACACTGGGATATGAACTCTGTTCCTCATGCTTGTTCAGCAAACCATCTCTCCAGCCCTGGTTTTCTTAGTTTCACACTACTTTGGGGATTTTCTTCCCTGTCATTTCCAGTGGGTTTATTAATCTGACTTCACACATCAAAACATCATAATATGTTTGATGTTGAAACTTCACTTCAACTCCAAAGTCATTTTTCAAAGTCCTTCATGGCACTTTTATTTTTCCAGTGTGCATGTTTTCTAACGTACGATGGTTTGACTTGGTGGGTTCACCTGTTGACCATGGTGGGAAAAGCTACATCCATTCAGTAGGAGCCATATTTTGAATATTGATTATTTTCCTGGCTACAAATACATAAGTACATAGTATGATTCTCTCATGCAATTTAGAACAGTGGCAGCAGCAACAACACCAAGCTGCAGCTCTCAGTCACTTCCACTTTGATGAGGTTAACAAATGATAGTCAAGGGGGTTCTGTGTTGCTGAGCTATGATAGCAGTTAAGGCAATGTAAATGCATGTTCGACTTACGAGCTCTCAGTTTACAGTGGGCTTATCAGGATGAAACCCTGCTGTAAATTGAGGACCACTTGCACTATTCCCTGTTTCTGGTGGCCAGTTTATTATACTTCATTAATGAATAAAAACCTTTGTCCTAGCTCCTGTGTGCCTGAATCCCCTTAAAAGTCACCTCCAGGCATAGTATAACAGATGTCCCCTCATGTACTTCCACTTTTTGCCTTCAATTTTTATTTATGCTTTTTTCAGCAGGTAATAAATCTTTCCACTTTCTCACATGCTTTGCTGTTAAAGTGAAAGCCAGAGTCTAACCAGAGCAGAACAAATAGCCAGAAACTGTCCTTGATCCTCCGACAGAAGAATTCCCCTCCTTTCTACAATTCCAGGAGCATCGTAGAGATCTGGAAAAATTCCATAATACTCTGGATTTTTTTCCACATGTATAACTTTACCTGTGAGGGGCTAGAGAGGTATTGTGCAATTAGGTAATGATACTGAGCACTTGAAATATCATTAGTCTAAATTGAGATGTGCCAAAATGCTTACCACATTTCAAAGTTTTAGTACAAATATAAAAGACATAAAATGCTTTAATAAGCTTTCTACTGATCTACTGTAGCTGCAAGTATATTTTAACTTTTAACACATGTATCTATTGGTAGAAATCTATAACTATTTTAATTTATATATTGAAATGATTCTGGATGTACATATTTATCAGCAATGTAGCTTAAGTGAACAGCGACCTAGCTCATCCTGAAAGGTCATTTCTTTCTTTCCTTGTCCTTCTCTTTAATTTCCTTCCTGCTATATTCCATTCCTCAGAATGGCCTTGGGGTGGGGCAGCAATCACAAACTGCAATAACTAATTAAATGTACCTCTGCGGATGGAAAAAAATGCACCTTCTTTTGAAGCAGGCAATTACAATACCTGACTCTGGTGTTATCTAGGTAAATAAATATTATTTGATAATGACCCATTTTGGTTACTTTGTGTTAGAAGTCATGACTTAGTATATGACACAAAGACAGCTTCATATCTGACATAAGACAAGCTCTCAAATAAGTCTGGTGTCTTCTGGTAGAAAATGACCTTGTAGCAGTCAACGGGGCTTTTTCTTCTCCAGAGCTGAAAGCGCAGCAGTGTCCACTTGAATGGCAAATTGTGATAAAGTAGTGAGAGCAAAATTGCATAGCATAATTACCGCAATTTTTTATTGAATTGAGCCCTTTGCTCTTACTCTTGACAGAACAGTTTATTGAAAGTGCTTGTGGAAAACAAAGAAAGGCACTGAAGAAAAATATCTTTTCTTTTCTTTTTTTTTTTTTTTTTTTGGTTCTGAGATATGAAGGAGAAGAAAATGTCTCCTTCAAGAGTGCATTTGTTAAATGGAAGAACATTTTCAGGTGCAAACAGACTCTTTTAGAAATATCATAAAACCGTGCCGCTCAAGGGCAATCCAGTGACTGATGAGGTTTCTAGCTGACAGCTCCGTCTGTGAGAACAATGGAAGTTTCCCCTGTCCTTTATTTCTGGAAATGGAGAAATTCTACCAGCTAATAAAATATTTTCATTGAGAAATCAAAAGATGATTTGAAGAGATGACTAATGTTTTATTTTATACAGCTAATAATAAGGGGTCTGCCAGCTGTAAGTTAAACTTTTATGAACATGCGTGAATAGAAAAATAATTTTCTGGAGTTTAAGGTAGAAATTGACACAGAAAGTGCTTTGACTCATCAATGACCTCAGTACTTCTCCCATTTGGGGTAGTTTGAATGAGTTTTTTGGCTTCTCTTAGACAAGCAACTTTTTTTTTTTTTTTTTTTTTTTGGTATTTTTGAGACAGGGTCTCCCTTTTAGGGAGGGACACAGGGTGTCCTGGAGCTTACTCTGTAGACCAGGCTGGCCTTGAACCCACAGAGATCTGCCTATCTCTGCCTCCCCAGTGCTGGGATTAAAGGCTTGTGCCACCATGCCCAGCTCTAGTCAAGTAACCTTTGTTGTTGTTGTTTTTAATTTTATTTATTTATTTTTATATCTGTATGAATGTACTGTCTGCATGTAGGTTTGTGCGCCCTGTCAGAATCCCGTCAGAGAGGGCTCAGGATCCCCTGGAACTGGGAGTTCTCCTGGAATTGGAGTTACAGACGGTTCTTAGCCACCTGTGGTGCTGGGATGGAAACCGGGTCCTCTGCAAAGAGTAGTCGGTGCTCTTAACTGCTAGGACTATCTCTCCAGCCCGTAGTGAAGTAAACCTTTGAAACCGATTAGTATCAAAATAAAGACATTTTTTTCTTAAGAATTTACACTTAAAGTGCAAATAGTATTGTTTATCATGAAATGTTTGGGTAAGATTTCTAAGACAATAAAAATATCTATTTAAGACAATGGGTTTCTTTTTATTTTTGTTTTGATTGCTTCCCATCTCAACAGAATATTCTAATTGAAGTTGTTTACTTATTTTTTTTATTGTTGTTTTGTTTTTTGGTCTTTTTGAGAGAGAGTCTCCCTGTGGCCCCAGCTGGCCTGGAACTTGCTCTGTAGACCAGGCTGGCCTTGAACTCACAAAGATCCACCTGCCTCTACTTCCCAAGTGCTAGGATTAAAGGTGTGTGCCACCACGCCCGGCCTACAATTGAAGTTTTAATTGGCACTGTGTTCCTAGCTCATCCTCTTGAAAATATCTGTAGAATTATCATATGTTTTAAATATTCCAGAACAAAGTATGACAAGAAAGTGACTATAAAGAGTTTTGGGACCAGTGGGTAAAATTTTTTTCTTAATCTATTTTTTTCTGAACCAAGCTTATAAAATAAATCTGAGGATTTTTCTCAAGTTTCATACTGTCTTTTAATATTCAAAACCTTGACTATGATACTTTCTACTTTCTAAAAGTCACACAAATATTTTCTTATGCAGGCTCTTCCAGATATCCTTCTAAACGAAGGAATACAAGCCAAATTACAATTCAAGCTTGACAATGTCTTGGAAAATATATTCTGAAAAAGTTCCTTATTTGGCAGAATAGCTTGAAAAGCCTTTCTGATATTCAATTCCTGGAATTCCTTGTCCATTTGAACTGATAAATCTTAAACACAAGACCATAGGTCTCACCTCAAAGACAGTCACATGAACAGCAGAGCGAAGTAGGAAACTAAAATTTAAGCATGCTTAATACCCAGCAGCTGGTTCTACATCACCCTCTCTCCGCTTCCTTCTTGTCGTCTCCCTGTCTGTCTGTCTGAATGTCTGTCTGTCTGTTACATTTTTTTTTAATTTTATTTATTTCTGTATGTGTATGAATGTACTGTCTGCATGCAAGTTTGTGCACCTGTGTCGTGCAATGCCACGGAGGTCAGAAGAGGGTGTCGGATTCCCCTGGAACTGGAGTTCTCCTGGAATTGGAGTTTCAGACGGTTCTCGGCCGCCATGTGGGTGTTGGGAATCGAACCCGGGTCCTCTGTAAGAGCGGTCGGCGCTCTTAACCGCTAGGCCATCTCTCCAGCCCAATCTGTTACATTTTTTATTGGCACTATATGTTTACCAATTGAATAATTTCACTAATGATTACTGATATAAAAATTTATAATTTAAAAGGAAGGCGTATTACAAAATGACAGGATACAAGTTTGTTTCTTCCTTCCCCATCTGCCAAGACTCTCTTCCTTTACAGATCAAAATGGTCCTTATAGTTTCAATAAGAACTTGGGCCCAGACCCATTTAGATAAATTATAATATTTTGTAGTATTTCTTTTAGTGTATTCTAATATCACGATCAGTTTTATTAGGTACTATATGTTTTATAAGCCCAATTTTTGTTAACAAATAAAACATGTTTTTCATGTTATTTAAATAAAACAACCTAAATTTTCGTATAGACACACAATAAAAAGGGAAAATTCATTTTATTATTTCAATTAGTGTTTTCTTATGAAGCAGTCATCTTTTACCTGATTTTTAGAATATATGTTTAATATATAAAAGATTGGCCTATGAACCTTAATTAATTGAGAAAATAAGTACTAAATATAATTGTGGCATAGTTTCTTACCTCAGTTTATCAATACAAATGAGTCAAAGAAGCATCATTGATTGTCCCTCTTGATCTTTCTTCAGTCAAAGCACGAGCTTTTGTAGCTTAGACGGTAGGACTTATGCTTTCTGATGATTGCGCCTCAGTTCTCTCCTTGGCTAGCTTCCTTCTATCCTCAAAGCGTATTTCCTTCCTGATAGCTAACTCTATTCAATGGAGAGTACATTGCTGCTAGGCCCTTGCCGCTGCTGTTGTGGCCTGCTGGGCTCCTGCTGTGTTGCCATAAATGCTGCATTTACTCACTGAGAATCCTTTCTTTGGCATCTGGTAGAACTGTTCTCACAAACATGATGAATTCATGAGCCAATGTGTATTTTTGCACTCTATTCTATTTTTTTTTTTCATTTCTTTGGTTTCTATTGTTATGGTGCCTCAAATAGGCATGATTTATTTTCCACTGTGTTATTTATACAGCACTATGTGCTCTTAGGTATTTACTGAGCAGATTTCCTGGTCCTAGTCCTTATATTTTTAACCAGTTTATACACATTATTTTTTATTTACCCTTTTTGCATTATCAGGTTTCTTCTTTAGGAGACACTTGCTGTTGAAAATCCTAGACTTTGGTGAAACACATCCTGCACTGAAACTGTTTCATTTTTTATGCTGAAGTATTAGAAAAATAATTCCAAATCTAAAGTCTCAGTTTCACCATATAGAAACAAAAACGATAGTATCCTTCTGATAAAATTATTGTGATAAATAGTACGATGCACTTACTAGATTCAGGGAAGGTAAGTATGCATTAAATGACTTTTCATGCCAGAATTTCATGCCAGGAAAAATACATTTTCCAAATTAGTAATAAGGGAAATGTTAAAATGTATCTAAATTGATCTTTGGCAGTTCAGGATTTATGGCCTGTTTCTAGTCACCCTTTTCCACTGGAGAAAATTCTATGTGAGCCGAATATATAGGTATATAAAATAGGAATTAATATCAAGCATGTGCTGTTGGTAAATCGTAAGTAATTTTATTTTAAAATAATTCTTTAGTAAATGGATAATTTACAATTTGTTAAAGACAAAAGTATATTTATATAGTAATATGAAGGCTGTGTTTATCTATTTTTTTACATAAAGAATTTGACCTTGGCTCAATACTTGATATTATTTGACATGGGCCATCTTGAACATTTTAAAGAGTTGCTTAATGTTTTCATTTTATATCAGCAGTGCTGAGATTTCCACTTTACAAAAATACATAGTACAAAATTACAAAAGTATGTTTAGAACATTTTAGTCATTGGAAATCTTGTTTAATATCATGCCAAAATTCACTTAATGATTTTTTTAAACCTATTTTATTTATAATTTTTATTTTATGTGCATGAGTGTATTGCCTACATGTAGATAGGTACAGCCTAGTTCTGTAGTACCCGCAGAGGTCAGAAGAGGGAGTTTAATACCTAGAACTCGAGTTAGGGACAGTTGTTAGCCACCATGTGGATGCTAGGAATTGAACCTGGGTCCTCTGCAGGAGCAGCCAGTGCAATAGCTGAGCCATCTCTCCAGTCCCTTAATGATTTTTTTAAGGAAACTGAATAGTGGAGAGAAGAGTTTGGTGGAACAGAGTGGATCATACCAAGGTGCAGAGAGCTGAGAATAGGGCCATGCAGACATGAGCAGGGCAAAGTGTGTGCTCCAGGAATGCTCCCACTGCACTACCCCCTCCAAGGTCCCACTTCCTGCCTTTCACTACCTCTCTATAAAGCCGCCATACTAATGAACCTATCAAGAGATAATCCTGTCATTATGCCTGCAATTGTATATTTATCTGTATATTATTCTCAGCATTGATGATTACACAAATATTAATCAACTCTGAAAAATGTCCCAACATTTTTGTTGGTCTATGTAATGGGCAGTTCACCTTTGACACTCATTTTCTTCATTTTACTTATTGATTTTACTCTATATTCTTGTAAGTTATTTTTCCCATTTGTGTGTGTGTGTGTGTGTGTACATACATACATACATATATACAAACATATCTTTTTGTAGCTCCAGCTGGCCTATAACTAGCAATGTAAACCAGGCTGGCCTGGATTTCAGAAATCAGCCTGCCTCTGCTTCTCCAGTGCTGGTATTAAAGGGGTACACCACCATAGCTGGCTCCATTTGTATTTTCTATTAATAATTTTTTTTTGGCCTTTTTGAGACAGGGTCTCCCTTTCATCTCAGCTGGCCTGGAACTCGCTCTGTAGACAAGGCTGGCCTTGAACTCACAGAGATCTGCCTGCCTCTACCTCCTAAGTGAATAATATTTGTTTTTTATTGTGTATTTTAGTCCTTTACAAGCTGGCTGGAGGCTGAGACTTGTGTTTTCTTGTTGTTGTTGTTGTTTGTTTGTTTCATTTCCATTACTGACTCACTGGCTAATATATTGTAAAACACAATACAGTTAATAAAAGTTAAAGTGTCTTTGACAAAATAAAAGAAGACAAAACCAAAATTGAAATCATATAAGTCTTTTTTTATTTATATAGTTTTTATTTCTTTTCCTGGAAAGCAGGCTTTATGTCAATACCAATCAATTCAAAGTGGTTGCCTGAAGTGCTCTGTGGGACAAGACAGAATCCACATACCTACTTAATGGTTAAGTGGTTTAAAAGTTGCACAATCAATTAGCAGTGTTGGCCAGAAGCTTGGATGTGACCTGCCATTATGTGAAACCTGAATTATATTATTTCTCCAAATATGGACCCATTCTTCTGTTAGTATTATTATAACATCATCTAATTCTAGGTTTAACGTCCGTAATCTTATAGCTTCCAGAAATGTTCTAATAATTTTAGCCTCACATAAGCATTTATTTTATCATTGAATTTTAATTATAATTTTATATAATTTTAATTTTTATAATTATAATTTTCAATTTTAACCAAGCTGATAAAATGTATATGTACTGGTCTGCAATGTATAAAAATCTAAATGATTATTCTTTCATTATAGATATTTCACAAAGCCCTGGGCAAAAAACTTTGACTAATTTACATGGCATTATACATTTAGAAAGGGGTCAGAATCTAAATATGCAATATTTGAAACATGATGATTAGTTTAGCCACAATTATCTTATGTTACTATTTATTTAACATACACCTAATATGGCATGAATACCCGATTTCAATATTTATTTGTAGGTTTTATCAAAACCTTGTTTATAGAGACTAATCTGTTCTAGAAACAGGCTTTCGAATTCAATATTCACATCAAAATATTTAATGGATTCTAATTGTTAAATAATCTTTATGTAAGTTATTAAAAAACTAGGAATAACAGAATACCTCTTTTTAATGGTCTGATTCAAGAGCATCTCTGTGCATAATTTGTGTGACAAGTAAGATATATTATAAGGTCTATGCATATCTTAAGCTCTTTGGCATATTTCATAATTCTCTAATGATAACTAATTTCAAAGCATATATTATTTCACATATAGTATTAAGATTAAAAAGTAAATGTATTATGAGCTGGCAAAATGACTCTGTGAAATAAGGGACTTGCCACCAGGCCTAACCATCTAAGTTTCCATTCCCAGGTCTCAAGTGACGGAAAGAGAGACCCTTATTCCTGTAATTTGTGCCCTGACCTCTCCAAGCATGTCAAAGCTGTGTATGTGTTCACCCCACCATAGTAAAAAATAAATGTAACAAAAACTTTTTGGATATTTAAGCTCCTATATGAAAATGTATTACTTCCAGGGTTGGTGAGAAATTTGATCTGGTAGACAAGACATGACTCAGCCAGGACATTCTGTTACTACATATCCCTAAACTCTTTACATTACCAAGTAAACCCATGGCTATCAGTTATTAGATCTTATTACCCTTCAAAACTTTCTGAACAGCTACCATGAAACAGAATGATGGACTTAGTATTGAGTTAAAATGATATTTTGCCAATACAAATAAATTGCAGTTGTTTCATGCTTCCATCACCCTATAAGGTGACTTAATAGTGAAAGGAAAAGAGTGCTACTGCTCTAATGGAATAAAAGTGGGAATTCAAACCCAAGAGGTGATTCTCCTAAGTTTATGTTAATGCACACCTTGTGGGGGTCCAAACAAAAACTGGAAAAGTTTCCCGAAAACTGTCCCAGCTATTTTCTCATTTAAAATGTTCCAACTTTCCTTGACCCATTAGTCATCACATTACTTACATTTATGAATTATTTATGAAATCTACTACAAAGAACCCAATGGGTTCAATGTAGCTTGTCACATTAAAATCGTAACATTTATGAAAACAGAAACAAAACAAAATGTATTACTTCCATTTATTATTATCTTAGACAGATTTAAATTATATATTTGATGATTTTTCTCATACTAAGTAAAGCACTGGTATGACTTACTACTCAAGAACAAGGGCACATATAATATAGAAGAGCATTATTTTATGTATGATAAAATTAGATTAAAGATGATGAAATTTTAAATCATAAATTACTTTTCATAATGGCTTCATAAATAGTTTGTTTTCCAGACTTTTGTTATTTTTTATTTTTGTTATTTCTTTTGTTATTTTTATTATTAAGAAACATGCGGGGCTGGAGAGATGGTTCAGTGGTTAAGAGCATTGAGTGCTCTTGCAGAGGAGCTGAGTTCTTCTATTCCTAGCACCCACATTGTGGCTAACAACCATCCATAACTCCAGTTCCAAGGAACCTGATGCCCTCTTCTGACCTCCGTGGGCATTGCACAACACAGGTGCACTTACACATATTCAGGCAATACAAAATTCATACACATAAAAAAATTAAAATAAACATGAATTATTTTCTTACGCATTACCAATATATCATTCAACTTTGTATTAAATAGCTTTCTTTTAATATTCTAACTTGATGAGTGTTCTGAATATTTGAATTTTTGCAACATTAACTCTGCATGATGGAATTTAAAGTTCTACGCTACAATTATATGTAGATTTGTATCACAATTCTGCAATTACTTTTAGGAATATTAATGATAATGTGTTTTTAAAAATTTATTTATTTATACTTTTTATCAAATCTAGACCCGTTTCTCCCCCATCCTCCCACCCCACCAGAGCTCATGCATTCTGCCAAACATGATTTTCATCTCTTTCAGTCTTTTTCAATATTCTCCATGTGGAAGTTGACTGTTTTGAGCAGAAGTTCACTGTTTCAGTCATTTCTTTGATGCAGTCCTTTCTGTTGTTGTTGTTGTTTCCAATATGCATCCGTCCCAACTGCTTTGGATAAAAGCTCAAGGGGCCGTGCACAAGAAATACTTACAACTAGGTAATTGGCACTAGCATCCAGAGATGAGGGATACCATTCATTATTTGTTTTTCTGGGACTGTGTTACTTCACTCAGCATGATGTCCTCTAGCTCCAGCCATTTTTCTGCAAAGCTCATGATGTCATCTTTCTTTACTGTTGCATAGAACTCCATTGTGTAGATGTACCACATTTTCTCTATCCACTCATCAGTTGAGGGGCATTTAGGTTGGTTCCAGCTCCTTGCTATTGTGAAGAGAGCTGCAATAAACATGGCCGTGCATGTATCTCTGTGGTGGCGTAAGTCTTGAGGGTACATGCCCAGGAGTGGTATGGCTGGGTCGGGTGGCAAGTTCATTCCAAGTCTTCCAAGGGTTCTCCACACTGCTTTCCATAGTGGCTGTACGAGTTTACATTCCCACCAGCAGTGGATGAGTGTTCCCCTTTCCCCACAACCTCTCCAGCACTTGGTATCATTTGTTTTCTTGATCCTAGCCAGTCTTATTGGAGTAAGATGATATCTTAAAGTGGTTTTCATTTGCATTTCCTTAATGATTAGTGATGTTGAACAGTTCTTGAGGTGTTTCTCAGACATCTCTAATTCCTCACTTGTGAAGTCTCTGTTCAGTTCTTTGCTCCATCTATTGACAATTCACTTAAATGTAGAAGACAGTGATGGCAGACTAGAGGTGTGAGCAGTGTGAGATCTAATTATACTTTATCCTTTGACGTGTGTATATAGACTCACGTTTTTGATATTCCCATTGAGTAATTCATTCTATCTTGTCTAGACAGCAGTATTTGTTAGTTGTCTTTAGAGCAGAATGTCATACCCAATAAAGAATTTTAGAGAAAAACATATCAATAGTACCCAGTTTTTCCTTTAACTCTTATTTGATAAATACTAAACATTCTGAACATTATTAACTGACTAGATTTGCCTGATCTCCATGGATCACAAAATGCTTTCTCATTCTAATAGTCTATTAAGTGAGGGAAGATGAATGTGTTCCTAGTAATCCTCTCCAAAAACTATAATTTAAATAATAAATAAATAAATAATACACATCTACAGAATTGTTATTTATAGCCATCCAAAGGCAAGTAATATTTCTAAAAATTTATTACTATATTCTAATATATATTTTTTATACAAGGATTATGTTACTAATCAGATCTGGACCCTTGTCCCCCACCCTAACTCCCCCCCCCACCAGTAGCTCATGCACTGCCAAACAGGGCATTTTCCTCTCTTTCTCGGTCTTTCGCCAAATTCTCCATGGGAATTTGACTCTTTTGAGCAAAAGTTCACCAATTTCAGTCAGTTTTTGATGCAATCCTTTGTTGTTCTTTGTTGTTGTTGTGTTGTTGTTTCTCCATATGCATCACTCCCAACTACTTGACAAAAAGCTCAAGGGGCAGCAAGAAAATATTTACAACTAGATAATTGGCACTAGCAATCCACAGATGAGGGATACATTCCTCGTTTGCTTTTTGGGATGTGTTACTTCACTAACATATATCTTCGTTTCCATCCATTATCTGCGAAACTCATGAATGTCATTCTTTCTTTACCGCTGCATGAGAACTCCATTGTGTAGATTGTACCACCATTTTCTTATCACTCATCAATGAGGGGCACTTGGTTGGTTCCAGTCTCTTGCTATTGTGAAGAGAGCTAAAACAAACATGGCTGCTGCATGTATCTCTGTGGTAAATGAGTCTGTGGGTACATGCCTAGGAGAGGTATGGCCGGTGTTCAGGTGACAGTTCATTCCAAGTCTTCCAAGGGTTCTCCACACTGCTTTCCACATAGTGGCTGTACAAGTTTACACTCCACCAGCAGTGGATGAGTGTTCCTCTTTTCCCCACAACCTCTCCAGCACTTGGTGTCATTTGTTCTTTATCCTAGCCAGTCTTATTGGAGTAAATGATATCTTAGAGTGGTTTTGATTTGCATTTCCTTATATGTTAGTGATTTGAAACACTTCTTTTTTTTTTTTTTTAATTTTTTTTTAATTAATTTATTATTATGTATGTTTCTGATTGTACTGTTTGCATACAAGTCTGTGCACCCGTGTCGGTGCAACCCGCGGAGGCAGAAGAGGGTCTCGGATTCCCCTGGAACTGGAGTTCCTGGAATTGGAGTTTCAGACGGGTTCTCGGCCGCCATGTGGGTGCTGGGGATTGAACCCGGGCTACTCTGTAAGAAGCGGCGGCGCTCTTAACGCTAGGCCCTATCTTCCAAGCCCCTGACAACAACCACTTCTTAAAGTGTTCTCAGCCACATCTTTCCCAACTTAGTAACGTCTCTGTTCCGCTCTTTGCTCCATCTATTGATTGGTCATTTGTTTTCTTTCTTCTTTGTTTTTTGAGTTAGTTTATATATTCTGCAGGCAATGGCTTTGTCAGATGTTTCTGCAGTGAAGGTTTTCCTCCCACTCTGTGGAATTTCTCTTCATTTCCTTGATTGTTTCTTTTGATGTACAGAAGCTTTTGAGTTTAAAGAGGTTCCAAATTTGTCAATTGGACCTTAAATTCTGTCGCAGCTGCTGTCGATTTAGGAAGTCTTTTCCTTATGCCTATGTCTTGTAGTCTGCTGCCAACTTTTTCTTCTATACCTTCAGATGTTAGGGTTTCACGTTGAGTCTTTAATCCATCTGGATTGGTGGCTTTGTACAGGGTAGAGGTAGGGGTTTATCAATTCTTCTATACAGTGGTGATCCAGTTTTCCCAACACCACTGCTGAAGTGCTGCTTTTCTCCAGTGTGTCTTCTTGGCCCCGCCCCCTTGTCAAATATGAGATGCTGAAATTGTATGTGCTCAAGTTTGGATATTCCCCTTTCATCCATGGATTGTATTGATTGGGTTTTCCTTCTTTCTTGTGGTTAATGGCTAGAGTCTGTTAGCTTGTTATTATTCAAAGAACCAACTTTTTGGATTCCTTGATTTTTTGTATGGTTTTCTTTGGTTTCTATTTCATTTGATTCTGCTCTGATTTTTTGTTATTTCTTCCTGTCTGTTGCTGTTTAGGTTCCATCTGTGTTGACCTCCAGTGCTTTTAGCTGCAGTGTTAGATTGTTCACTGTGCTTTCTGTTTTTCTAATGTAGCCACCCAGGGCTATGGTAATTATTTCTTACCTAAAAATATTGTTTTTACGTCTAGATATTTTTAATGTTAATATTTTACATGGCTATTCTTAATGACACTTAAATATTAATGTGATAAGTAAATGGACTCCGCTCTTTAGAAATTTCTCCTTACTCTCACTTTAGAAATAAACCTCTGTGCACTTGCGAGAGAATTTTCCAGCAGTTAGAGCACTTATACCTGCTCATCGAGGAACCCCGGTTCCAGTTCCTAAGCTTTACGTTCATCCAAGGCAATCTTGACACCCTGCTTCTGACCCACAAATCCCGACACACTCATGGTGTATGACCGACAAACATGCACGTACAAACGAACGACCCAAACAATAAAAATAAGATAGAGGAAAAAACAACCCTGTATGTGTGATTCAGATGGCTGCATCATGGCTCTCCTTTCTGTACTCGATGCACTATTCCTCTATCAGATGTGCGTCACACTACACAACACACATAGTTGTGAATTTAACCTTAAAAAACATTAGCTGGCTATACTTTTTGCTACTTGAATTAGTCAAGGCTTTATTTTAATGCTTAAACTTTAGAATTTATTATTAGATTAGTCTATAAGTACCTTGTATGAATAAGCCTTTGCGGTTTGGTCAAAGTGAAATTGCTTTCAATTGTCAAAATTCAAAGCATATTAATGACAAATTAATATTTGTGAGGCAAGTTTTAAAGAACACATGTGTTTCTCTAGGTAGATTTTCTTTAAATACCTTTCTTTGATAAGTGTCATTTAAAAGTAAAGATAAATTTTACAAAACTTTAAGATGTTCAGGAAAAGTAATTATAAAATAGAACGCCACTCCTGCTGTAAATTTGGAGTGCTAATTAGGTTGTGGTTGACTGCTCCCCAGATGGTTTGCTTGGCTATAGTGATCCCTCTTCTCCAGGGTTTTAAAGGAGGTATGGAAATAAATGGAAGCCCATGTGCCCATGGCCTAATTAGAACTGGGCAGTTAGCCTAAGTAAAACTAAGTACTTCTCCTTTCTTTTTCTCTCAAATTATCTTTTTCTTTCAAATTATCTTAAATCCCTTTTTGAATAAAGAATTAATTTTTAAGCAACTATTTTGATTTTTGTAAAAATAATTAAATTAAAAAAAAATTGTTGATAAGCTATATAAAGACACAGATATGAGGAAACGCTAAATCATATTTGTTTTAAAACTTGATAAGCTAAATAATGAATAGAATTATTTCACTGAACATTTATTTATTTATAAATGCCATTGCTCTATGAGGATAAAATTGTTACCCCAGGGATTAATTCACTCTCACATTTGTGATAGAATTTAAGTGGTTAGAAATAATTATAAAGGCAAATAAACAATCAGATAAGCTCCTTATTTCATTGATTCCTGCAGGTTAAATTAGGAATAATTTTTCTTCCAGTTTTTCTAAATGTCCTAATAATTACAAAAACAAAATAATTGGTTTTAAACTACAGCCATGCTGATAATATCAAATGGAAACCCCTGAAAACTAAACCAATGTTGATAATCACTAATTTTAAAACAAGAAGGCTTAAAAACTATGATGTATATTATTTACTTTTGAATAGATATCATTTTACCATGGACTATATGGACCCACTTGTAGAATGAGAATAATTTTGTAACTATTACTCTATTATTATCAAGAGTGATATATTCTATTATAATTAGCATCCTTCAGTATTTGTTCATGATTATTTTGGATCAGGGGAAAAGATAAAGAGTAAGTCAAAGATGTACTGGTTTCATTACAAATATATTGTTACCATCATCATAGATTTTGCTTTACAAATGTAATATAATTATATATAAATATGACCATCATAAAGGTTACATTATTTTACTTCTGAAATCAAAATAGTGAAACTTATAGTAACTCAGTCTTGCATTTCCTTAATAATTATGTACTAGTCCTTATTTTCCCTTGTTATTGTTTTTAACTTCCCAGACAGATTTTTATTTGTAGAAGTTCAGTTGGGTAGGTGTTGTGCATTTTTTGTAGGACCACAGGTAAAGATACACTGGGGCTGTAGAATAAAATAGAAAATGATGTTTTAAAAACTTGGTGTCTGAGGAATGAGAAAGGCTCAATATCAAGCCTTGGGTGCCCAGGGCCTTGTGTAGAGCCAAGACAATAGCTGGCTATCAAGGAAGATGGGAGGTCTACTCTTGAGAATCAGTCCTCCCTTTTTGCAAATGACAGAAACTTCCCCTTCCCCATATAAATCCAACATAGGGCAAAGCCCCTCCATGCAGAACCTAGGGACACTGAGACCATGTTGTGGGGAGCACAGCCCACTCAGAGAAGGCTTGCAACTACTGCCTAACATTAGAACTCTTCCACCCTCTAAATCTTCTCTATCAGCTTCACCACCAGAGAATGTGGAATTGTAGCCTACTGTTGGTAGCCCAGACTCCAAAACCTGTGACAGGGAACAGAGCTCCAGGTTCCGTGAAAAGGACCAGAGGCTCCAGGTTTCACGTGAATAGACCAGAGGTCCAGCTCACATTAGGGGAGATAGGTCCAACTCACATTAGGGGATGTGAGGTCCAGGTTCACTGGAGGGGCCACAGCCTTTGGATCACTGGAGTGGACCACAGCTGCCAGTTTTCACAAAAGAAGACATAATTATGCTTTCCATAATTATGAAGGTACCACAGCTCCAGTCAACAGGAAGAGACTGCTCTAGGTTTATAGGAGAGGATCTCGGTTACAGCTCATGAAGGGGACCCCACAGCTTCAGATCAGAGCCACAACACTGACAGGAGATCACAACTCCAGTTCACAGGAGGCGTCCATAATTCTGGCTCATGGGAGGTACTACAGCTCCAACTCGCATGAAGGGACTACAATTCTAGCTCATGGAGAGGGGGACCACACTCCAGATTCAGTGACTGAAGTTAAGGCTCCATAAGATGGAACCCACATCTCTATGTTTACTGGAGGGATTACAGATATGTTTCCAGGGTGCCACACTTACTCATGGAGGGACCACAGCCCCAGTCCAGGTAGGGAGACGCCCAGCTAATTGGAGGGACACAGCTGCTAGGTTCATAGGGAGGGCACAATGTTACAGGGGTTTCATGAAGACAACCACAGCTCCAGGTTCCTAGGAATAGACCTCAAACTTCCAGTTCATAGAAGGCTACCAGCATTCTAGGCTCATACGTTCAATTATGCTTGTTCCTAATATTTTTTGTCTCCATTTTTCCTGATCTAATGTTATACTTGTTTTTAAGAAAGAATATTTTGTCTCCTATGCAGAAGCCAGATGCACTGGTTAATTGCTGGCTTCAATTTCCTGTTAGTGTTGGAGAAAACTACTTTTCCTTTTTGCTTAAGGAGACAGATGGATGAGCGTTGTCTTCTTCATGATCAAAAATCCAGTTGGATTTTGGCATATGCTGGTTCCACGTCGCCGACACAGAGCCAGGAGAACAAGTGGTGAGACATCTTCTTTCTGGAGTCATGTTTTAGTCTCTCAGACACCCTTCCTGCCCCCTCCTCTGCACCAAGATCCACGTCACCACTGTTTTTCTGCATCCTTGCCACAATTTGCTTGCCAATTATTTCATGCCAAGTCCTGAGTTCAGAATCTTGAAATCAATATAGAAGCAACTTCAATGGCACCGACCTGATCCCAGATCTGATACTGCAGCAGCAGCTCCTCCACCTACTCCAGAAACTTGTAAATGGTGTAGATTTTGATATGGACCAACTCCAAGTGCTGCATCGGGGCCCAGATGGCAGTCCACTTGGCCAACTGCTGCTGGTAGTTCATGGTGCAGGCACTGCACCCTGAGTTGCAAGTTCCAGTCCCACCACTGCCATGCACCCTGCAAACACTTGGGGCACCAGGAACTGCAGATGCCACAGCAGCCCCCTGAGGAGCTTGGCCTCCAGTGCTAGAAATTGAGATGCAAGAAGAAAGACACTGGGAAGCAGTGGCCTTGCTCAACATATGGCTGGGAAGAGTGGACAGAGTGCGGGGGCCCCACTGTGCCCAGATGTGCCCTAGTGGCTCAGAAGGCCATCCGGAGAGAGCACAGCCAGCCCCAGAGGAGACTCACTTTTGTCTGATTCCCTAAGATCAATAAAATGTCTGTTCTTTCTCCTTTCCCAACTTTCTTTTCTCTATCCAAGCCTTTAAGTCAATCTATATTTTCCTCAGTATTTCTAGATTCTATGCAATACACATTCACCATCTTATTTGTAAATTTATATTACAACACATGTATTTAATTTATTATTAAAGACTATCAATATTTTGATTTCATTGAGACATGATTATATCCACCTAGAGATAAAACTAATAATACCTATTTGTCTTTCTCATTCTTTATAAACTGTTATACAGTTATTTTTCCATATTACATTTTGAATTTCAGATATATATTATGTCAGTGAAATATCTTTAAATAAGTTTAAATATTTAGCCAGCAGTTCTTGGTTATTTTAGTTTTCCTATCATCTCTTAATTGGCCCGGATAAATTGTCCAGGAAAAGCTTATAGGACCACTGGTCCCAAAGCTGTTACTTCTCTAGAAGTCACACATGATTTCTGTGTTCACGCTGGTGCCCACAAGGACTTGTGAAAATTGTTTTGCTGTTATTAAACATTGAAGGATGATGTGAAGATACTTAAGACTTCTCAAAAACTTCCCCTTATGTACTATTTGATCTTTTATCTGATGTTCAATAGTGATATTTATTTGATTTCATTATAGATAATTCTTGGTAAGGTAAAGCCTCTTAGGTTACCTATTCCGGTGAGATTTTTTCCCCCCATAGCATTAAATTTTCTCACTAAGGGGCTTGGACGAGATTGGTCTCAGCGCGTTACAGAGCACTGTCTGCTCTTGCAGAGGCCCGGTGTTCGCATTCCCAAGCACCCACATGGCAGCTAAGAACCCATATTTCTAAAGGCCAGGGCACTGTGGAACACGCCTTTAATCCCAGACTCAGGAAGCAGAGTCAGGCCAATCTCTGTGAGTTCGCGGCCAGCCTGGTCAACAAAAAAAATTCTCATAAAATATTCTGAACTCAAATTTACTTATATTTGTATTTTTTATATTATATTTTTAATTTTTTTAAATTTGTTATTTGTTGATGTGTATGCGAGTTACTGCCCTGCCATGTAGGTTTGTGCGCGCCGTGATCCTGCAATGCTTTGGTGGTCAGAAGAGGGTGTTCGGATTCCCTGGGAAAACTGGAGTTCTCCTGAATTGAAGTCTAAAGACAGGTTCTTAGCCACCATGTTGGTTGCTGGGATCAAACCCGGTCCCCTGCAAGAGCAGTCTCGTGTATCTCTTAAAACCCACTAGACCTATCTCTCCAGCCCCCAGTATACTTATAATTTTTAATGATAATTTATGTGTAGTATCAATAAATATGTTCAATCGTTACTTTTCCCATTCTGAAGTAACTTAAGTATGGTCTCCAATTTTATACCTTAATCTGTTCAAGATAATTGTCAACATTGCACCTCCTCATCCACTAATTCTTGAGTTATATTTTTTCTCCTTGCTTCTATTCATCCTTTCCTTTCAATTGTCTGTATTCTTTGCTTTGATGGTCCCTTGGGTCCATAAAATTTATTATTTATACAGTTCATTAGAGAAACTGTTGACAAAGTTACTGAGAAATGAGGACTTTATATACCAATTACATTAAAATGAAATCAGACAGAAAAAAAGACCAAAAACTGCATCATGATAATCATCAGATTTATAATAAGATGATTATATTTTGGATTTCTAGTCTCAAGAGCTGTAAGAGAAGATATTTCTGTACATCAAGCCTATAATTTTTTGATGGTTTATTACCTCTAGTAAACTACAAAGTCTAACAATTTTTGTTGTGTACATTCTTCACCCCCAACTTTTATTTTTAATAGTTTCTGCTCTGGATTTATGAAATAGAGTGATAACTTTTAATGTAATTTTGTTACTGACCTAGAAAATTAAATATGCATATTTTTGGCCTTCCCAGAAGTCTGTAAGATATACAATGCTAGTTTTGTACACCATGTAGTGTTTTCTTCTTCGCGGTTTGAAAGTGGCAAGAATAGTACTTTCAAAACCTGGTAGGATGTGAAGCCAACAACTTTTTGATGGTTTGTATTAGCGCTAGTAAACTACAGAGCCTTATTTTAACTATAAATTTCATGTAAAAATGTCTTTATAATTCTCAAAACTTCATCGTAAATGATTGTGGTGGTAGAATCATAATCAAATGAAAAATTTCCATTAAATCTATAGACATAGGTAAATAAATATATGCGATCTAATTTTAGCATTCAAACTAAAATTTTTTCTTGAAAAATTTCTCCATCTCTTTTTGAAATTATACTTGGATATTTAAATAGTATACTTAGAATGATTTCTTCTTATAGTTTGGTGTTACCATCCACAGGTGGTTTCACTTGGAATAGACAAATGTATCTTTTAATATCATCCAGATATTTTTGTACATAATTCTGTATATTAATTTTCATACGCTTAGCCTTTTATTCATTTTGGTTTTATTTTAATTTTTCCATGAACAGGACACTGGAACGAAAGTAGGAGGGAAGCTAAAATTTTCCAATTCAAGTTTGGAATATCTAATGTCTCTTATGTCCTAGAGTACAATAATTCATTCTTATAAAGGCTAAGATAGTATGTACTCAGGAGCCCCTGGTAGCAAAGAGGATTATACATTGCAATGTTGAGTCAGAAGACTGTTTGGCTCACATACCCACATCTGGAAATACAGTTTCTAGGTTTAGGTCAGAATCCAAAAGCCTTGCTAGTGGTGTGCCGTTAATTAAAATATGAAACTTTTATTCGGGACCAGTCCTTACTGTAAATCTGATTTCCTTTGTCATTTTTTAAAAAAATATTATTTTTAGTTTTTGCATTAATATATAGATCTCCAAATCAAGTTTAGACCCCTCCCTCATCCACACACCTTCCCAGAAGCCTTTTCCCCCCAACTGAATTTCATCCATTCTCTCATTTACATGTTCCATGAGTCCTGTCTGGTCAAGCCAGCTGCACGCCAGATATGCTTGTAGCTTCAAGTAAAACTCATCCACTGGAGTCTAGCCAGCCTATCCTAAGTCACTCCCTTTAAGAAGAAAAATCTAGTTTCCCCCTATCGCCAAGTAATCCACTTGCCGAAGTGTTTCTATCGCTAAGGTTGGGGCCTTGCTGCCCATTTCCTAGTTTTTTTTTTTTTTTTTTTGTCTTTTGAGACCAGGGTCTCCCTGTAGCCCCAGCTGTCCCTGGAATATCTCTGTAAGATTCAGGCCGGCCTGAACTCATAAAGACTCCGCCATGCCTCGTGCCTTCCAAGTGCTAAGGCATGAAAGCCATTTGCGCCTCACCGATGCCTGTGGACAATTTCCCCTTAGTCTTTATATACTGAGTTATTTGTTCTTGACTGACGTTAGCAATTGTCTTGGATGTTCGTCACAACTTGCTCCTGCAACTTTCATCATGACACAGGTTCCCAGAAGCTAAATAAGCCTCTCTTTCCTTATGTGCATGCACCAAACCTAACTCTTGCAATTCTCAGCCCCTGCATCCACAATCATCCTGAGCCATGGGTGGATGAAATTTAATATAAGAATCCTATCCAAGGACACATACTCTGCAGTTTTCTTATTCTCTTCAAACATCGCCAGTTGTAATACTTCTGTGCTGCATGAACACTTGATTGTAGAAGAGTAAGTTCTACGGTGAGAGTGAGGCCACGTGTACTAGTAATCCATTCTAACCTCGCCGATCCCTTCTGAGTTCTATGAAGCCTTATTATGTTGAAGAGTTCTAGAGTAGACCGTCACCGTAGGATGGCATCTTCAACCTATGATTAGTATTCTCTGTGTGGATCCAGTTGTGGACCTGTAATTAGCCTCCATTTTGTTACATGAACAAAAACTTCTTTGATGTGTGGTGACTATGGTGTACCTTTTTCTGAATAAAATTATAAGCATTTGCATATTTGTAATATAGTAAGAAATATCATTTATCTAGAGATATGAAACTGATAGATTCTATGTCCTCTCTAGCCCTATGCATTAGGCTGAGTTTACAGCAGGTCTCATGGGTTCACTCCCACTGAAAGGGCTTTAAGTCTAATTAAAGAGCTGTTGATAACCCCTAGATACTAAAAGTACCACTACTCTACCAATAAAAGTAGTTTGGTATGCTAGTCATTGTTGTTTCTAGCTTTCAGGGTGGGGTGGACCAATATTTATCTCTCTATACTACCTTTCGCATAATATCCTATAGACCCACATGATACTAGCTCTTCAGGAGAAGCCTATCCAGGTAGTCCCGCTCATTGCTTCCAAATCCTGTTGTCTAAAATAGTTACCTTCTATCAGCAATAGGATCTTTGCCATCAAGGTTCTGGGAGTAAACCTAAGGCTGTTCATTAGCCATGCATTTATTTTTGGGAGTCTTTGGACGTATCCTGAACCAAGAATCAATGGAAATTTATCAACTATCTGACCATCTGTGTTCGCGTTTTATAAAGCCCTTACCATATACATATGCACCTCATATTCAAGATATGAGAGGGAACTCTATGTAGTCTCCTGCTGCGCCTAGAAACTCAATCATGTAGATCCAGTACAGCCTGCATGTCATAGCAATCCCACTGCCTCTTTCTCCTGAGTGATGGGATTAATGGTATGTGACTGACTCCCAGCCTCTTGCTAGAATTAAGGAGTGTTTTCTGATTGAATACTTTACAGTATTTCAATCTAATTTATTTTCTGGTGAAATATGCTCATCTTTTCTAAATTATTTTTATCATTTATTTATTTATATAGTTAATATAATGTTGTACAAGAGTATCAAATCTAGACCATAAATTTTATTATTTTAGGATCAAGATCTCTTGATAATAGGGGAAAAATGTACTAGCAAGTGCCTTTGATGAAAAAGTGAACTAGTACATCAAAATTGTTCCTTCCCAAATAAACTGAATAGTACTGGGTAATTTTTACCAGTTGGTCAGTATTACTGGTTCACACAGTGAAAATGAAATCATTGTGTCACCATCTCAAAGACATCAGGCTGAGAACACAGTCTCTGCTCCACACCTCCAACTTTCCTGCCTCTTAGAACAGAATTGTATTACCAACCTTCAATTCTTTCACCTAATGCTAGTACATTTAACTTAATTACGAGAAATTAAACTTTGATGTATTAATTACTCAAAACCGGCTGGAGAGATAGCTCATCATCACTTTAACAACACTTGGCTGCTTCTTTGCAGTAGCCCCCCCAGGTTCCAGATCCCAGCACCCACATAGTTCTTAAACCCACCTTACTGCCAGTATCCACATCTAACAGTTAATTCTGACCTCCTGCACGTACTTGCCACGAGAAGAATTGCAACTTACATCCATGAAGGGCCTAAAATTTCCTCACTACGCATACAAATAAAAATATAAAATGTCTTTGGATTGAACTTGCAGACGTTGCGATGGGCTTCTCTAGCCACTCAGCACTCGGGGACACCCCATTTCTGTTCTGCACATTGGTTCTCACTCACCTCTAGCTGCCCCATTCTCACTGTGGATAAATGGACCCATATATGCAGGCTATGTTGCATGGAGACTGCAGTTTCTCTGTTCCATAGAAGATCCGTAGCTATGTGGATCCCCCAATTGGGTAACAGCCCCAGACTTGCGGTATTCATTGTGTGCAGGCAGAGGGAGGAAAATAATAGACGAAGACCTGGCAGTGGCAGGCTCCTGTGCTAACACCAAAACCACTTAAGTTTAACTGGATGCCTGGGACCGTGCTGATGGGAGAATGCCTCTGTCCACAGTGCCAGTGCACGCTGTCTCTGCACAATCTTTCCAGCATGCTTTTCCTTCCAGTACAGAAGTCTTCACTCACTGAGACCCACGGAAGGACAGAGTGGAGGAAGCTTGGCTGCTGGCCAGCCACCCTGGAGCCAGGAGCAGAGAGGAACAGAGGGGCTGGTTGGGTTGTTGAAATGATATCCTGGAATTACAAAACCTAGTATCTCTTGAAATTTCAGCTCACTCTGGCCAATTTCTAGAAAAAACTATGCAGGAGGCTGAGACAGAAGAGGGAAGAGCAGGGAGAGCTCAATGTACTGAGCAGTTTGGGTTTGCTTTCTTTCCTTGTTTTAAAAGATACCCACTTGCTTATGATGCTGCCTCTCCGGTAACATGATAACGCCTCCATTACTCTATTGATAAAATATTGTGCATGCCAATGTGGTATTTCTATAGGGTAGCTTGGAATTTACTTATACGAGAACTTATCTTTCTCGATGGTACAAAAAGCAAACCTTGTCTCTTCATAAATGTTCTCAAAGTTTTTTTTCTCCAAATTTTCCTCTTGGGGAAAATGTCTTGCTCTACCAAATTCAGTAATGTAACCTAAAATGTGTTTCTGTTTGTTAGCTTAGTGACATACAGTTGTATTTATTTTTTCCCCCAGAAGAGAGGGGACAAAAAACCCCACCACTGTTAGCTTAATGTCTGGTGTTTGTCATGGTGAAAGGATAGTTCTATCCAGTGCAGGAGAACACCTCCAATGTTCCCTGACTGTGTCTTTGTGTTCTGTCATGTTACTGTATTGAACTACCTATTCTCTTTCTTTCTTTCTTTCTTTCTTTCTTTCTTTCTTTCTTTCTTTCTTTCTTTGTCTTTCTTCTAAATCTTTAAGTATTTCTTTTCCCTGTGTGGAATACTGGACCCAGGATCCTACATATACTAGGTAAGTAATCCACAGGGTGAGTTACACGCATCCATTTTCTTTTAAGGCACAGTCTCATAGTACAGCTATGCTAGCCTAGATCACTTCATCAGGATTACAGAAATGTACCTCCATACTGCTCTACTTCTAGGATTTTGTGTTAACATTTCTATCTGGCTGATTATTGCTTATATTTACTATTTACATTCTCTTACTTATGGTCTTCTCTCTAAATATGTATCAATTTGTTAAGAGGAGATGATGGTCAAAACGATCACCAACAGTCTTAATTGATTTAATGCATTCTATTTAATAAACAATTCCATAAAATCAGTCATTTTATTTCCTGTAGTTACCAACGGGGCTGTGCCATAGAGAGACAGGAGGAGGAAGGGTAACATGAAGCTCCAGTAGTAGGTGATAGCAGATTCGAATAAGAGCAACTTCTTCCACAAAAAGAAAGTAGGGTAAGACAGAGACTGAGAAGTATGTTTCCCAAGTCCCAGGCCACAGGTATTCCTTCTGATACAGAAAATATCATCACCAGAATGAAAAGAAGATGTATATAAATATTTTTTCCTGTAGTTTAAACAACTTAGCATGAGGGTTAGAAGCCACAATACACTAGCGATCTTGACTTTACCTTTTACAAGATCTTTGAGTTGTTTGTGTGCTTTTTAAAATCCTCGAATTCTTTAATCATGTTTATCATTGTTCTTTTTAAGTTCTGTGACCTGGGGGTTCCTCTGGGATTTTCTTATTGTAGAACACTTCTGTTTGAGTGGTGGGATTTGATGTGAACATAGTATCTTGGTTTTCATATCTGTGTTCTTGCATTGTGACCTGGGCACATGGAATTCTTGCGGTGTTTCTGGTCCTATTATTGATATAATTTGATTGCTTTCTGATCAGGTATGAACAGTTAGTTGGTCTGTGCTTCAGGTTCTTACTTTTGATTACTTTATTGGAGGGATTGGATAATTCCGGGCAGGCTAGTTGGGCTCTCTCCAGCAGTGTGAATGGGTCTATTCCTGAAGCAGGAAGATGGTAACAATTGGACAGGTTCTGACAGGTAAGTCAGGAGCTCTCTGGCAAGGCAAAGAGGCCTAGTCCCAAAGCAGGGCCATGGGAACCAAGTGGCAGGGTTCTGACTAGATAAAGCAGAGTAGACGTGAGCCTTGGAGCAGCATGGATGGGGCTAGTCACATAGCAGGTGATCTGAGTGGGCAGGGTCCCATAAATTTACCAGGCTAGTCAGCATTAATCTGGTGGAAGGAAGGAGAATATGCCCACAGTAGATTGATGGAGACCAGGAGAGTAGGTTGCCTTGTACAAGTTTATGTTACTTAGCCTTTATATGCTTAGACTGAAAACCTAGTCTAATATCTATTACACGTTCCTTCCATGACATGTCCAATTTAATTTTCAAAAGCTAACACTGTTACAGCAACAAGTACAAAATGTAATTTAATATATAGAACACTCTCAGTTTACACCTCTAGGTACATTACTCACCAGGGCCTGCTTGTTGTAGCAATTCTGTACTTTACGTTTGTTGTGTGGTCATTAAAACTCTATCGAAGTATGTCGGGGTCTATGGGGAACTGTACTTGTCATCTTGGTTCCCATTAGCTCTTTTCATTTTCTGTGAGAAAATACTGCAGAATGGAAACAGGAGTGCTGTTTTGATCAGGGCCCATTCCTAAAGATGTCCTCCTTGAGCAAAGAAAGTTTTTGTTGACAGCATTCTATCCAAGAATTTGTGCTCTAAAGAATAAAATGACAAAGGTAAAATTCAAACATGATTCCAGTAGTACCTGATAGAAACCACAGTATGGTTTTAGTAAATTTCTTCTTTTTCTGTCATTTATTTAAAATGAAAAGGCCTAGAATTTTGAGTATAAAGTTAAATGTTTTTCCTTTGGATATATTATCTTCAGTTGTGTTCCATTTAATATTATTGCAAGCTATCCAAATTAGAAAAATCCTACTCTGACATTGTGTTCTGCTACTATCTGCTCTTTCCATATTCATAAACATTCATTTGACACAGTGGGAGAAATTTTAAGTATAAATCGCAAAATAACTTCTTTATTTAAACAACTCATATTTTAGCAACTTGTACAAAATAGATTATAAGCAACTATATTATATACATCTAAAAGTCTTTCCAAGTTGATGATAATATGTAATTAATTTTTACTATAAAAACAATTTTGTAATAGAATGGTTTTTCCCACTTTTATACAGTGACATTTAAAAATGCTAACTATGGAGTCCCCTATAGCACATAAACAGGTAAGTCAAATTCTTTTATGTAAAAATACATATATAAGATGTTTAAAACTAGTGTTAAAACATGCAATGGAACTAATGTGATAGCCAATTCACTTAAATGTAGAAGATAGTGATGGCAGACTAGAGGTGTGAGCAGTGAATTATTAAAGACCTCACGTTTTGATATTTCCCATTGAGTAATTCATCATATCTCTGTCTAGACAGCAGTATTTGTTAGTTGTCTAGAGCAGATGGAACAATAAAGAATTTTAGAGAAAAATATCAAAGTACAAGTTTTTCCTTTAACTCTTATTTGATAAATACTAAACATTCTGAACCATTATTAACTGACTAGATTTGCCTGATCTCCATGGATCACAAAATGCTTTCTCATTCTAATAGTCTATTAAGTGAGGGAAGATGAATGTGTTCCTAGTAATCCTCTCCAAAAATATAATAAATAAATAAATAAATAAATAAATAAATAAATAAATAACAGGAATTGTTATTTATAGCCATCCAAAGCAAGGTAATATTTCTTAAAAATTTTTATTACATATATATATATATATATTTTTTATACAAGATTATGTTACTAATCAGATCTGGACCCTTGTCCCCCACCCTACTCCCCCACCCCACCAGAGCTCATGCATACTGCCAAACATGCTTTTCATCTCTTTCTCGGTCTTTCGCAAAATTCTCCATGTGGAAGTTGACTCTTTTGAGCAGAAGTTCACCATTTCAGTCAGTTATTTGATGCAATCCTTTTTGTTGTTGTTGTTGTTGTTGTTGTTGTTGTTGTTTCCAATATGCATCACTCC
>VZQC01004828.1:549616-597697 GCA_009823505.1 Rhizomys pruinosus
ATCTTTGCCTGGTTTTGGTAATAGAGTGATGTTGGCTTCATAGAAGGAATTTGGGAGAGTTCCCTCTGATTGTATACTTCTAAACAGTTTCAGAAATAATGGTTGTAGGTCTTTTTGAAATGTTTTATAGAATTCTGCTGTGAAACCGTCTGGGCCTGGGCTTTTTTTAGTTGGGAGGCTTCTTACTACATCCTCTATTTCTTCATATGTTATGGGTCTGTTTAAGCTGCTGGTCTCCTCTTGGCCAAGCTTTGGTGATTCCCAAGATTTCAGATATTCATCCATTTCTTCTAGATTTTCAAACTTGGTAGAATATAGGTTCTTGTAATATTCCCATATAATTTTCTTGATCTTTTCCTTGTCCGTTGTGATATTTCCCTTTTCATCACAGATTGTATTGATTTGGAGTTGTTCCTTCTTTCTTTTTGTTAACTGGGCTAGAGGTCTGTCTATCTTGTTTATTATTTCAAAGAACCAACTTTTGGCTTCATTGATTTTTTGTATTGTTTTCTTTGTTTCTATTTCATTGATTTCTGCTCTGATTTTTGTTATTTCTTCCTGTCTGTTGCTTTTAGGGTTCATCTGTTGTTGCCTCTCAAGTGCTTTTAGCTGCAGTGTTAGATTGTTCACTTGTGCTCTTTCTGTTTTTCTAATGTAGGCACCCAGGGCTATGGTAATATTTTACTAATATTGTTTTTAAGTTCTAGATATTTTATGTTAATATTTTACATGGCTATTCTTAATGACACTTAAATATTAATGGTGACTAAGTAAATTGACTCCAGCTCTTTAGAAATTTCTCCTTACTCTCACTTTAGAAATAAACCTCTGTGCACTTGAGAGAATTTCCAGCAGTTAAGAGCACTTACTGCTCATTCAGAGAACCCAGGTTCAGTTCCTAAGCTTACTTCACTTCCAAGGGAATCTGACACCCTCTTCTGACCTCTACAAATACCAGACACACTCATGGTGTACCTACATACATGCACGTAAAACAATTGTACCCATAAAATAAAAATAAATAAGGATGTAAAAACCTCTTATTTGTGATTCAGATGGCTATAATTTTCTCTCCTTTCTGTACCTGATCACTATTCCTCTATCCAGATGTGCTCACACTACACAACACATATAGTTTGAATTAACCTAATACATTAGTAGGACTATACTTTTGCTACTGAAATTAGTCAAGGCTTTATTTAATGCTTAAACTTTAGAATTTATTATTAGATTAGTCTATAAGTACCTTGTATGAATAAGCCTTTGCGGTTTGGTCAAAGTGAAATTGCTTTCAATTGTCAAAATTCAAAGCATATTAATGACAAATTAATATTTGTGAGGCAAGTTTTAAAGAAAAAAATGTGTTTCTCTAGGTAGATTTTCTTTAAATACCTTTCTTTGATAAGTGTCATTTAAAAGTAAAGATAAATTTTACTAAAACTTTAAGATTTCAGAAGAAGTAATATAAAAATAGAACTGCCACTCCTGCTGTAAATTTGGAGTGCTAATTAGGTTGTGGTTGACTGCTCCCCAGATGGTTTGCTTGGCTATAGTGATCCCTCTTCTCCAGGGTTTTAAAGGAGGTATGGAAATAAATGGAAGCCCATGTGCCCATGGCCTAATTAGAACTGGGCAGTTAGCCTAAGTAAAACTAAGTACTTCTTCTTTCTTTTTCTCTCAAATTATCTTTTTCTTTCAAATTATCTTAAATCCCTTTTTGAATAAAGAATTAAATTTTTAAGCAAATATTTTGATTTTTGTAAAAATAATTAAATTGAAAAAATGTTGATAAGCATTATAAATACACAAGATAATGAGGAAACAGCTAAATCATATTTGTTTTAAAACTTGATAAGCTAAATAATGAATAGAATTATTTCACTGAACATTTATTTATTTATAAATGGCCATTGTCTCTTGAGAGATAAATTGTTACCCAGGATTAATATACTCCTCACATTTTGTAGAATTGTAAGTGGGTTAGAAATAATTATAAAGCAAATAAAAATCAGATAGCTCCTTATTTCATTGATTCCTTGCAGGTTAAATAGGAATAATTTTTCTTTCCAGTTTTCTTAATGTCCTATGATTACAAAAACAAAGATAATTGTTTTAAACTACAGCATGCTGATAATATCAAATGAAACCCTGAAAATAAACCAATGTTGATAATCACTAATTTTAAAACAAGAAGGCTTAAAAACTATGATGTATATTATTTACTTTTGAATAGATATCATTTTACCATGGACTATATGGACCCACTTGTAGAATGAGAATAATTTTGTAACTATTACTCTATTATTATCAAGAGTGATATATTCTATTATAATTAGCATCCTTCAGTATTTGTTCATGATTATTTTGTTCAGTTTGAAAATTAAATATAATTCAAAGTAATAGTACTGTTTTATTACAATATATTTGTTACATCATCATAGATTTTGCTTTACAAATGTTATATAATTATATATAAAATACCATTCATAAAGGTTACATTATTTTACTTTCTGAAATCAAAATAGTGAAATTATAGTAACTCAGTCTTCCATTTCCTTAATAATATGTACTAGTCCTTATTTTCCCTTGTTATTGTTTTTAACTTCCCAGACAGATTTTTATTTGTAGAAGTTCAGTTGGGTAGGTGTTGTGCATTTTTTGTAGGCCACAGGTAAAGATACACTGGGGCTGTAGAGTAATAATAGAAAAATGATGTTTTAAAAACTTGGTGTCTGGGAATGAGAAAGGCTCAATATCAAGCCTTGGGTGCCCAGGGCCTTGTGTAGAGCCAAGACAATAGCTGGCTATCAAGGAAGATGGGAGGTCTACTCTTGAGAATCAGTCCTCCCTTTTTGCAAATGACAGAAACTTCCCCTGTCCCCATAATAAATCCAACATAGGGGCAATGCCCCTCCATGCAGAACCTGGGACACTGAGACATGTTGTGGGGAGCACAGCCACTCAGAGAAGGCTGCAACTACTGCCTAACATTAGAACTCTTCCACCCTCTAATCTTCTCTATCAGCTCACCACCAGAGGAATGTGGAATTGTAGCCTACTGTTGGTTAGCCCAGCTCCAACCTGTGACAGGGAACCAGAGCTCCAGGTTCACGTGAAAGGACCAGAGCTCCAGGTTCACGTGAAAGGACCAGAGGTCCAGCTCACATTAGGGGAGATAGGTCCAACTCACATTAGGGGATGATAGGTCCAGGTTCACTGGAGGGGACCACAGCTTTGGATCACTGGAGGGGACCACAGCTGCAGTTCACAAAAGAAGACCATAATTATGCTTCATAATTATGAAGGTACCACAGCTCCAGCTCACAGGAAGAGACTGCTCTAGGTTTATAGGAGAGGATCTCGGTTACAGCTCATGTAAGGGGACCACAGCTTCAGATTCACAAGACGGGATCACAACTCCAGTTCACAGGAGGCGTCCATAATTCTGGCTCATGGGAGGTACTACAGCTCCAACTCGCATGAAGGGACTACAATTCTAGCTCATAGAGGGGACCACTACTCCAGATTCAGTGACTGAAGTTAAGGCTCATAAGATGGAACCACATCTCTATGTTTACTGGAGGTGATTACAGATCCAGGTTCACAGGGGGGACCACAGCTATAGCTCATGTGAGGGGACCACATTCTCAGGTTCAGGTGTGTTTGTGGGGCACAGCTCTAGGTTCATAGGGGAGGGCACAGTTACAGGGTCATGGAAGACAACCACAGCTCCAGGTTCCTAGGAATAGACCTCAACTTCCAGTTCATAGAAGGCTACCAGCATTCTAGGCTCATACGTTCAATTATGCTTGTTCCTAATATTTTTTGTCTCCATTTCCTGATCTACATGATTATACTTGTTTTTAAGAAAGAATATTTTGTCTCCTATGCAGAAGCCAGATGCACTGGTTAATTGCTGGCTTCAATTTCCTGTTAGTGTTGGAGAAAACTACTTTTCCTTTTTGCTTAAGGAGACAGATGGATGAGCGTTGTCTTCTTCATGATCAAGAATCCAGTTGGATTTTGGCATATGCTGTTTCCACGTCTTCCTCCATAGCCAGGAGAACAAGTGGTGAGACATCTTCTTTCTGGAGTCATGTTTTATGTCCTCACACCCCTTCCTGCCCCCTCCTCTGCACCAAGATCCACGTCACCACTGTTTTTCTGCATCCTTGCCACAATTTGCTTGCCAATTATTTCATGCCAAGTCCTGAGTTCAGAATCTTGAAATCAATATAGAAGCAACTTCAATGGCACCGACCTGATCCCAGATCTGATACTGCAGCAGCAGCTCCTCCACCTACTCCAGAAACTTGTAAATGGTGTAGATTTTGATATGGACCAACTCCAAGTGCTGCATCGGGGCCCAGATGGCAGTCCACTTGGCCAACTGCTGCTGGTAGTTCATGGTGCAGGCACTGCACCCTGAGTTGCAAGTTCCAGTCCCACCACTGCCATGCACCCTGCAAACACTTGGGGCACCAGGAACTGCAGATGCCACAGCAGCCCCCTGAGGAGCTTGGCCTCCAGTGCTAGAAATTGAGATGCAAGAAGAAAGACACTGGGAAGCAGTGGCCTTGCTCAACATATGGCTGGGAAGAGTGGACAGAGTGCGGGGGCCCCACTGTGCCCAGATGTGCCCTAGTGGCTCAGAAGGCCATCCGGAGAGAGCACAGCCAGCCCCAGAGGAGACTCACTTTTGTCTGATTCCCTAAGATCAATAAAATGTCTGTTCTTTCTCCTTTCCCAACTTTCTTTTCTCTATGTCAACCTTTGGTCAATTATATTTTTTCTCAGTATTTATCTAGATTCTATGCAATACACATTCTGACATTCTTCATTTGTAAATTTTATATTAAACACATGTATTTGATTAATATATTAAGACTATAATATTTTGATTCATTGAGAATGATTATATCAAGCTAGAGATAAAACTAATAATTACCTCTATTTGTCTTTCTCATTTTATAAACTGTATAGTTTATTTTTCCTTATTACCATTTTGTATATGTTTCAGATATATTATGACAGTGAAATATCATTAAATAGATTTAATATTAGCCAGCAGTTCTGTTATTTTAGTTTTCCTATCATCTCTTAATTGGCCCGGATAAATTGTCCAGGAAAAGCTTATAGGACCACTGGTCCCAAAGCTGTTACTTCTCTAGAAGTCACACATGATTTCTGTGTTCACGCTGGTGCCCACAAGGACTTGTGAAAATTGTTTTGCTGTTATTAAACATTGAAGGATGATGTGAAGATACTTAAGACTTCTCAAAAACTTCCCCTTATGTACTATTTGATCTTTTATCTGGATGTTCAAATGATAGTTTATTTGATTTCGATTATAGATAATTTTGGTAAGGTAAGCCTCTAGGTTGACCATTCTGGTGAGTTTTTTCCCCCATAGCATTAAATTTTTCTACTAAGGGGCTGGAGAGATGGCTCAGCAGTTAAGAGCACTGACTGCTCTTGCAGAGGACCCGGGTTCGATTCCCAGCACCCACATGGCAGCTAAGAACCATTTTAGGCCAGGCATGGTGGAACACGCCTTTAATCCCAGCACTCAGGAAGCAGAGTCAGGCAGATCTCTGTGAGTTCGAGGCCAGCCTGGTCAAAAAAAAATTCTATTAAAATATTGACTCAAATATACTTATATTTTATTTTTTTATTATTATTTTTTAATTTTTAATTTTTATTTTTGTATGTGTATGAGTGTACTGCCTGCATGTAGGTTTGTGCGCCCGTGTCCTGCAATGCTGTGGAGGTCAGAAGAGGGTGTCGGATTCCCCTGGAACTGGAGTTCTCCTGGAATTGGAGTTACAGACAGTTCTTAGCCACCATGTGGGTGCTGGGGATCAAACCCGGGTCCTCTGCAAGAGCAGTCGGTGCTCTTAACCACTAGACTATCTCTCCAGCCCCATATACTTATATTTTAATGTTATATTTATTTGTATATCAATAAATATGTTCCAATGTTTACTTTTCCATTCTGAAGTACTTAAGTATGCTCAATTTTTACCTTAATCTGTTAAGATTTAATTTCAACATTGCACCTCCTCTCCACTATTCTTGAGTTTATATTTTCTCTCCTGTTCTTTCATCCTTTCCTTCAATTTCTGTATCTTTGCTTGATGGTCCTTGTGGTCATAAATTTATTTTATTTTATAAGTTCATAGAGAAACTGTTGACAAAGTTACTGAGAAATGAGGACTTTATATACTAATTACATTAAAATGAAATCAGACAGAAAAAAAGACCAAAAATGCAATGATAATCATCAGATTTATAATAAGATGATTATATTTTGGATTTCTAGTCTCAAGAGCTGTAAGAGAAGATATTTCTGTACATCAAGCCTATAATTTTTTGATGGTTTATTACCTCTAGTAAACTACAAAGTCTAACAATTTTTGTTGTGTACATTCTTCACCTCCAACTTGTTATTTTTAATAGTTTCTGCTCTGGATTTATGAAATAGAGTGATAACTTTTAATGTAATTTTGTTACTGACCTAGAAAATTAAATATGCATATTTTTGGCCTTCCCAGAAGTCTGTAAGATATACAATGCTAGTTTTGTACACCATGTAGTGTTTTCTTCTTCGCGGTTTGAAAGTGGCAAGAATAGTACTTTCAAAACCTGGTAGGATGTGAAGCCAACAACTTTTTGATGGTTTGTATTAGCGCTAGTAAACTACAGAGCCTTATTTTAACTATAAATTCCATGTAAAAATGTCTTTATAATTCTCAAAACTTCATCGTAAATGATTGTGGTGGTAGAATCATAATCAAATGAAAAATTTCCATTAAATCTATAGACATAGGTAAATAAATATATGGATCTATATTTTGCATTCTAATAAATTTTTTGAAAATTTCTTCATTCTTTTTGAATTATAGTTGGATATTTAAAATAGTAGTACTTAGAATGATTTCTTCTTATAGTTTGGTGTTACCATCCACAGGTGGTTTCACTTGGAATAGACAAATGTATCTTTTAATATCATCCAGATATTTTTGTACATAATTCTGTATATTAATTTTCATTACTCTTAGCTTTTATTCATTCTTAGGGTTTATTTTAATTTTTCCATGAACAGGACACCTGGAAACGAAAGTAAAGGAGGAAGTAAAATTTTTCAATTCAAGTAATTCTAATGTTTTCTTATGTCCTAGAGTACAATAATTCATTCTTATAAAGGCTAAGATAGTATGTACTCAGGAGCCCCTGGTAGCAAAGAGGATTATACATTGCAATGTTGAGTCAGAAGACTGTTTGGCTCACATACCCACATCTGGAAATACAGTTTCTAGGTTTAGGTCAGAATCCAAAAGCCTTGCTAGTGGTGTGCCGTTAATTAAAATATGAAACTTTATCGGGACAGTCCTTACTGTAAACTGATTTCCTGTGTCATTTTTTTTTTAAATATTTTTTAGTTTTGTGCATTTTATATAATAGATCTCAATCAAATTTAGACCCCTCCCTCATCCACACCCTCCCAGAGCCTTTTCCCCCTCAACTGATTTCATCCATACTGTCATACATGTCAAGTCCTGTCTGGTCAAGCATCTGCACCCAGATATGCTTTAGTACAAACTCATCCACTGGAGTCTAGTCAGCCTATCTAGAGTCACTCCCTTAAAGAAAATCTAGTTTCCCTCATCTGCAGTAATCACTTGCGAAGTGTTCTTCTGCTATATTTGGGGCCTGCTGCCCATTTCCCTAGGTTTTTTTTTTTTTTTTTTTGTCTTTTTGAGACAGGGTCTCCCTGTAGCCCCAGCTGTCCTGGAATTTGCTCTGTAGATCAGGCCGGCCTTGAACTCACAAAGATCCGCCTGCCTCTGCCTCCCAAGTGCTAGGATGAAAGGCATGCGCCACCATGCCTGGCACAATTTCCCTAGTTTTATACTGAGTTTTTGTCTGACTGAGTTAGCATTGGTCTTGGGCATGTCGTCACAACTGCTGCAACTTCATATGAACAGGTTCCCAGAAGCCTAAAAGCCTCTCTTTCCTTATGTGCATGCACCAACCCCAGCTCTTACAATCTTTCTGCCCCTTTCTCTGCAATGGTTGTGTGAGGTTTCATATAGCAGTCTCATCCAGGGACATCTACTCTGCAGTTTCTTATTCTCTCAAACATGGCCAGTTGTAATCTTCTGTGTGCATAACACTGTTGTATGAAGATAATTCTAGGTGAGAGTTGAGGGATGTACTAGTATCCTTTCTACCTCCGTCCCTCTGAGTTCTATGAGCCTTATTTGTTGAGGTTCTATTGTAGACGCGTCACGTAGGGATGGGCATTTCACCTATGTATATATTCTCTGTGTGTGACCAGTTGTGGAGCTCTGTAATAGCCTCCATTTGTTACAGAAAGAAACTTCTTTGATGTGTGGTGTATGGTGTACTTTTCTGAAAATATAAGGATTCATATTTGTAATATAGTAAGAAATATCATTTATCTAGAGATATGCCAGAGATAGGGTTTTCTCTGGGATCTATGACTTTTCCAGCCCTGTGAATTTAGCTTTATTTATAGTGCCACCCATGAGTTACCTCTCATTGATAGGGCTTTAAGTCTAATTAAAGAGCTGTTGATAACCCCTAGATAAAAGTACCACTACTCTACCAATAAAAGTAGTTTGGTATGCTAGTCATTGTGGTTTCTAGGCTTTAGGGCTGGGGTTGGACCATTGATTTTCTCTCTTACTACCTTGCATAATATCCTATAAGACCCATGATAGCTAGTCTTCAGGGAGAAGCCTTCCAGGTCAGTTCCAGCTCCATTGCTCCAAATCCTGTGTCTAAAATATGTCCTGTCTTCAGCAATAGGATCTTTGCATCAAGTTCTGGGAGGTAACCAAGGGCTGTTTCAATAGCCTGCATTATTTTGGGAGTCTTTTGGACTACCCTGACCAACAACTCAAAGGGAAATTTCAACTATCTGACACTGTGTTCCTTGTTATATAGCCCTTAGGTATACATATGCACTCATATTCAGATATTGAGGCAGGGACTCTATGTAGTTCCTGCTGGCCTAGAACTCAACATGTAGACCAGACAGGCCTGCATGTCATAGAGATCCCCCTGCCTCTGCTTACTGGATGATGGGATTAATGGTATGTGACTGACTCCCAGCCTCTTGCTAGAATTAAGGAGTGTTTTCTGATTGAATACTTTACAGTATTTCAATCTAATTTATTTTCTGGTGAAATTGCTCATCTTTTCTAATTATTTTATCATTTATTTATTTATTTATTTTAATATATATTTTGTACAAGAGTATCAAATCTAGACCATAAATTTTATTATTTTAGGATCAAGATCTCTTGATAATAGGGGAAAAATGTACTAGCAAGTGCCTTTGATGAAAAAGTGAACTAGTACATCAAAATTGTTCCTTCCCAAATAAACTGAATAGTACTGGGTAATTTTTACCAGTTGGTCAGTATTACTGGTTCACACAGTGAAAATGAAATCATTGTGTCACCATCTCAAAGACATCAGGCTGAGAACACAGTCTCTGCTCCACACCTCCAACTTTCCTGCCTCTTAGAACAGAATTGTATTACCAACCTTCAATTCTTTCATCTAATGCTAGTACATTTAACTTAATTACGAGAAATTAAACTTTGATGTCATTTAAGTACTCAAACACAGGGCTGGAGAGATAGCTCATCACTTAACAACACTGGCTGCTCTTGCAGAGCCCCCCCAGGTTCAATCCCAGAACCCACATAGTGTCTTATAACCATCCTTACTGCCAGTTCCACATCTAACAGTGTATTCTGACCTCCTGCAGGTATTGCCAGAGAAGAATGCACTTACATCCATGAAGGCAAAATCCTCATACGCATAAAATAAAAATTATAAAATGTCTTTGATTGAAAGTGCAGACGTTGCGATGGGCTTCTCTAGCCACTCAGCACTCGGGGACACCCCATTTCTGTTCTGCACATTGGTTCTCACTCACCTCTAGCTGCCCCATTCTCACTGTGGATAAATGGACCCATATATGCAGGCTATGTTGCATGGAGACTGCAGTTTCTCTGTTCCATAGAAGATCCGTAGCTATGTGGATCCCCCAATTGGGTAACAGCCCCAGACTTGCGGTATTCATTGTGTGCAGGCAGAGGGAGGAAAATAATAGACGAAGACCTGGCAGTGGCAGGCTCCTGTGCTAACACCAAAACCACTTAAGTTTAACTGGATGCCTGGGACCGTGCTGATGGGAGAATGCCTCTGTCCACAGTGCCAGTGCACGCTGTCTCTGCACAATCTTTCCAGCATGCTTTTCCTTCCAGTACAGAAGTCTTCACTCACTGAGACCCACGGAAGGACAGAGTGGAGGAAGCTTGGCTGCTGGCCAGCCACCCTGGAGCCAGGAGCAGAGAGGAACAGAGGGGCTGGTTGGGTTGTTGAAATGATATCCTGGAATTACAAAACCTAGTATCTCTTGAAATTTCAGCTCACTCTGGCCAAGTTCTAGAAAAACATGCAGGAGGGCTAGAGCAGAAGAGGGAAGAGCAGGAGACTCAATGTCTGAGCAGTTTGGGTTCTTTCTTTCCTTTGTTTTAAAAGATACCCACTTGCTTATGATGCTGCCTCTCCGGTAACATGATAACGCCTCCATTACTCTATTGATAAAATATTGTGCATGCCAATGTGGTATTTCTATAGGGTAGCTTGGAATTTACTTATACCGTAGATATTATCTTCTCATGACAAAAAGAAATTGTCTTCAAAATGTTTCAAAGTTTTTTTTTTTTAATTTTTTTTCCTTTGGGGGTAAAATGTTTGCTCTACCAAATAGTGATTGTAACCAATAGATGTGTTTCTGTGTTGCTATAGTGACATACAGTTGTATTTATTTTTTCCCCCAGAAGAGAGGGGACAAAAAACCCCACCACTGTTAGCTTAATGTCTGGTGTTTGTCATGGTGAAAGGATAGTTCTATCCAGTGCAGGAGAACACCTCCAATGTTCCCTGACTGTGTCTTTGTGTTTTCTGTCATTTATGTATTGAACTATTTCTTTTATTTATTTATATTTTTTATCAAATCTAGACCCGTGTCCCCCACCCTATCCCCCCCCCCACCAGAGCTCATGCATTCTGCCAAACATGCTTTTCATCTCTTTCTCAGTCTTTCTCAATATTCTCCATGTGGAAGCTGATTGTTTTGAGCAGTTCACTGTTTCAGTCAGTTCTTTGATGCAGTCCTTTCTGTTGTTGTTGTTGTTGTTGTTGTTGTTTCTAATATGCATCACTCCCAACTCCTTTGGACAAAAGCTCAAGGGGCCATTCACAAGAAATACTTACAACTAGGTAATTGGCACTAGCATCCACAGATGAGGGATACCATTTGTCGTTTGTTTTTCTGGGACTGTGTTACTTCACTCAGCATGATGTCCTCTAGCTCCAGCCATTTTCCTGCAAAGCTCATGATGTCATCTTTCTTTACTGCTGCATAGAACTCCATTGGGTAGATGTACCATATTTTCTCTATCCACTCATCAGCTGAGGGGCATTTGGGTTGGTTCCAGCTCTCTTACATTACCAAAGATAGCAGGAATATTGTTTTCTGACTTTATGCCAGATTTGTTCCTCTTCCCTTTGCCTCTATAATTTACATTGTAGCTAGATGATACTTCTTGGAAATAATTGTCCAATAGATATCTTAGTATTCTGTATATTCATTCTTGACTTTTGAGATTTCCTGAATTTTAGCTTCACATATCCCTTTACTTAAACTGGTCTTTACAATCTGATGTTTATTCTTTCTATTGCAATGCTATGACTCAAAATCACAGGTTAGGTATTTTTACTTATCATAGCTCAAATTTGATTGGTGATTAATTCTTATCCACATTTATTCATCTAAAATTATTAACATAAAATTCATATAAGATATCAAATGAATACACATGAATTTACTTTGGAACTCCTGACTTGAGATTGTCACATCTCTTTTTTTTTTATTTTAATTTTTTATTTATTTATTATATTTTATGTGTTGTTTTTTTTATGTTTATGTGTCATGCTCGTGTCATGCGCACCGTGTCTATCTCCCTGGATGTTCAGGAAGACGGGTGTGGATTCCCCTGGAACTGGAGTTCTCTGGAACCGTAGTCACAGAAGGGTTCTTAGCCGCCATGTGGGTGCTGGGACGAACCGGGTCCTCTGCCAGAGGGTCGTCGCTCTTAACGCTAGGCCATCCCTCCACCGAGCTTTGTCACATCTCTTAATAGGGTCATTAATATCATTGCTGTCAGTTTAAGACTTACTTAACTGTTATCAGGAACAAATGGATGTGAGAACAGGGTTAGAAGAGAGGTGGGGTGGTTACTGGGAGGAAAAAATGAAGAAACATTTTTAAAAACAAAACATATCAAGAGGGATGTACATTTGCTCAAGTGTGAATCCACTACACATACTTTCCTTGGTTGAAAGAGTGAAAAACTGTACTCAGGAAATGAGGATCTAGAAACTCTTCATACTTTTAGTGATCACTTCTTTATTTCCCACAAACCACTGCATTAGTAACTCCTTATTCTGTCATACATGTTAAGTAAAAAATATTCCTTCTTTGAATTTGAACAAAAATGGCATTCTGAATTAATTTATCTCCTTTAAGTATAATTTATGCAGTTGATCCTGTTAAATTCAAAATGAAAAAAAAAAAAAAAACAGTCCTCAAATGAACCTGTGAGGTATTAACTACTGCTATCTCTATGTACATGGCATATTCTTCAAATACTAGAAGTTGGAATTCCAGAGCTGAAATATTTGAGTGTATATTGTGTGCCACAAAAATATATCCCCCAAATATTTCATTTTATAAAGATATATTTTCTTTTATTTTGTAACATATCAGCTTCTTTGAGAACTTGTTTAATAATCTTTGCTTTTCTGCATCTATAATTGTTGTTATTTTTAGGTCATGAAACTTTGGTGGTTGCGGCAAGAACCCGTAAGACCTGTCCTGTAAGACCCCTCCAGTTATCTGATATCTGTAGGCATTCAGTTGCCATCTCTGAGATATCTGTAGCTCTGAAGTGTTCAGGGATTTATAATATTTTCTTGCTTTGCCTATCTCTGCAACGATTCCAGGACCAGATGACCCCTTCCCTTGAGGCACTGAGCAAGTCAAAATGTCACACCTCTAGTTACTGGTTGCACAAATAGGAGCTCTGCAGCCCCTGATTAGAGCCAAGGTGGCTACCTTCCCTATCGGCCTGCTCCCTCCCACTTCCCTTGCCTCAGAGCACAGTAACTTTTGGTTATAAGCATACTGCTGGCATAAATAAAGGGAGACACCTATTCTTTCCTGACCTCGCCCTCTGAGTCCATTTTTTATTCCCATTTCCATCAGGTAACTCTCCCGTGGTCCCCTCCTCTCTTGCTAGAGCTAAGCCAAGAGATGGTCTGCCTGCAGGCAGGAGACAGCCTCAAGAAAATGCCAAAGAAGGGAAAAGAACACCATGTGGATGTTGGCCACGTTTGTATAAAGGACTATTCAGAAAATTATTAAACTTCTATAGTTTTTCCTGATGAAATTTCTAGCATAGTAAAAGGCTCATAGAAATTCCTTGGGCAGGCATGATGGTGATTGCCTTTAATTCCTAGCACTTGGGGGGAGGCAGCGGCAGGCGGATCTTTTGAGTTCAATGGCCAGCCTTGTCTACAGAGTAGTTCCAGGACAGCTGGGACACAGGGAGAACCCTGTCTGGAAAGACCAAAAAAGAAAGAAGAAAAGAAAAAGATTCCTTGGAAAGCGGTATTGCCCATTTATTCTTCAGCATCCAAAACACAATCCTGTATAGCCCAATGTTGTGCCAATGGGGTTGTACACACTTATAAGTGACAGGGCTTCAACAGTCCTACATGTATCATATTCTGCTAAGCTGTCTTAGGTTATAATTAAGGATTCTGAAAGGAAAGTTATTTTTCCTGGGGGTCTGCATATTTATTTTGGTGATTTTGAAACAATCTGCTCGTCTTATTATAAATGTATTCTCCAATTATAAAACACAAAAAACAAACAAACTTATTTTGTAAATCTTAATAGATATTACAGAAATATATCTGATCTCTGAATACTTGTAAACAATATTCATGCTTTATGTCACAAACTTCAAAAATAATGATACTTCATCTAATTTTTTTACCCTAATTGTCATTTGACTTTTTTTAATCAAGCCTTTGAAAGTTCTTTATATTTTTTACCTGTATACCACAATCAACCTTCCTCAAATGTGGTAAGAGTGATGAATGATGTAGGCAGACAAATGGAAAATGAAGGAAATTAATGGGGTTAGATTCTGAAACAATTAGCAAAATGTTACATTCATCTAGAAAAAAAATCAAGTGGGCATCCAAGTCCATGCTGTATAGACAACATAGGCAAGCACAATAGGATGAGGATGTACAAAGAACACTGATCAACAATAAGTCAACGCCAGATCTCTGAGCTTGGGCTTGATTTAGTCATTTATATTTTGATTTTTATACCCACACATCACTCAGTTTAGGGAATGGCTTAACAGAGTCAATAATTGATAAAATTCCAGATGTGCCTCAAATCTAAAACCTTTCCAAACTCTTCTGCTTGTGCTTTAACGACGATAACTCTCACAATGTTGTGGTAGTCAAAAACCTCTGATATGCTTACTTGCTAATATTTCAAATATCATGATAAAGATGAGCCCGTTATGTCAGCTAAACAGGAACACCATCTGGATCTTAGAAATGGGCCCCCAGTCAGGTGACTAGCACAGAAACACTGTGCTTCCTGAGCAAATCAGTGTAGCAAAGAATTCTGGAAGAGCCTCTGAAACCCCCTGTTTACTATAGCTCTTCTGTTTTCTTTTTCTCTGTTGTTCCCTCACTAAACAGGGTCTACCAACACCCCATGTGATGTTTTTATTTGGTTGGGGGCTTGTTTTCAAACATTAATGAAAAATAGTGAAGCAAGCCTACTTGTTCAGTAAAATTACAATAAAATAATATTTGTAAAAATGCCAGTTTAATTTATTTCTATAAAGGATCATAAAACAAATATTATATACTTGCAAATAAGAAAAGAATAGATTGTTTCTTCAGGCAATTTTAGCTTGTGTATAAGAAGTTTGTATCCCATACTTTGTGCAAGATACTAAACCCCAGGGCCCATGCTGCCATGTGTGCTAGTCTTCGATGCACAGAAGAATCATTACATGCAGTAACTGCAGTCTCATACACCCTTGCTCATGTTTCTCGTGGGCTGTGTACCACAGATGGATGTCAATGGGGCTGCACTTCCCCAGGGTTTTAAAAAAAATTCACTGTCATAGTTTAGAAATTGTGGCTGCACTATTTGCTTCAGTCCATGACAGTCTGCTTCAGTGTACCCTCCTAGATGCTACAAAGCCTGCACAGATTAAACTAGAAGCTTTGCTTAAAATCTCTTTATGGACTGTTAATCACCAAAGCAGAGAATATAATGGATTGCAAATATTTACTAGACTTGAGCTTCTATGTACAGCTGTGCCTACATAGTTTAATCAAGGCTTTACAAGCAATTTATCTGAGAGTTTTGTAATTTTGAATTTAAATAAGAAAAAATTACTCAGGGAAGTATTTGGATTGTCCTGGTTTGATTGTTGCCCATTAAATTAAAAGGTTTTCATTTATGGCATAGTATGTGAAGCTATAAAAACAAACTTAACATTATACATTAACTACACATAATTTCATCCTTAGGCATAAAGCAAAAGTGTATTTCTATATAAATATTCACCTGGAAAACCAGTAAATTGACAATTCTATTCAAAGGACAGAAAAGGAGAATAATGTAAATAATGTAAATAATTGAAAAGTCTTGGGGTAAAAAATGTCACGGTTTCTTTGTTTGATGTTTTTCTTGGCAATGAATTAATTAATTTCAACCTTTCATTACCAGGTAGCATATTTAAATTCTTAGAAAACACTGTCTCACAGATACAAATTTTTTCCTTTCACATGCACCTTGCTTTTATTTAATGTATTTTTAATTACTGGGTTAAAAACTTGGAAGAGGGAGGATGACGATACAACACTTAGGTAGTGATCTTGCCCCTGATTTGTTTTTATTTCATGAGTTTGCTTCTTTCTCAAGCTAATATCTCTTTTGAAAATATAGCCTTAATCATGAATCACCAGTGGAAATGAATCTTACAAGAACACTGGATGTGGAAGCAATGGTGCTTACCATGAGTCATGTTAGAAACATTTCTGATGATGTTAGAAACAACCTTCTTGCTTTCTGCAAGGAAACAAAGTCTATTTTATAAACACTCATTAAGACACAAAATCAGAGTTGAAAAACAGTTGTTAACATACATTCTAATTTTCTCACATAGGAGAGACATTTTATACTCAAACAAGATAAAAATTATATGGCTTTTATGTACTAGACAATGTCTATGTGGATTCAGATACTAAAAATAATTTAAAGCTTTAAAGCTTGCAGTTAAGCCTTTCTGACCAACCAGGCTCAATATTCAATGGCCCTGGTTTTGTAACTCTAGAGGGATCAAGATACAAAGTTGAAGGGCCATGTAATGGATCTAGATTGAATAAACTATAATAACCAATTACCATAACTCTGTAGCTGTACAGCAGTAAAAGTGTATCAAACTGATGAGAAAGTCAGGTTAATTTGAGCTAATAATCTGTTCTTATATTCCTACCATTTATTTAAAGTAAATTGCAGTCAAATAGAAGTATAATAGCTATTTTACAAAGGTTCTTCACATGGAAAGAAAAAAGAGACTGTGTAATTATGGCCCAGGGACACTGTTAGGGCTGTGAGGGATGAGATAATCATGGAAGCAGTCAGGCTTTTATGTCACTTCCAAAGGCACCAGCATGTGGTATAGTCCACCCCTGGGATCATTGGTGCTGTCTGCAGGATGAAGCCCTTGGGGACATTTCGGGGAGTGGTGGGAGTTGTTGGATGCTTTAATATTCTCACACATCTATAAGCCTAGCTCAGTTGTATCACCTGTAAATCCACTTGCCTTACCTCTTTGCTAGATGCAGGCACTTCTGCTTAGGATGTACATGGATTTGGAATAAGAGCCCAAAGCTCAAGTTAACTTTAAGCACGGATTTTATTTTATAAATTTTTTTTTATTTTATTTTAAATTTTTGTCTGTGAGAAAAACTGAAGAAAGCATTGAAAAGTAAACAAATAAATCTGGAGCAAGTATGGTATTTTCATGCATAGATAATATGACCTTCAGATAGAATTTAGGATATCTAAATTTATTTCCATAATATTGAATACCAGTCTTTACTAACACAATGCTTAGCTGTAAATTCTTCTAGAGTGTTACAGTTGGATGTATTTATCAGTTCTCCTTGTTTTCATTAGTGCCTTTAGATCCCCACTTGTTCAGCAGGGAATATATGGAGCATAGACTATTGTAGGGTGACATGATTTCTATTTCCTCTTCACTTTAATTACAGAGTTTAAATGCCATTTTAACTTATTCATGTATATTTGAATATGTCAAAATTAAAATGAGGTAATTTTAAAAGTCTGTGACTTTTTCTAACTAATCTGAATTTAGTAATGACTTTGCTAACAAGAATTTAAGGATCTTTTTTTTTCTGTTGTACCTGGCCTAAACTTCATTCTAACCTGCAGAATTAGATGCTTGTGCATCTTTCATTCCTGCTTTAAGCATCAAAGAATATCCCATTTATCCCTGAAGTCTATCGATTGTCCTTTAGTCATATTTTAGCTTTAGTCTTATTTATAATGTGAGTAAATTGTTGAGGGATGACACCTAAAATAAGCTTAAAAATATATAATTGTGGGCTAAAGGACAGGCATCCAAAGGAGAGGCATCATTAAAAGAAGGGCCAGGCAATACAAAGATTTTCATCCAACTATTAGGAGTTATGGGAGTAATATTCAGATGGAATACAGACTCATATACTACTGGCTTGAAATACCTGTGCCTTTTTCTTTTGGAAGGAGGGATCTGTGGGTTGCTCTGGCTCATGGAGTCCTGGCTGGCCTTTACTCACAATGTAGCCAAGGATAACACTGAACTCCTGATCCTCAGGCCTCCACCTACTAAGTAATGGGATGACAGGTGTGTACCACCACACCCAGATTTATGGGGTTTGCATTAAGTGATTTCTGTTGCTGTGATTAAACAGCATGACCAAGGCGGACTTTGAAAGAATGAGTTTATTTGGTCTATGGTCCCAGAAGGATGAGGCCAACACAGTGCAGGAGCATGGCAGGAGGGGTCCTGTGATAGAGCTGACCACTTACGTCACATATTCAAGCTCAATGTAGGAAGCAGAGACAGAATCTGGAAACGGGACTGGATTATGAATTCCCAAAGCCTGTCTTCAGTACACACTTCCTCCAGCAAGGCTAAACCTCCTAACAATTCTATGACCACAACAAACAGTACTACCAACTGTGGACAAAGTGTTTGAGCCTGTGGGGGATACATCTCCTTGATTCAATCACCACACAGTGCTTGGGAAACCAAAGCCCAGTAATTTGTCATGCTAGACAAGGATTTTTTCATTTATTCTCAAACATTTTTATTGGTTTATTGTTGTTTTCATACATCGTCTTCTTGGTCCAATCTAGACTCATCCTGTCTTCCATGTCCCACCCCTACCTGAGTTTGTGTACCCTGCCATCCCTGCCCTGTATCCTTTTTCTGATTCTTTTCCAAAGTTTTTTCAAAAGCAGAGGATTAATGTTTTTGGGAGAACTTTAACTTATTCCGTGGTTTCTGTCCAAGTTTCCTCTGCTGTGTTCCTCCAATCTGACTGCTTCAACATATGCATAATATGTCCCACACCTATACTAAAATTCTATTATCATCTGTATACAAACTGTTTGCCATTTCCACATTCATATTTCAGGATTCACATTTTTCTTTTTTAAAATTTATATTATTTCTAAAATATGCCTATGTATCGTGCATCCATATACCAATATTACAAAAATTAACAATAAGTGGTGTGTTAATTCTAGAGCCTGTTAGGGATTTACATTATCAGGAGCCCAATTGCTCTCAGGGAACGGTTATATTACATTGTGTTTTTCACTTTGCATTTTTGCTGGGTATAGTAACCTGGGTTGGCATCTATTGTCCCTTAACACTGGGAATGCCTTGCTCCAGGTTCTTCTTGCTTTCATAGTTTGCATTGAGAAGTCAGTTGTAATTCTGATAGGTTTCCCCTTATAGGTCAGTTGTTTTTCTCTTCTGGCTTTAAGGATTTCGTCTTTGTTTTTGGTGTCTAGCATTTTAACTATGATGTGGCGTGGAGAATTTCGTTTTTGATCTTGTCTGTTTGGAGTTCTATATTCTTCTTGTATTTATATTGGTTTGTCTTTTTTTAGTTTGGGGAAGTTTTCATCTATTATTCTATTCTGTTGAAGATCTGATCAATACCATTCTCCTGGGATTCTTCTCCTTCCTCTATTCCTATGAAGTGGAGGTTTCATCTTTTCATAGTGTCCCACAGTTCCTGGTTGTTCCACTTTTGTGTATTTTTAAAATTTTCATAATCTTTCCTTGAGGTTTTTAGTTGTTCTGTGTTATCTTCCACGTCTGATATTCTTTGTTCTGCTTCTGAGGCTTTTTCCATTCCTTTCCTCTTGATTGGATGAGTGTTTGATTTCCTTTTTCATTTCCTCTTCTGATTTCTTTAGTATTTCCACTTCTTTTTGGAGCTTCTCAATCTCTTGCTGTAGCTCTTTGCTTTACTGGTTGGTTTCCTTATCTTTTTCAGCATGGGATCTTTTCAGTGTTTCTATTTCCTTCGAGAGTTTGTCATTCTCTCTCTCTAGGTCCTTCTCGAGTTCTTCATTCTCTTTTCTTAGTTCTTTGATTTGCTCTTTATAATCTTGTAGTTCTTTAAATATGTTCCCAATTGTGTTTCTGATATTTGTGTCCTGGGCCATCCCCAGGGGGATCCCACTGTAGGAATCTTCCATAGGTTTGGTAGAGCTTGGTGCAGGGTTATCCTGCCCCTTTCCCTTGATGTCTCTTCTTTGTGTTCCTGGCATATGGGCTTCTCCTTGCCTGTATTCCAATGTGAGTCCTAAATGCCTCTTCACTATGTTGAAGGCTTGCTTTGTTTGCCTCCTTCAGATGCCTTCATAATCCCAGTTGGGGGGGTGCTCTTTAGCCAGGCACCGGTACCTGTGCTTCATCTGGTTTTGGAGATCTCAGATCTCAAGACTCACACAACCCTACCTTTTATACCAGCTGGGAGGATAACTCCACCCCCACAGCCACAAAAGCCAATTAAGCCAAAGACAACTGGATTCAGGGATTAACTAGATTAAGTCAAACAAGAATCAGCCTTGCTGAAGCACCCAGCTACCTGCCTACCTACCTGCACTCGCTTCAGCTGGTCTCGAGAGATCTCTGTATTGAAATATTTTTAAGTTCTAATCAAGTGAATTATTTTTCCCTAACTCTATGCTTTACTAAGGAATTATTTTGCACACAGACCATTCTTAGACGTTTTCCTCAGTGATGAAATATTCATGAATGTGAGCCATTGTGTAGCCATTGTACACTGAGCAAAACAAACTTACAGATTGGAAAAAAATAAAATATTTTGTTTTATTTTAATTCTCTTTTTTTTTTTTCTGAGACAAAGAGCTCATTATGCAGCCCTGGCTGTGGTGAAATTTGCTATGTATATAAGGTTAGTCTTGAACTCACAGAACTCTGTCTCTGCTTCCTGAGTGCTGGGATTAAAGGCAGGTGCCACCATATGTAGCAAAAATTCTGTAGCTTTAATTTTTCTGTTTTCTTCCTTAATAATTTCATTGTATTAGTTGTACTTGGCACCATAAATCTTACAAAGAAAGCAAAGCTCTTGCCATTTATTGGACATTGTTATTTCACACATTTTTGCTTTTTTGTCAAAGTTCATAACTTCATGTGCATTTTGGACAATGTATTTTGTAATATAAATATATGTTTTGTCACATACGATACATATATCACTAATTTTTCATATTAATGAAGGTGCTTTAGTCAAGAGTCTCCCTTTTCTCCCATAAAAGGGTCTTAGTTTGTAGCTCAGGCTATCTTCAAATTCACAATCCCCGTACCTCAAGGTCTTCTGTGAATTGAAATTATAGGTGTGTGCCATTCTGGATGAGCTTTGACATGTTCACTGTTCATTTCTACATATTTAACTGCTCTGTGAAGCCGATGGTACCTTTCTGCTTTAAAAACTTTTATGATATAATTACCAGTCAGTAACATTTACATCTCTGAAATAACTAGATGGTTAGTATTACAACATTATATCTGCAAGTCATCAACATAAGATAATTAACTTTTTCATCTCCCTAAATTCCATTTATGATAAAGTGTGTGTGTGTGTGTGTGTGTGTGTGTGTGTGTGTGTGTGTGTCTGAGAATGGGAGATATTTTATTGCTAAGTCTTTCTAACTTGTTTTCATCTATAAGTTTGCATGTGCCTAGCTTCCTTACTGTCTCAGTTTTCCAGTATTGATTTATGAGCTACTTTGGGTTTTATTTATTTATTAAGCCTTGGTTTCTATTACATTACAAAGATAGCAGGAAATATTGTTTTCTGACTTTATGCCAGTATTTGTTCCTCTTCCTCTTTGCCTCTATAATTTACATTGTAGCTAGATGATACTTCTTGGAAATAATTGTCCAATAGATATCTTAGTATTCTGTATATTCATTCTTGACTTTTGAGATTTCCTGAATTTTAGCTTCACATATCCCTTTACTTAAACTGGTCTTTACAATCTGATGTTTATTCTTTCTATTGCAATTTATACTTCAAAACTCACATTTTAGGTATTACTTTCTTCATAGTCTCCAAATTTTGATTGTGATTAATTCTTATCCAATTTATTCATCTAAATATTAACATAAAATTCAATATATAAATATCAAAATGAATACACATGAATTTACTTTGGAACTCCTGACTTGAGATTGTCACATCTCTTTTTTTTTTTTTTAATTTTTTATTTATTTATTTATTTTTATGTGTATGAATGTATTGTCTGCATGCAGGTCTGCGCACCCGTGTCGTGCGATGCCGCGGAGGTCAGAAGACGGTCTCGGATTCCCCTGGAACTGGAGTTCTCCTGGAACCGGAGTCACAGACGGTTCTTAGCCGCCATGTGGGTGCTGGGGATCGAACCCGGGTCCTCTGCAAGAGCGGTCGTCGCTCTTAACCGCTAGGCCATCCCTCCAGCCCCGAGATTGTCACATCTCTTAATAGGGTCATTAATATCATTGCTGTCAGTTTAAGACTTACTTAACTGTTATCAGGAACAAATGGATGTGAGAACAGGGTTAGAAGAGAGGTTACAGGGAGGAAAAAAATAAGAAACATTTTTAAAAAAAACATATCAAGAGGGAATGTACATTTGCTCAAGTGTGAATCCACTACACATACTTTCCTTGGTTGAAAGAGTGAAAAACTGTACTCAGGAAATGAGGATCTAGAAACTCTTCATACTTTTAGTGATCACTTCTTTATTTCCCACAAACCACTGCATTAGTAACTCCTTATTCTGTCATACATGTTAAGTAAAAAATATTCCTTCTTTGAATTTGAACAAAAATGGCATTCTGAATTAATTTATCTCCTTTAAGTATAATTTATGCAGTTGATCCTGTTAAATTCAAAATGAAAAAAAAAAAAAAACAGTCTCAAATGACCTGTGAGGTATTAACTACTGCTATCTCTATGTACATGGCATATTCTTCAAATACTAGAAGTTGGAATTCCAGAGCTGAAATATTTGAGTGTATATTGTGTGCCACAAAAATATATCCCAAATATTTCAATTTTAAATGAAAGATATATTTCTTTTATTTTGTAACATATCAGCTTCTTAGAGAACTTGTTTAATAATCTTTGCTTTTCTAGCATCTATAATTGTTGTTATTTTTAGGTATGAAACTTTGGTGGCTTGAGGCAAGAACTTGTAAGACCTGTCCTGTAAGACCTCCAGTTATCTGATATCTCTGTAGGCATTCAGTTGCCTCTCTGAGTTATCTGTAGCTCTGGAAGTTTCAGGATATTACAATATTTTCTTGCTTTGCCTATCTCTGCAAAGTTCCAGGACCAGATGACCCCTTCCCTTGAGGCATTGAGCAAAATGTCACACCTCTAGTTACCTCTTGCACAATAGGAGCTCTGCAGCCCCCTGATTAGAGCCAAGGTGGCTCACCTCTCCCTTCTGCCTGCCCCCCACTCCCTTGCTCAGAGCACAGTAACTTTTGGTATATAAGCATACTGCTGGCATAAATAAAGGGAGACCCTATTCTTCCTGACCTCGCCCTCTGAGTCCATTTTTTATTCCCATTTCCATCAGGTAACTCTCCCGTGGTCCCCTCTCCTCTCCTTGCTAGAGCTAAGCCGAGAGATTGTCTGCCTGCAGGCAGGAGACAGCCTCAAGAAATGCAAGAAGGGAAGAACACCATGTGGATGTTGGCCACGTATGACTAAAGGACCATTCAGATGATTATTAAACTTCTACAGTTATTACTGATGAAATTCTAGCATAAGGTAAAAGATTCATAGAAATTCCTTGGGCCAGGCATGATGGTGCATGCCTTTAATCCTAGCACTTGGGGGAGGCAGAGGCAGGCGGATCTTTTGAGTTCAAGGCCAGCCTGGTCTACAGAGTGAGTTCCAGGACAGCTGGGACTACAGGGAGACCCTGTCTGGAAAAGACCAAAAAAGAAAGAAAAGAAAAAGAAATTCCTTGGAAGAGAGTAGTGCCCATTTATTTCTTCCAGCATCCAAAAAAATCCTGTATAGCCCAATGTGCCAATGGGGTGGTACAAACTTATAAGTTACAGGCTTCAACAGTACCTACATTGTATCATATTCTGCTAATATTGTCTTATGTTATAATTAAGAGATTATGAAGAAAATTATTTCCTGGTGTCTGATATTTATTTTGGTGATTTGGTAACAATCTTCTCTGTCTTATAAAATGTATTCTCCAATAAAACACAAAAACAAACAAACTTATTTTGTAAATCTTAATAGATATTACAGAAATATATCTGATCTCTGAATACTTGTAAACAATATTCATGCTTTATGTCACAAACTTCAAAAATAATGATACTTCATCTAATTTTTTTACCCTAATTGTCATTTGACTTTTTTTAATCAAGCCTTTGAAAAGTTCTATTATATTTACCTGTCATACCACATCAACCTTCCTCAAATGTGGTAAGAGTGATGAATGATGTAGGCAGACAAATGGAAAATGAAGGAAATTAATGGGGTTAGATTCTGAAACAATTAGCAAAATTTTACATTCATCTAGAAAAAAAATCAAGTGGTCATCCAAGTCCATGCTGTATAGACAACATAGGCAAGCACAATAGGATGAGGATGTACAAAGAACTCTGATCAACAATAAGTCAACGCCAGATCTCTGAGCTTGGGCTTGATTTAGTCATTTATATTTTGATTTTTATACCCACACATCACTCAGTTTAGGGAATGGCTTAACAGAGTCAATAATTGATAAAATTCCAGATGTGCCTCAAATCTAAAACCTTTCCAAACTCTTCTGCTTGTGCTTTAACGACGATAACTCTCACAATGTTGTGGTAGTCAAAAACCTCTGATATGCTTACTTGCTAATATTTCAAATATCATGATAAAGATGAGCCCGTTATGTCAGCTAAACAGGAACACCATCTGGATCTTAGAAATGGGCCCCCAGTCAGGTGACTAGCACAGAAACACTGTGCTTCCTGAGCAAATCAGTGTAGCAAAGAATTCTGGAAGAGCCTCTGAAACCCCCTGTTTACTATAGCTCTTCTGTTTTCTCTTCTCTGTTGTTCCCTCCACTAAACAGGGTCTACTCAACACACCCATGTGATGTTTCTTTATTTGGTTTGGGGGCTTTGTTTTCAAACGTTACATTGAAAATAGTGAAGCCAAGCCTACTTGTTACAGAAAATAAATAAATAAATATTTTTTAAAATGCCAGTTTTAATTTATTTCTATAAAGGATCATAAAACAAATATTATATACTTGCAAATAAGAAAAGAATAGATTGTTTCTTCAGGCAATTTTAGCTTGTGTATAAGAAGTTTGTATCCCATACTTTGTGCAAGATACTAAACCCCAGGGCCCATGCTGCCATGTGTGCTAGTCTTCGATGCACAGAAGAATCATTACATGCAGTAACTGCAGTCTCATACACCCTTGCTCATGTTTCTCGTGGGCTGTGTACCACAGATGGAGTAAATGGGCCTGCAATTCCTCAGGGTTTTAAAAAAAATTCACTGTCATAGTTTAGAAATTGTGGCTGCACTATTTGCTTCAGTCCATGACAGTCTGCTTCAGTGTACCCTCCTAGATGCTACAAAGCCTGCACAGATTAAACTAGAAGCTTTGCTTAAAATCTCTTTATGGACTGTTAATCACCAAAGCAGAGAATATAATGGATTGCAAATATTTACTAGACTTGAGCTTCTATGTACAGCTGTGCCTACATAGTTTAATCAAGGCTTTACAAGCAATTTATCTGAGAGTTTTGTAATTTTGAATTTAAATAAGAAAAAATTACTCAGGGAAGTATTTGGATTGTCCTGGTTTGATTGTTGCCCATTAAATTAAAAGGTTTTCATTTATGGCATAGTATGTGAAGCTATAAAAACAAACTTAACATTATACATTAACTACACATAATTTCATCCTTAGGCATAAAGCAAAAGTGTATTTCTATATAAATATTCACCTGGAAAACCAGTAAATTGACAATTCTATTCAAAGGACAGAAAAGGAGAATAATGTAAATAATGTAAAAGTCTTGGGGTAAACAATGTCAAGGTTTCTTTGTTGATGTTTTTCTTGGAAATGAATTAAATATTAATTTCAAACTTTCATAACAGGTAGCATATTTAATTATTAGAAACCTGTCTCACAGATACATTTTTCCTTTCCAAATGCACATTGCTTTATTTAATGTATTTTAATTACCTGGGTAAAAACTTGGAAGGGAGATACAACTTAGGTAGCTGATCTTGCCCTGATTTGTGTCCTATTTCATGAGTTTGCTTCTTTCTCAAGCTAATATCTCTTTTGAAAATATAGCCTTAATCATGAATCACCAGTGGAAATGAATCTTACAAGAACACTGGATGTGGAAGCAATGGTGCTTACCATGAGTCATGTTAGAAACATTTCTGATGATATTAGAAACATTTCTTGCTTCTGCAAGGAAAAGTCTATTTTTATAAAAACTCATTAAGACAAAATCAGAGTTGAAAAACAGTTGTTAACATACATTCTAATTTTCTCACATAGGAGAGACATTTTATACTCAAACAAGATAAAAATTATATGGCTTTTATGTACTAGACAATGTCTATGTGGATTCAGATACTAAAAATAATTTAAAAAGCTTTAAAGCTGCAGTTAGCCTTATGACAACCAGGCTCAATATTCAATGGCCCTGGTTTTGTAACTCTAGAGGGATCAAGATACAAAGTTGAAGGGCCATGTAATGGATCTAGATTGAATAAACTATAATAACCAATTACCATAACTCTGTAGCTGTACAGCAGTAAAAGTGTATCAAACTGATGAGAAAGTCAGGTTAATTTGAGCTAATAATCTGTTCTTATATTCCTACCATTTATTTAAAGTAAATTGCAGTCAAATAGAAGTATAATAGCTATTTTACAAAGGTTCTTCACATGGAAAGAAAAAAGAGACTGTGTAATTATGGCCCAGGGACACTGTTAGGGCTGTGAGGGATGAGATAATCATGGAAGCAGTCAGGCTTTTATGTCACTTCCAAAGGCACCAGCATGTGGTATAGTCCACCCCTGGGATCATTGGTGCTGTCTGCAGGATGAAGCCCTTGGGGACATTTCGGGGAGTGGTGGGAGTTGTTGGATGCTTTAATATTCTCACACATCTATAAGCCTAGCTCAGTTGTATCACCTGTAAATCCACTTGCCTTACCTCTTTGCTAGATGCAGGCACTTCTGCTTAGGATGTACATGGATTTGGAATAAGAGCCCAAAGCTCAAGTTAGACTTTAAGCAAGGATTTATTTTAAATTTTTGTCTGTGAGAAAAACTGAAGAAAGCATTGAAAAGTAAACAAATAAATCTGGAGCAAGTATGAGTATTTTCATGCATAGTATAATATGATTCAGATACAATTTAGGATATCTAAATTTATTTCCATAATATTGAATACCAGTCTTTACTAACACAATGCTTAGCTGTAAATTCTTCTAGAGTGTTACAGTTGGATGTATTTATCAGTTCTCCTTGTTTTCATTAGTGCCTTTAGATCCCCACTTGTTCAGCAGGGAATATATGGAGCATAGACTATTGTAGGGTGACATGATTTCTATTTCCTCTTCACTTTAATTACAGAGTTTAAATGCCATTTTAACTTATTCATGTATATTTGAATATGTCAAAATTAAAATGAGTAATTTTAAAAGTTGTGACTTTTTCTAACTAATCTGAATTTAGTAATGACTTTGCTAACAAGAATTTAAGGATCTTTTTTTTTCTTGTGTACCTGGCATAAACTTCATTCTAACACTGCAAGAATTAGGATGCTGTGACATCTTTCATTCCTTTGCTTAAGCATCAAAGAATATCCCATTTATCCCTGAAGTCTATCGATTGTCCTTTAGTCATATTTTAGCTTTAGTCTTATTTATAATGTGAGTAAATTGTTGAGGGATGAAACTAAAATAAGCTTAAAAATATGTAATTGTGGGCTAAAGGACAGGCATCCAAAGGAGAGGCATCATTAAAAGAAGGGCCAGGCAATACAAAGATTTTCATCCAACTATTAGGAGTTATGGGAGTAATATTCAGATGGAATACAGACTCATATACTACTGGCTTGAAATACCTGTGCCTTTTTCTTTTGGAAGGAGGGATCTGTGGGTTGCTCTGGCTCATGGAGTCCTGGCTGGCCTTTACTCACAATGTAGCCAAGGATGAACTTTTAGTTCTGATCCTCACTCAAATTAGTGCTACACCACACCCAGATTTATGGGGTTTGCATTAAGTGTATTTCTGTTGCTGTGATTAAACAGCATGACCAAGGTGACTTTTAGAAAGAAGAGTTTATTTGGTCTATGGTCCCAGAAGGATGAGGCCAACACAGTGCAGGAGCATGGCAGGAGGGGTCCTGTGATAGAGCTGACCACTTACGTCACATATTCAAGCTCAATGTAGGAAGCAGAGACAGAATCTGGAAACGGGACTGGATTATGAATTCCCAAAGCCTGTTCCCAGCAACATGCTTCCTCCAGCAACTCTCTACCCCCTAAAGCTTCCCAAACAGCTCCACCAATTGACCAAATATTCAAATATTTTGAGCCTGTGGGGATACACTCCTGATTCAATCCACCACACAGTGCTTGGGAACCAAAGCCAGTAATTTGTCCATGCTAGACAAGGACTTTTTTCATTTATTTAACATTTTTATTGGTTATGTGTGTTTCATACATCGTTTCTTAGTCCAATCTAGACTCATCCTGTCTTCCATGTCCCACCCCTACCTGAGTTTGTGTACCCTGCCATCCCTGCCCTGTATCTTTTTCTGATTCTTTTCAAAGTTTTTTCAAAGCAGAGGACTATTGTCCTTGGGAGAACTTTACTGATTCAGTCGGTTCTGTCCAAGTTCCTCTGCTGTTGTTCTCTCCAATCTGTACTGCTTCAACATATGCATATATATGTCACACCTATACTAAAATTATATCATCTGTATACAAACTGTTTGCCATTTCCACATCATATTTCAGGATTCACATTTTTCCTTTTTAAAATTTATATTATTCTAAAATATGCCTATGTATCGTGCATCCATATACCAATATTACAAAATTTAACAATAAGTGGGTTAATTCTAGAGCCTGTTAAGGGATTTACATTATCAGAGCACAATTGCTTTCAGGGAAAGGGTTATATAACATTGATGTTTTTCACTTTGCCTTACAACTTGGTGTTTGTTGCTAGCATCCACAAATGAAGGATTCCATTTGTCGTTTGCTTTTCTGGGACTGTGTTAACTTCACTTAGCATAATATCTTCTAATTGCATCCATTTACCTTCAAATTTCATGATGTCATCTTTCTTTACCACTGCATAGAATTCCATTGTGTAGATGTACCACATTTTCTCTATCTACTCATTGGTTGAGGGCCACTTGAGTTGGTTCCAGCTCTTCGTTATTGTGAAGAGAGCTGCAATGAACATGGCTATGCATGTATCTCTGCAGTAGGATGAGTCTTGTGGGTTCCCAAGAGTGGCATGGCTGGCTCAGGTGGTAAACTCATCTTGAGTCTCTTCAGAGTTATCCATGCAGCTTTCCATAGTTGTTGCATGAGTTTACATTGCCACCAGCAGTGGATGAGAGTTCTCCTTTCCCCACAACTTCTCCAGCATTTGGTATCATTTGTTTTCTTGATCCTAACCAGTCTTATTGGGGTGAGATGATATCTTAAAGTGGTTTTAAATTGCATTTCCTTAATTATTAGTTATGTTGAACATTTTTAAGATGTTTCTCAGCCATCTTTATTTCCTCATTTGTGAAGTCTCTGTTTGGCTCTTTACCCCATCTTTTGAGTGAGTCATTTACTTCTTTTCTTTTTGAGTAGTTTATATATTCTGGAAGTCAATGCTCTGTCAGATGTATCACTGGTGAAGGTTTCCTCCCACTCTGTAGATATTCTCTTCACTGATTGTTTCTTTCACTGTACAGAAGCTTTTGAGTTTAATGAGATCCCACTTGTCACTTGTCCACTTCACTTCCTATGCAGCAGCTGTCTGATTTAGGAAGTCTTCTCCTGTGCCTATAGATTGCTGTCAACCTTTTCTTCTATCATCTTCATAGTTTCTGGTTTCATGTTGAGGTCTTTGATCCATTTGGAGTTGATTTTTGTGTAGGGCAAGAGGTAGTTTAGTTTTATTCCACCAGTGGTGATCCAGTTTTGCCAAGACCATTTGCTGAAGATGGTATCTTTCCTCTATTGAGTCTTCTTGGCCCCTTTGTCAACTATGAGGTGGCTGAAATTGTGTGTGCTCAAGTTTGGATCTTCAATTTTGTTCCATTGGTCTACTGGTCTGTTTTGTGCCAGTACGAGGCTGTTTGTATGACTGTAGCCCTGTAATATAGTCTGAAGTCTAGTAAAGTAATCCCCCCTATATTGCTCTTTTCACTCAGGGTTGCTTGGCTAGTCAGGGTCTTTTATTTTTCCATATGAAATTAAGGACTTTTTTTCCAAGTCTGTGAAGAAACTCATGGGGATTTTAATTGGGTTTGCATTGAATCTGTATATTAATTTGGGTAGAATGCACATTTTTACTATATTGATTTTTCCAATCCATGAGCATAGGAGATCTTTCCATCTTCTGATGTCTTCAATCTCCTTCTTCAGGGGTTTAAAATTTTTGTTGTAGAGATCTTTGGTGTTTTTAATTAGATTTGTTCCCAGGTACTTTATTGTTTTTTATGCTATTGTGAGTGGGAAGGTTTTCTTATATTCCTTCTTTAGTTGCTTAAGAGTGCCGACCACTCTTACAGAGGGCCTGGGTTCGATCCCCAGCACCCACATGGTGGCCAAGAACCGTCTGAAACTCCAATGCCAGGAGAACTCCAGTTCCAGGGGATTCCAACACCCTCTTCTGACCTCTGCGGCATTGCATGACTCAGGTGCACACACCTGCATGCAGACAGTACATTCATACACATACTGAAATAAATAAAATTAAAAAAAAAAGAAAGGCTACTGATTTTTTGTATCTGGGCATTTTACTGAAAGTCTTGATCATTTCTAATAGTTTTCTGGTGGAGTTTTTAGCATCCCTATATAAACTATCATATCATCTGCAAAAAGGGATAGCTAGACTTCCTCTTTTCCAATTAGTAATCCTTTAATTTCCCTTTCTTGTCTTATTGCCCTAGTAAGTGTTTTAAATACTGTATAGAAGAGGAGTGGCCATAGTGGGCAACCTTCCCATGTTCCTGCCTTTAAGGGGAACACTTCTAACTTTTCCCCATTTAGGATGATGTTGCCTGTGGGTTTCTTGTATACAGCTTTGATTACAATGAGGAATGATCCCTCCAGTCCAATTCCCTGTAGGACTTTAAGCATGAAGGGATGCTGGATTTTGTTGAAGGCTTTTTCTTCATCAATTGAGATGATCCTGTGGTTTTTGCTTTACAGTGCATTTATGTGTTTTATGATATTTATTGATTTACATATGTTGAACCATACATGAATATTGGGTATGAATCCAAATTGGTCATGATGGATGATCTTTTTGATAGGGGTCTGTAGGCAGTTTGCAAGTATTCTGTTGAGAATTTTTGCATCTGTGTTCACTAATAGGATGGGTCTATAGTTTTCTTTCTTTCTTTTTTTCTTATTGGTTGTATCTTTGCCTCGTTTTGGTATTAGAGTGATGCTGGCTTCATAGAAGTGTATTTTGTAGTATAAATGATGAATTTGACGATAAGATGACATTTGGATAATATAATAGTGTTATATTTAATTCTCTAAATGTGAAATGGCATTATTTAAAGAATTTTTTTATTTTAGGAGTTGAGTGCTTAAGTTTTCAGGGATCAAGTACCTGTAAAATTCTATAAAATAGTTCAATAAAAAATATATATTTATGTTATATGTACTGAGGAAAGTATCTATGTTAAAATATTAAAAAGTACTGGACTGATTCAAGTGATGATGGATATATACAAGTTCATTGTAGTTTATTTATTCGTCTTTGTGCTTAATTTTTTTTTAATGACCAAACATCAAATAAAATTTATAAATGTAATCAAGGATCTTATTAACCTACAAACAGGCATGAATGACAATACCAGAACTTTTTGTGCAACAAAGCAGATAATATTGGGCTGTAATTCAAAGTGTAAAATAAAAATCATGAAGTTGTTTGCACTCATGTTAATGTAAATAAATATTTGGACTAAGTAATTAATGTCATATAAAAATTCCAAGCAATTTATGTGAATAATCTGCTTTCAAAAAATTCCTTCAAGTGGGCTCGTATAGTGGATTTCTCCTAAAGAGTGTAATATGCAAAGTCACCATTGGCAGGCCGATGTCCATGGTGATGGATAATCTTCATAGTAATGAAAATGGCACTTCTTTTGTGGAATTCCTCTCAGTTATATTTTTACTACTATCGAGACAACGCATGAGACAAATTCCAACAGAGCTTACAAAATAACCGATTATATACCTCAAAACTGTCAAGGTTACCACAAACAAAGTTTTCTGTTGGCCACAGCCAAGAAAACCTCAGGAAATATGATGACTAAGTATAATAAGTGCATTGTATACTGAGTGGGCACAGAGAAGCAGTATTGGAACAGTAAATGTATACTAGACAAAAACTAAGGATATAAGAATAAATAATGGATTTTGGTTAATAATATATCAATAATTAGAAGATACATGTCAACATGTTTAGCCTTGGCTGTCACCTTGGCACATCTTGGAAAGGAAACCAAAACTGAGAATTTCCTCTATGAGACCTGGCCTGTGAGCATGTCTGTAGTGCATTTTCTTGATTATTGAATGATGTGGGAGGGAACAGCTCCCTGAATTTGGTGCCTTTCCTGGGCAGGTGACCTTGGTTATATAAGAAAACAGGCTGAGGCTGGAGAGATGTTCTAGCGGTTAAGCGCACCGACTGCTCTTGCAGAGGATCTGGGTTCGATCCCCAGCACCTACATGATGGCTGAGAACCGTCTGTAACTCCAATTCCAGGAGAATTCCAGTTCCAGGGGAATCCGACACCTTCTTCTGACCTCCGCGGCATTGCATGATACGGGTGCACAGACCTACATGCAGACAGTACATTCATACACATAAGAAGATAAATAAATAAAAATTTTAAGAAAAGAAAACAGGCTGAACACAGGCCACAGGACCAAGCCAGTAAGCAGCATTCCTCTGTGATCTCTGTTCAGCTCCTCTCTCTAGGTTCCTGCCCTGGCTCACCTCAGAGATGAACTGTTACTTCTACGTTTAACCCAAATAAAGCCTTTCCTCCCCTAGTTAGTCTTGGTCAGGGTTCTGTCACCATAAAACTAATATATTTACCATACAAATGAAAAAGATATGAAAAAAGATTCTGTAGTCTGTATGAGAATACTGTTATCAGATCAATTTTTCTAAAATTCTGAAAACTTAAAAATAACCCACACCTTAAGTTAGTGGTTCATTGTTTATTTCTTTATGAATGTACCTTTAACTTAGTGAAATATATAGAAATGTTGATTTTAAAAATAAAATATTGGCAGAAATGCAGAATTATAATAATAAGTTATATAATTTAAAAAGTAGGTTATAGGAAAATGTAACTTAAAATAGTGAAAATCCAGGGGGAATTTTAAAGAAAGAAAATGGAAATTCAATAGCATGATTCTAATCTTGATAGAAAATATTTTCAAAAGATGTATTATAAAGTAACATGATTGTTTTTCTAATGCTTTATGATCTGTGTGTTGATTTTATTGTGTGTTGTTGGTATAACTTTTTATTGGATGCAGATAAAATGTTCATAAAAATATTAAAGGCACCAAACATCGTGGTACATGTCTTTAATCCCAGCACTCAAAAGAACAAGAAAAGTTAAAAATGATGTTAATTTTTAAAATTTTTTACGATTAAAAAATATTGCTTTTGATTTAAGACTTGCCATGACTTTAATTTCAAATTATTTTGTTTAAATATGTATTTTAATGTAAGTTTCTCTTTCTTTTGATCGACTAATATAATCCAGAATATTGTAATTAAACAAAAATTCCAGCTTTAGTAATTAATTATACAAATTGTTGAAATGCTGTATTGATACCTAAAATTTTTTATTGATTTATTTTCATTGTAATTGTATGGACATTATGCCTGCATAATATTAAATATTAAATTGATTGAACTAAATGCAGGAAATATTAAAGAAGAAAATTTGTCTTTCCTATATAATAATGTGGAGAATGTAGCTTATGTTCCTTTAGAATGAAAACTGCTTATGATACCCATGCCAGGGTTATATTTTAAATTGAAAAAAGTTAGTGTACTTTAAGATAATGTCCAAAAATAAAATGTGGGGGGAGAGAAATTTCAAAGCCCATAGTACAGATGTCATGTCTATCATTTGAAGTTCTAAAAATTCACTCTATGATTTGTTTAGATCCTAGACAACAAGATAATCTTCCAAGTAAATGATCAACTGCCAACTAGACCCATACCAGGAATTCATGGAGCCTCAGGTATTATGCAGTGTCGGTACTGTTGAGACTCCTCATCTGAATATTTTGAGTTCAATATTCTCCAACTGCATGCTGTTTTAGCTTTTCCTAGTGATTAACTATAAGATATTCTGACACAAAGCTGCTCTGTGGGCTCTGCTTGGCTCTTAGATGGAGACCTCTTTGCCACAGGGTCTTTTCGTTGTTGTTGTTGTTTTGTTTTGTTTTGTTTTGTTAATTTAATTTTTATTGATGCTTTGTGCATTTCATACATTATTTTCCAATTCAGTTCAGGCTTATTTCCCTTTCCCTTCTCCCCCACCCCCACCCCATCCCAGATCATGCATTCTGCCATAACTGTCCTGCATCTTTCTCTCAGTTTTTTTTTTTTCATTTTTTAGCTATAAGTGATAATCCATGAATACAAGCGTCCTTCGTGCAAAACCAATCTGCAGGCTGTTGTGCCCAAACCCCTACAGCCCCACCATTCAGTGGGGGGTGACAGGTTGTTTGTTCAATCAAGTTGATCAAATGAGTGTCCAGACTACATTGCTGTAGTTTCACCATTCACCCCAATCGCAGCCCTTACATTCTACCACGCCCCCTCTTCCGCAGATTGTTCCCTAGGCTTAGAAAAGGGGCACAGGTGGATGAGAGGTAAAACAGTCCACTCTCTCTGGAGCTGTTGACTTGGACTCTGGTCAATTCTGGCTGTTTCCTTTCATGGGCTGACAGTTTGTCCAGGAATAACCTTTCGATCCTACTGCAAAGTTCATGAACTTTGCCACAGGGTCTTGAAATGGAGAGCGTGATCAGTATGTGGCTTCTGTTTGTCAACCTCTATGTGCTTATTTTTTCCCTATTTTTGATCATTTTGTAGCTCATGGTAACTCAAGGTGTTGCATCATTGAAGAATATGAATAGAAGTCACTAGGAAGTAAATGTGCACTTCTTATTTTGTGTGTTTTGTCTCAGATTATAACTGGAGATATGCACTCGAAATTGTGAATTTGATTCTGTAGAAGTTTTAGTATCATAACACCCATTCACTAAAAAGAAATTTTAAAGAAGATGGCATCAGATACTGTGATTAAACAACAAAGAACCTCCAGAGAGTCACAGAATCTTATCAAATGAAAAGCTAGTTTCTTTAAAGTTTTACGGAAAGTTTTAAGATCCCTCAGTAAAACATCCCATCAAATGTCAAGTTCAGTTTTCAAAACATTTATGATTTTCTCTTTGATTTGCTCTTGGGGCCACAGAGACAGTTCCACTGTTAAGAGCACATATTGTTCTTGCAGGGGACCTGAGTTCAGTTCCGGTTCCTAGCAGCCTTGTCTGGCACCTCACAGCAGTATGTAACTGCAGCTCTGGAGCATCTGGTGGCTTATTCTGTCCTCTGCAAGCACTTCATGTTGCTATTCCTGTGCCAGGGGACTAACAGAGCCATTAGCTGTACTGAGAGGAGGTGGAGTCTGTAAGATTATGCCATCTAAAATCCTGCACATAAGAATCAGTGGACAAACATGCAAGTCCTCTATAAGACACTTCTTTTTAATATCTTAGTCTTTGTCACCCAGTTTATAAAAGCATTCTCCTGTATTTCATTTTAGTCATCGTGTAGCTTCATTTCTATCAATGCTCATGTCCTTAAGGCATCTGCGATGTAAAATATGAGGATCCACTCTTTGTTCCTATTTTCTAAATGGCTAGAAAATGCTCAAAACAGCATTTCCTACTTTCCTCCTTATTTATTCACTAATTTAAAATGTTCCTTCCATCATATTTGAGGTTGACTTCTACTGAGTGGTTTTGCAGGTTTTGCACAGTTCCCTAGGACACTTCCCATATTCTTTCAAAGTGGTTTTTTATCTATTAAAGACAATTTCTTTCTGGTTCCAGTGGTTGTTTTCACAACCAAATATTCCTATAGAAAAGCAAGAATCTATTGGTTGGTTTAGATGTTCTTCTTCATATTCTGTCTAGTGCATAGTGCTAGCAATTCAGGTAAAGAAAATCCTGAGTTTAAAGTAGCTGAAAATAGCAAACTCCAGTCTCATACATACTAGATAATTCCTCTAGCACCCTACTACCTGCCTGCCCCTCTTACTTATTCTAATGCATTGTTCTTATTTTGTTGAAAATTATGGTTGTTTTATATTTTAAGCATTTAATTTTCAGAAATTGGTCATGCATTTGAAAATTTTTTATGGCTGTCTTTGGATTTAGAAAATATATAATTGCGATTACTGATCATTATTATTTTCTAGTATTTTACCTTCTCAGTTATTTCTTTTCTGTTTACTTTTACTATGAGAATAAAGTGAAGCTTTATTGGAAACAAAAGCATCTGTGACCTGTTGAAGACGTTGTGAAAATATATTTTAAGGGTATGTAAAAAAGAATATAATTGCTTTGGGGTAAGAGTAATTCATTTTTATCATATATAAAATGTTTATAATTAATCTTTAACAGATTTCATTAAGAAATTATAATACTTTTGGCATTTTATAGTAATCAAAACTATGTCTTTCCCTATGACTATGTGTATATTTAAATATAAATTGTGAGGGTGGGAGATGGCTTAGTGAATACAATGATTCCTGAACAAGCATGAATATCTGAGTTTGGGTCACCAGCATCCACATTTGCCACATTCCTAGACCAATGTAATTTCTTACTTTATTCTAAATATGCATTTATATACAGACAAGTATACATTTCACCCCTCATCAAAGAACCTTCCCTTTGAAACAGATAGAGATTATTACAGAGTTCCAGAACTGGTCAAACACAGAGAATAAGTGTCAATGATAGGTTTTAACCTTAAGTGACAAATCTTCAATGCAACCTCTATACATAGAACTCAACTCTCATGGAGAAGTTTCCTTATGGAGCAGGTAGTGATTAACAATTAACACAGGAACCCACAATTGGCCAATATACAGAGAAAAAGAGGCTGCAGAGTGCTTATCCCTGAATGGGACACCTATTTCATTCCTTTGTCTCCAAAGGCTCAGGATTCATTGTAGAAGAGGAGGCAGAAAGATTGTAAGAAACAGGGTGCGTGAATGACCACAAGGAAACAGTCTTCCAGACTGTTGGTCAGTTACTCATATAAACTCACAGCAATGCTGACAGCATGCACAAGTGCTTTCCAACCTCAAACCAAACAAAATCCCAGTGTAGACATGGAGATGTGAGTAAGAAATCCCAACCCAACCAAAGAACGTTTGGCAACTGATGGCTACTGAGACAGTGTCTTAAAGTAATGGAACTCTTGGTGGCTTCCACTGATAGACCCACATTGAAGGACACACACTGAAGGACATTTGGGGACACAAATCAGACTCTATAGGCCATATATATATTATATATATATATATATATATATATATATATATATATAAAATTGGGTGAGGGGGGCAATGCAGGTAGGTGCAGAAAGGGAGGGTATCTAAATACCATCAAAATATACTGTATGAAAATTCCAAATATTCAGTAAAAAAATTCAAAGGGATAAAATCAAAGACCCAACCCAGATCTAAAATCTAATAACCAGAACTGACACAGTAAACCACATCTGTTGATACAGTACTACCACTTTTATCCAAGGTGTAAATCAACAGCTCTCTAATTTTACTTAAAGCTCTCTCAATGGGAAGGAACATATGGGTGGCACTGTAAGTGTAACCAAATATACATGGCTGGAGAGGTCATAGATCCCAGAGAAACCCTAATTCTGACATATCTCTAGACAAATGAAATTTCTTACTATGTGATAAAAATTGATCCTTATATTTTCTTTCTTTTTTTTTTTTTTTTTGGTCTTTTTGAGACAGGGTCTCCCTGTAGTCCCAGCTGTCCTGGAACTCACTCTGTAGACTAGGCTGGCCTTGAACTCACAAAGATCCGCCTGCTTCTGCCTCCCAAGTGCTAGGATTAAAGGCGTGCGCCACCATGCCCAGCTTGAACCTTATATTTTCAAGAAGTATACCATGTACCACATATCAAAGAAGCATTATTTTTGCAACAGAAGGAGGATATTACAAAGTTCCACAGCTAGTCACACATAGAGAATATATGTCTGTCAGATGCCCATGCCTAAATGACACATATACAGGGGAATATCTACACCTAACGCTCAGGAACATAGCAGAACTGGGAGTAGAGATAATACTAAAACATCTCTCAATTCTCTCCAGAATATCTTCCTTATACAATAGAATGTGATACACACAGAAGACCACAACTGGCTAAGTTTTAGAGAATAAGAAACGCAGAGCCCCTGTCCTTGGATAGGACTCCTGTATTAAACCTCCCCACTGATGTCTCAAGGTCCATTGCAGAAGAAGAGGTGGATTTGTAAGAGACAGGGTTAGTACATGAATATAAGGAAACCAGCTTTTGAGCCACTGGGAACTTGCTCATATGAACTTGCAACAGTGGTGAGAGCATGCACAAGACCCATGCCAGCTCAATCAAAGTAAAACCCAGCATCGAATGAGGGACATGGGCAGCAGGCCCCAACCCTAGCCTAGGAACTATTGACAACTGAGTACTGCTGGGTGAGGGAGACTAAATCTTTTTTTAAGGCAGTGACTCTAAATAGGCTGACTAGACTCCAGTGAATGAACTTCCACTGAAGCATATCTGGGTACATATTCTTGACCAGAAAAGACTTAAAATATGTGACAGAATGCATGAAATCACTGTGGGAGGAGGTCTAAATTTGGTTAAGATTTGTTATAGTTAATGCACAAAACTCAATAAAATATATATTTTTAATTTTTAAAAGAAAGCTAAGCATGATAGTATGCATCTGTAACCTCAGTACCGGGGAGGCAGAGACACATGGACCCCTGGGGGTGGAGATTTTCTGGCCATAGGTCTAGTAGAAATGGAGATCTCCAGATTCAGAGAGAGAGGGAAGCTGACTAATGGAAGAAATCAATAGAAAAAGACATTAAGGTCAACCACTGGCCTCCACATGCTCATACACAGTCACATATACCTGCATATACATATACATATACATATACATGAGATATACATTATGTGCATACACTATGCCACATAAATACACTCACACATACACACACCACAATAAATAAAGTAGAAATCAGAATGTTCAACCACTTCTGCATGTCTATGCTAAGATTTTATCTGGTTTGAGATTGCATAGGACTTGTGAAAGCTGTCACCATTGCCATGAGTTCATATGTGTACCCAAGCTCATGTGTACCCATGAGTTCATATGTGTACCCTGTGTGAAAACTCTGTTTTTTGTGTTCATCCATCACCTCTGGCTCTTGCAATCTATTCAGCCCCTTCTGCAATGATCGCTGAGCCTTGGGAGGCAAGATTTACAATGGGTGTCCTGTTTAGGGATAAGTACTCTAGTTTTCAGCACATTGGTCAATTGTGAGTTTCTGCTGCATAAGGAAAATTCTCTGATGAGAGCTCAGAGATGCACTAATCTAAAGCTATAACAATAAGTCATTAGGAATCAGTTTCATATTATAACTATGTATTAGAAAACTAGTCTTAGGCTCTCCCCTATATTCTGTGACCTGTATAACCTCAGGTTATAGGTATGGGTTACATCCTATGAAGTGGACCTTAAGTCCAATTAGAGAGTAGTTGGTTATGACTCCCATAAATTTACATAAGATAAAATCTGATATGAATTATCTCAAGAGCTTGCATAAGATATAATTTAAAAAAAATAACAGAATTCTAATAAGCCAAATAAGGTCATTATGGAAAGCAGGAAATATGAGATGAAAATGCCATCTTTTTAGATGTCTAGTTTGATATCAAACTTGATGGGATTAAGTCAAAATGGCTTTGATAAGCGACTGGATAATTCTTTCTTATAGCCCTCCCCTATGGCTGTGGTTGTTGCTTGCATTTAGGCAATTTTTCTTTGTTGGTATAATTTTTCTTTATTGTTTAGCTTTAAACAACATTTTTTTTCTATGAAGCAAGTGGGATGCGTGGCACAGTGCAATTGATGCAGTTATATATTTTTTTTTATTCAAAGTACATTTCAAATACTAGAAATACATACATACGTTGAAATTGCTGATGTAAATTATTTTATTGAGATTAAATTTATAATTCTTCCTCATTATACTTTGCTGTTTCACTCATGTGCACTAGTAAATCTTATCTCAGCACATATTGAGAAAGCAATTTGTTTTGTTGACACTTAGCACTTCAACACAGTAGCTGTCATCTTTTTATATGAAACCTCAATAATTTGTCACTGGTATCACCCATTCTAGACTAATGATTAAACTATTTTAACATCATGATATTCTTAGTAAATTGCCATACTTGTCCAATTATATCCTCTTCAGAGGGTCTGGTTCACTTTGAAGTTTGAAAATGAAAGGGTTGCTAAGGCAACCAAACTTGATTTGCAACAAAAATTAATACTTTCTTCAATGGGACAGCATTTCAATGAAGCCTTTTTATTTTAAGCATCTCTGGAATTCATATACATTAAAGAAAGTAAGTGTACCTTTGAACCTGATCTAACCAACAAAGACAGTCATGGAATTTAGTGAAATAGAAAAAAAATATTATAGTTACATGCTTGTCTATCACAATGGAGAGAAGACTTTACTTGAAAGCTACTATGAGGAGAAAATGAGCCTTGTAGGTCTGTGTCTCTGAATTACTGTGATACATGTGTTAATATTTTAAATAACTCAAAGTATAACTCGAGCTTGGGATGTGAAGAACACAGAGGATTCAGAAAATAGTTTTCATAATAACTGAGCAAAATTAAGAAATGTTCTTGAGAAGAAAATATTTCATTTGTTTGAATTCAAGTTTGCATTTATTTATTTATTTATTTATTTATTTATTTATTTATTTATTTTTTTGTCTTTTCGAGACAGGGTCTCCCTGTAGCCCCAGCTGTCCTGGAACTCACTCTGTAGACCAGGCTGGCCTTGAACTCACAAAGATCCGCCTGCCTCTGCCTCCCAAGTGCTAGGATTAAAGGCGTGCGCCACCACGCCTGGCTCAAGTTTGCATTTATTAACCCACCTTTTCACTTTTCACTACTGTGCTTGTAGGCTCCAGGTTGTTGTCATCATTTTCTTCACATTTGCTCCCTGGCTGGTACCAAGTACAGAATTAAGAACCTCGCTACGCTACACAAAGTCACTTTGCATTTTTAAATTGCGTTTGGCATTCACTATCTGAAGCTAAAACTCAATCAAATACGATTTTTTTAAAAGATGAACTGCCAGGTTTTTTTTAATTTTTTAAATTAATTTTATTTATTTCTGTATGTGTATGAATGTACTGCCTGCGTGCAAGTTTGTGCACCCGTGTCGTGCAATGCCGCGGAGGCCGCGGAGGTCAGAAGAGGGTGTCGGATTCCCCTGGAACTGGAGTTCTCCTGGAATTGGAGTTTCAGACGGTTCTCGGCCGCCATGTGGTTGCTGGGGATCGAACCCGGGTCCTCTGTAAGAGCGGTCGGCGCTCTTAACCGCTAGGCCATCTCTCCAGCCCCTCAAATACGATTTTAAAAGTCTGTTAGCATTAAGGATTGCAATTGTAGTTCTAGAATGAAACTAAATTTGATCATGGTTTGATTGTCTGCCCAGGAAGCCATAGACAATCCATATGTTATAGGCTTAAATCTTTGAAGTTTATAGTTGCCCAATTATGCTAGTGATGTTTTAGTCAAATGATTTATCAAGATGAGAAGTTAAAGGACTTTCAGAGACTTATATTTTTATAACATTTGCTTTCTGAAATTGTTGCATAGTAGATGGACCTATATGATGTAACAACAAGGACAACGTGAGTTTCCTGCAGACACGTAGGAATATGAGACTAAGGATTCATTTCAGAGTACTGTGCACTCTTGACCTTCATGTTGCACAGTGAACTCTGGTTAATGCTTCTCCTCCAAGTGCTGCAATAATTGTTAACTCACCAAGAGTATTTCTTAAATTATAAGTATAATTATAGACAATTGAGTGAAATTCCTAGAGTTGATTTGACTGATTTTAGAGATCAGGCTTTTAACTACAAGAAATTATAACCACATCTGTGACTGCTATTACTAAGTAGATTTTCAATAGAAATTGACTTAAGTGTAATAACCATGTTCATTTTATCTCACTAAACAGCATAGAAAATCTACTAATTTTCTTTTATAAATGCTATGAAATTAATCAATTCAGAGTTTCATTTCAAAATTCCAGGGTGAACTGAATAAGGATAACCTACTACCATTCTGTTAGCTGCATCATAAATTGGAATTATGTATAAATTCTGAGCCTAACTAAATGGTCCTCAAGAAACTACATAAAAATAGATATTTTAATAGAAACTGAAAAATCAAATGAACCCTTCAGAAGGAAAAGGTCTTCACATATTTAGATTTCAAAAGTAATATTTTTCTGTTAATCTCTAATCTACTATTATTTTTAGGAGATTAAGATTACGAAAAGTTGATTAAATGCAAAGTGACCACCATCCTAACAGAAGACCCCAAATCACTGCAATATTCTGAGATTATCTGTGTCAAAACACAGACTTGAAGCTCTGCAAAGAAACCATTTGTTCTGCCTTAGTGAAGCTGATTACTCCCAGCATGAAATCACTGTTTCAAATTGCAAAAGGCACATCAGCCTTTGCTGTATGTTGCTGGAATTAAAACCCAATCAAAGGAGATAATGAAGTGCAGACAATGAATATGATCTCACTTTTGCAATGCAACAGCAGCAAAAGCCATTTAAAGAAATGTTGCAGAAATCATAATTTACAGAAGCAAAACATGCTATAAAACAAATGTTTACTCTGTTTTAAATACTTACTGCTTAGAGATGAGCATTAGGTTTATTCTTGCAGTAAAGATTTTTCTTTTTAATGACTAAATAATATGGTGCCAGTCCAATATAAGACATTTTGGCATTTTTCTTTTATTACATAGAAAATAAATGTAATAGATCATAGTGTATCAGAGTCAAACATTTTATAGGGATTTTATAAGAAAATGTTTATTAAAAATGGACCATATTCTTCTGTACTTAGAGATTTGAAAGAATAAAATTTATCAGTTCTCTTTTCATTCTAAAATATGTTTTCTTCTAATGTTTAGCATAACCTCTAACCCACTTAACAATCTGTGTTCATTTTTTAATCTGTTAAACTTTCACCAGTACCCACCAGGATTGCACAAGTTGTGATACAGTAGGGAGTGTGGGTCTGTTCCACCTTAGTAAAGAGAAATCTCTTTCCATTTAAAGCTAGTGCAGTATCCCCTTTTTCCGGGCCCCTTTTGGTTTCCTTCCACATTAGCCATTGTTGCTTCCTGTCGTCCCTACCAACACTCACTTCCTTTCAAATCACATTTGCTGAAATGAAGATGGATTATAGGGTCTGTCCCTTGCTTGTTAAGGGAGAGACCAGGACAAGTTTCCCTTTCAGCTGCCAAGAATGTGCAGTCATCTCAGCAGCCCTGCAAGTGAGAACAGCAGTGTTCAAAGATTGGCAGTGGCGACACTAAGGGCACGAAGTTTCTGCTCTTTACATGCTGTGGGGACTCTCTGCCTGGAGCAGTATACTCTGCAAATCATCGATTGAGGGTAATGGCCACTATTAGTTACATCATGACAATGATGCCTCCAAGATATTAATATTTTAGGGAATGCTTCTCTCGGCCCTGTTTACTCCCTTCCTATTACATTTGGTCCTTGTTTTTATCCTATTGGTCATATACAGTGAGTGTCCAAGCTTCAAGGACTGTGACACTGTGGCTAGCATGCACAGTTGCACACCCCAGAGAGCTGTGATCCAAAGAAGGCTCAGTGAGTGATGGATGGTGTGGACCACACTGTCTCCAGAGCTGATACATTGGCTGGCACAGAGACAGTCAATGAATGTTTATCCATTGGTTGGATGAATGAGCTAACTTTCATTGTAAGTTTGATATTGGAGAGGTAATGAGATGAGTGTGATGAAATAAGTGCATATTACAAAAACCATCTATAATCAGTATGTCATGGCTCAACTTGCATTTAAAAACTTGCAGAACCAGATTGTGGGTGTTCATGACTTAGGGTTGTTATTACTCAATGTTCAAGTCTTATTTTATATAAAAATTCTGAAGAGGTAAAGGTGCAAGATGTTGTTTGTACCACTATCCTTTTAATGACATGAGTTGGTAAGAGCATTTTGAATGCATTCTCACCCTATTACACTGAGTGTTCACAACAGTTGGCAAGTGAAATGTGTGATGGATTAAATGCCCTCCTCTCTTAATGAAGTTTTAAAGATATGCTTTTCCTCCCATCCCATTCAAGCTGCTTATGCCCATCTCTTTTCACTTGAGTCTCATGGAATGAGACTCAACAGGGTGGTGGTTTGTTACTATACTAAATTAGGAGAGTTCACCAAAGAGGGAGAGAATTTTAAAGTAATTTTACACTGAGCGTGATGGCAGCTGCCTTTAATCCTAGCGCTCGGGAGGCAGAGGCAGGCAAATCTCTGTGAGATCAAGGCCAACCTGGTCTACATAGCAAATTCCAGGACTATAGGTGGACCCTGTCTCAAAAAGACAAAATAATAATAATAATAATAATAATAATAATAATAATAATAATTTTACTTCTTTTAAAAACTTCTTTTTGGAGAATGTCACATATGAGTGCAAATCCTCTCCTGTGCTCTGACTTCTCAAATTCATGAATTCTTTAATTACTATTGTTGCATATATACATATATTCATAAAGACACATGCACACACTACCCAGTCCATTTACTGGTGTGTGTGTGTGTGTGTGTGTGTGTGTGTGTGTGTGTATATCCATCCTTCCTTAGGGCCAACAACATATCCAGAAAAGTCATTTACCATAATTGAAGAAGAGAGAATAACTTTCATTGATATAAACAAACAAAGAAGTTTAACTGTTTATAAAGCAACCCTACAGCAAACACTGGAAGCACCTCTTCAGACTTGTAGAGAAGAAGCAGCAAATAGGTGAACAAAAACAAATGAAGCTATAATTACCAAAACAAAATAGGACTAAGCTACTTTTACTTCTTTTTTTATCATTTCTTTAAAATCTACTGCAACATTTTCAATGTCATAAATTGACAAGTTAAAGGAAAAAAAAAGTTTTATTTTAAAAGAGCCAAATAGTGTAATTGTCATATATGAAGACAGGTTAGAATTTGCATCTCAATGGAAAAACTTTGAAAGTAACAGAACTGGAAGTTGCAATTAATAAGAAAGCTTTTCCTATTGTTTTCAATAATAGACATGTACTAACAGTTTGAGAAAACTGGAAGTGACTGCCGCTGTCACCACAGGGTAGTACAATGGATGAAACTATGTTACTGACATTTGGTGTTTTTTTTTCTTTTTCTCAAATTGTCATATCTTTTAACTTACAATGAGCTTGGTTTTCATTGCCAAATGGTGAATTTAGCAATTCAGTATAAATACAGTTTTTCAAAATTAAATAATAATGTGGCATAATATGTGAGATTTAAGCATATTTCACTCTCCAAGAATGAATGCATCTTATACTCAAAATGACAAACTGTTTTGAACAGCTGATCTCCTTCCAACACCTGCTATGCCAAAGTACAGAGGAAGGCCTCCTTAGAAGCAAAGAAAGATATATAACCACTTAAAATGTTAGCAAGACATCCAAAATTATATGACAACATTTCTAGAGTAAGAGTAGTTTTTACATAATAACCTAAGCTTTATCCCTTGGGTAGCTGTACTTTTAACTTGTTTGGGGAGATAATTGTGCAAGTCCAGGTTTCTTTTATTTGGAGAAAGTATTGTACTTGAATTCTTTAAGTTTTTACAAGACCAGGGGAAAATAGTTTCTTCTTTTAAGGGAATAAATCAAAACTCTAATGTTTATGAATTTTAAGGTATGTGAGTTATTTACTTAAAGTATTAACCTGTTTTCACAATCATTTATCTTGTACCCAATTAAATCCAAATTAGACAAATATTTGCAATTATTATATGTTTTCCATATAATAAAGTTTCCTTATTTTAAACAACATTGTCCACCACAAACTTCTGGTATCTTACTACCCCCAAATTCCTAGCTAATTATTTATGAAAAATTTTAAACCTCTGTATCCCAATATTTTTGTTGGCCACATAATAGTATTGCTTGCTTATATAGTCAGACAGTGACAGATTTAACTGATATTTTACATGCGAAAGAAATGACTTCTAGTTAAATATATACAAAAGCTCAGTTTTGTGGTTGATTACATAAATATCAAAGAAAACTGAATACAGGGATTAGACACTGACTCCCACGTAAGTACAGCATGTTGGCCTTTCTCAACCTCATTCTAAATCCTCCTTAAATAAGACATAGGTATCAGAAAAGACATTTTAAATCATACAGCAGCAGCACCAGGAAATAAGGTGGATACTTGACAAGTGGACCTCATTAAACTCAAAAGCTTCTGTACAGTGAAAGAAACAATCAGGGAAGTAAAGAGAAAACCCACAGAGTGGAGGAAACCTTCACTGTTGATACATCTGATAGAACATTAACTTTCAGAATATATAAACTATTCAAAAAGCAGAGAAGAAAACAAATGACTCACTTAAAAGGTGGAGTAAAGAGCTGAACAGAGACTCCACAAGTAAGGAAGTAAAGATGGCTGAGAAGCATCTTAAAAAGTGTTCAACATTGTTAATAATTAAGGAAATGCAAATTAGAACCACTTTAAGATATCATCTCACTCCAATAAGACTGGCTAAGATCAAGAAAATAAATGATACCAAATGCTGGAGAGGTTGTGGGGAAAGAACACTCATCCACTGCTGGTGGGAACGTAAACAACCAATATGGAAAGCAGTGTGGAGAATCCTTAAAAGACTCAAAATGAGCCTACCACTTGACCCCGCCATACCACTCCTGGGTATATATCTGTCATTGTTCAATGTCTTTGAGTCACCGTGACTGCATTCCACATGCTGTTTTTCCATTCTCGGCTCAGTTCCAGGACTGTCCCCTGCCTGCAGGTCGACAATCTCTAGGCTTAGCTCTGGCAAGGAGGGAGGAGGGAAAACTGCAGGAGATCACCTGTGGGAAATAACAGCCAGGAGGATAGTAACTCCCTTTATTTTCTATCAGTGAGGTCTATATATTGAAGGCTACTGTGCTCTGGGCAAGGAAGTGGGGGGCAGGTGGAAGGGAGGGGAGAGCCACCTTGGCTCTAATTGGGGGTCCCACAGAGCTCCTGTTTGTGTAACAGGTAACTAGAGGTGTGACATTTTGCTCAAAGACTCAAGGGAAGGGGCCATCCTGTCCTGGAATTTTGAAGAGATAGGGCAAAGCAAGAAACATTGTAATATCCCAAACCTTCTGGGGAGCTACAGATAACTCAGAAAGGCAACTTAATGCCCACAGAGATATCAGATAACCAGAGATCTTACAGGACAGGTCTTACAAGTTCTTGCCTCAAGCCACACACAAAGTTTCATTCCCACATATATCGATAAGACTCATCCTACCACAAAGATACATGCACATCCATGTTTATTGCAGCTCTCTTCACAATAGCAAAGAGCTGGAACCAACCCAAGTGCCCCTCAACCAGTGAATGGATAGAGAAAATGTGGTACATCTACACAATGGAGTTCTATGCAGAGGTAAAGAAACATGACATCATGAACTTTGCAGGTAAATTGATGGCCCTAGAAGATATTATGCTTTACACTTTTTTTTTTTTTTTTTGGT
>VZQC01004828.1:599810-777516 GCA_009823505.1 Rhizomys pruinosus
TTTTTTTTTTTTTTTCTATTAAGGTCTGTTTTATTATCGGGTGAGCATACAATTTATTAGCCTTTCTTTATACCAACAACAAGCAACTGGAGAAGGAATATAAGGAGAACTTCCCAATCACAATAACCTCAAAAAAAAAAAAAATACCTGGGACTAAACCTAACCAAAGACACCAAAGACTTCTACAACAAATCCCATGCTCATGGATTGGAAAAATTAATACAGCAAAAAAGTCCATTCTACCCAAATTAATATACAGGTTCAAAGCAATCCCAATCAAAATCCCCATGAGCTTTTTCACAGACTTGGAAAAAAAATCCTTAAATTCATATGGAAAAACAAAAGCTGAATAGCTAAAGCAACCCTGAGTGAGAAGTGCAATACAGGGAATATAGGGGGGATTACTTTACCAGACTTCAAGCTATATTACAGAACTATAGTCATAAAGACAACCTGGTACCTGGTACTGGCAAACAAACAAACAAGCAAACAAACAAAAATAGACCCATTGACCAATGGAACAAAATTGAAGATCCAAACTTGAGCTCATATAACTTCAGCCACCTCATATTTGACAAAGGGGCCAAAAAAAAAAAAAAATAGCTCACTGGAGGAAAGATAGCATCTTCACCAAATGGTGTTGGCAAAACTGGATCACAATTTGTAGAAGAAAAACCCCTATCTCTCCCCATACAAAAATAAACTCCACGTGGATCAAAGATCTGAACCTGAAACCTGAAACCCTGAAAGTGATAGAAGAAAAAGTCAGCAGCAACCTACAAGACATAGGCGTAGGAAAACACTTTCTAAACCAAACAGCAGCTGCACAGGAAATAAGGTCAACAGCAGACAAGTGGGACCTCATCAAACTCAAAAGCTTCTGTACAGCTAAAGAAACAACCAAGGAAAACATAGGCGTAGGAAAACACTTTCTAAACCAAACAGCAGCTGCACAGGAAATAAGGTCAACAGCAGACAAGTGGGACCTCATCAAACTCAAAAGCTTCTGCACAGCTAAAGAAACAACTATGGAAGTGAAGAGAAAACCCACAGAGTGGGAGGAAACCTTCACCACTGATACATCAGACAAAGCATTAAGATCTAGAATATATAAGCTACTTAAAAACAAAGAAGAAAACAAATGACCCACTCAAAAGATGGAGTAAAGAGCTGAACAGAGACTTCACCAGTAAGGAAGTAAAGATGGCCGAGAAACATCTTAAAAAGTGTTCAACATCATTAAAATTAAGGAAATACAAATTAAAACCACATTAAGGTATCATCTCACTCCAATAAGACTAGCCAACATCACGAAAACAAGACACCAAATGCTGAAGAGGTTGTGGGGAAAGGGGAACACTCATCCACTGCTGGTGGGAATGTAAACTGGTACAACCACTGCAGAAAGCAGTGTGGAGAGCCCTTAAAAGACTCAAAATGAGCCTACCACCTGATCCAGCCATACCCCTCCTGGGTATATAGCCACAAGATGCATCTTACTGTAAAGATACATGTACAGTTATGTTTATTGCAGCTCTCTTCAGAATAGCAAAGAGCTGGAACCAACCCAAATGCCCCTCAACTGATAACTGGATAACTAAAATGTGGTACATCTACACAACGGAGTTCTATGCAGTGATAAAGAAAGACGACATCATGAACTTTTCAGGAAAATGGATGGAACTCAAAGCCATTATGCTAAGTGTAGTAACAGTCCCAGGGGGAAAAAGGCGAATGGTTTCCCTCATTGTGGATGCTAACATCAAATCCCAGTTGGCAGGCAAACTGAGAAACTTTATTATAATATTTCATTGTATCTGAAGGCAACTGTGCTATTATAATGTGAATCTCTTAATGGGCTCTAGAATTGATCTAACACTTGTATTCACACATTGTAATTACCATATATGGGTGGGAGATATGTATTCATATTCTAAAAAAAAGAATGTAAAATTATATTTCTTTTTACCTGCATGCAACTTTACTGCTAAAATGTGAATGTCTAAATGTGTTTTGGAATTAACCTATAGTTTAGTTTCAGATTTTGAATGTTGATTTATGTGTGGAGTGTATATATGCGTATTTTGGAATAATATAAAATTAACAAAAAAAGAGAGAAAAAAACCTATTCAAAGAACTGACCAAAACAGTAAACTTTTGCATCAAAAAGGTTATAAAAGACTGAGAAAAAGATGCAAGACAGGACTTGACATGTATGACAGAATCCATGAGCTCTGGTGGGGGGCAAAGGGGGTATGAGGGGTGGGCATGGATGGGGGAATGAGTCTAAATTTGATTAAGAAATGTTGTATGAAATGTGCTCAATAAAAATTAAAAAGTCAAATGTTTGGATGTGGCAGAGAAGGGTAGAATGGAAGAAGCCTAAGATAATTTCACTGAACATAAATCTTGATCAAGTATGACACCTAGAGGATGTACAAATAGAACTCCTATGGGGTTTGTTGTTGTTTATGGATGCAAAATGCATTTATGTGCAATTTTTAAAGATTTTTATTTAAAATAATTGTTCTTCTATACTTTTGTATATCACATTCTAACAATAAGTAATTTGTTTATATTGCATCACTTCCTATATTCACAAAAGTAATAATATCAAAATTGTTACCTTTTATCAGGTAACTAAATGTCTTTATTGCTTCAAATACAGGTACTAATCACAGGAAGTCACTGACCATACACACTTTTTCAGTCAAGAAGTATGTTTATATGCTTACTTACTAATAAAACAGAAGGCATCTATGTAAGAGTATACCTAGTCCCCTTCTCTGGAGTTTGTAAGTGGCAGAAAAAAATACCAAAGTCCAATTAATTATAAAATCCATAGGAGGTGATAAGTTCAGAATTGTGTCATTTCTAAATATTAAAACATGCTTTCTATTTGTCATCTATTGGCTTAAAAAACTTTTGTAGTGCTGGCTCATTAATACTTTAATAGTTTATGAAGAATGATGAACGACTTACTTTATGCCAAGCTGTACAGATGGTCAACTTAATCTGTATCCTTGAGATTTCTCATGACTGAATTTTGACATCATGTCATTAAACATTTGTGTATTTTATACTGTAATCTAGAAAACAAAGATTGTTATGTCTTGCTATTTCTTGCCATCTATCAGGTTTATCTATGATACTTATCTAAGTGGACAGTTTTCTTTTTACTAAGGAATATCTATCTATCTATCTATCTATCTATCTATCTATCTATCTATCTATCTAGTATCTCCTTGTCTCTTCAGAGACCCATTCATTCTTGTCCTCAAGTACAGTATTGACATTGTTATGAACAGATATGTGGAGATAAATTTTCAGATGACTCAGTTTCTGCAACACAATTCAGAGATGTCTTCACTCCCAGGGATATTTCCTAAACTTCCATCGAAATTAAAAGAAGGGAACCCATTGATAGCTAATTCAAACACTAATGCACAAAATCCTATACTACTTGTATATTTTAAAGGGCAACAAATGTTGATTTAGAGTTGGTCTTAGTTCTTACCTATAATGCTTGAAGTTATAGTTGTAATGTTTGTGTCATTACAACTATGGGTAATTATTACCCAACCATGAATAAATACAAAAATCATCCTCTAAATTTTGATGATCCATTTTTAAGTATGGCTTCTTACAGGATTTTGGAGGTCTAGGCAATCACCTTGCACATTAATTGTACTAATTTGTCTCCTTAAATTCTTTGTTATATAATGGATCTCCACCTAGTGTGAATTGATTTGAGGCTCCTGCATGCCTCAGATGGACATTATTAACAGAGAACCAGCAGTTTAAGATTTGAGGATTTCAGGGTTTGAAGCACTAACAATAGCTGAGAAATACAAACAGACAGGGTAGAAAGATGCTCCTTATAAGGTAGCACTGCACAGAGTGATTTTTTTGAGAGGACAGAACCCAGAAAGAAATGGCAGGTCTTTTTCTTCTTTGATTCCACGAGCCTGGAAGGAAGTACTCCTTCAGGGAGGCATACATTAGTGAGGACCAGGCTTCCTTTGTATTCCTTATCAACCTATAATCTTTTGATTGTTGCCTCTTTTTCACCAGTGTAGAAATAGTAAGCCACACTGGTTTATCGCCCCTAATCACAGACACAGAGCCAGGGCTCCCTGAGCTTTTAATTCCCTCTTAGAGACCTAACAGAGTGAAAAGTAAACAAAGACCAAATTTGCAACCCTGAATGCAGCTAATTTCCTCTGATGTCAGAATACTTAAGCAGGCAGGCCTTGGGAATTATTTGATCAAACCTGCTTTTAATCTAATGCATGCAGAAGGGCTGTGTCTGGAAGGCTCAGCAAAATGACAAGCATCCCCAGGGAGCCTGGTGGAAGGTTTCCTCTCTAAGAAACAGTAGCTTCCTCAGTTTAGACTCTTGGGGGGTTGGGGGGCTTAGATAAAGTCACAAAAAGAAGTTTGCCTGATTTTTAAATCTTGTAATTGGCATAAGCTTGCCAACCAAATGAGAATAGTTTTCTGTGGTCTTTTGGTTGTTGAGGGGTTCTTTTTTTTTTTTTTCTGGCTAAATGCCTTGATAGTATTTTAGTTTTACCAGGAAATGAATTAAGAACAAAAGATTGTTATTGTGAGAAGGGAAAAAGAAAGGATAAAGCATTAACTGACTGCACATATTTTTCTGTTAGTTCAGACTTAAGAAACAAACAGAATAAAAGGTACAGAGGCTCGTGCCTCCTTATCTTAGTAAAGAAAGACTTTTTTTGTAATTTTTTGAAAGGCATTTTTTAAACAATAAGAATCAAGAAGTATTCGTGACAGTACTAAGTTATTTTTTGCCAGAAATATGTTCTAATTGAGAGCTCTCCAACTAGTGTTATCGACTCATTTCCCCTTTAATTTTTCTCGCCCCTGTCTAGCTACTTAGAAGCACCATGTTTTCTACAGAGCAAAGTGGATAGATAAAACTTTTATTTACTTTGTGGTTGAAATGTAATTCTGTGAAGTGTTTGTGCATTCTTATTCATGCAGTTAGACAGCATTGGGCACACTCCTTAAATACCACTTCAGTTTCAAAGGCGATTACAAGACAATGTTTTGAATTTGTCATTGGTGATACTCAGCTCACTCACAGTGTTACTGAAAATGGATTTAAGTAAAAAAAAAAAAAAAAAACACACAAGAAAGTGTTTAAGTGCTTTTTTTGACAGCGAATCTTGGTCTGTCGCCTCATCTGATCATAAATACATCCCCTCTCCTAAAGTAATTCAGAATGAATGACCAACACTGATGCTTTGTGCAAATATTCAGGAATAATAACACACCACTAGATCTAGCGTTTGACTCTGGTGACGATGAATTTCAATGCCAGTTATTCGTCATCCCGAAGCCTGCCTGCTGATGATGCTTTTATTGGTGTATCCTGGAGAACATATTTCAGTGCACCATGTGCACGGGAGTTCTCAGGGGCGGGCGAGTGGGGTCTGGGTGCTGGCCCTCCTCCTGTGGTCCCCTCGGGTCCGCTCAGTTCCTCTCTCCTCGCGCCCCCTCTCCTCCCTCCAGCTGGCGGCGGGGGCTGCGCCGCCTCACAGAGCTCCTGGCTGCACTCTGTCAACTGGGGCCCCCTGCGGCCGGCTGCGTCCCTCGCCGCTAGGACCTGCCACTCTGCGCGCCATGGCAGAGGCGGCAGCAGCCCCGCCAGCATCCCCGCCAGCAACAGCGGCGGCGTCCAGGGCCACCGTGGATGCTATTGTTCCCGGGTGTTAGTCCCTCTTTGGCTCCTCTCATCTGGAGCGAACAATAGCAGCAGCTCAGAGATACTTGCTTTCTCTCCTGGCTGGGAAGGAAGGAGCATCGCTCTGGACCGTGCCGTGGCTCTGGAGGCTGGAGCGGCTGCCGGCGGCATGGGGCGTCTGGCGTCCAGGAGCCGGGCCGTCCTGCAGCTGCTGCGGCTGCCGCTGCTTCTGCTGCTGCTGCTGAGCTCCGGCGCCCGCCGGGCTGCGGCTCAGGGAGACGCGGAGGCTCCCACCCTCTATCTGTGGAAGACTGGTAAGTGGCACAGAGTTGCCCATTCCTCCATCTCCACCTTTGGGTCCGGGACTGGGGGTTTCTGAAGGGACGGACCCCTGTGCTTCCAGATGTCCCCGATTATGCTGAGGTCCTAGGATGCAAAGTATGATCCCTGCAAGCGAATTAGGTCATGTCCAATGCCATCAGGAAAAGACAACCTAACAACTAAGGGGCAACAGTGAGTCACCGGGGATATTTCTCTCTGAGCCCTGTAGTTAATCAGGCCAGCGCCGCACTTTATGGAGTGAAGTGCTTTAAATCTCTAGGTTTGCATTCTATTGAGACTTTCTAAAATGACATTCTAACAAAAATCAAGCTGAGTTTCGCCTGTGTTTATGCCCTGTTTAGGAAGGCAGTATGCTTAGTGCTGTAATAAACATTGACACAGAGTTGAATCTGTTAACTGTAGCTTTGCGGCGTGTGGGGCACTGGAGTAACAGGCAAAGGCAAAGGAGGCTCCCAGGAACCCTCCTGGCAGACTGTGGACAGCGCAATTTGTACCGAGTGAGTTAAAGTGATTTTTACAGTGTGTCATGATTAGCATGCGAGCTTTGAAACTTTTCCTTCCTTGAGAAAAGTGTTTTCGCTTTGTTTTTCCGCCAACCAAGAAAGACAGCAAGCAGCTCACTGCTCCGCAGAATCTCACTGCAAAGCCTTTACAAGTACAGGGCAAGCAGGACAGACAGGAAAACAAAACCAAAAGAGGGCTCCCACTCCCCTCTCCGAAGGCTGGCTTTCTCTGTCCACTAAGGGAATCAGAATTCCTAAGCCAGCCTGACACTACGTATGCTCACAGGAGAAAAGTGGAGGAAGTATTCCTGTTGCTTGGAGCTGGGGGACGACGTGAGCGTTCTTGGAAGATGCTTACATATGGAGAGAGAAGCAATAGAAAGCGAGTCTTCACTGAACACAATCCAGGGAAGGAGAGTGGGTTTCCTTCCTCTCTTCAGGTCCTTCACCCCTACAGAGAAGACAGATCCATTCACAATAAAACCACACTGACATCCTGAAGGTTTAATGAAGTTGCATGTATTCAAGCAACTTAATGAGTTTATATAAAAAAGTATTTAAAGACAAAACACAGTTTGTCTTGGAATAATACATGAAATGCACACACACGCATACACACACACACACTCACAAACACATGCACGCACACAGATTTGAAAAGGCAAAATCATTCTGCTAGCACTTTAAATATTGGTTGGTTGTTGAATACAAATAAAAACAGATAAATTCATTTGATTCTAAATAAAAAAACTGAATTTTTTTTTCTAAACTTCTAGTGAAATGTGGTATATGGCAGCTTGATAAGAGCTTCTCAGGTGCCCGGTGTGGTGGTGTATGCCTTTAATCCTAGCACTTGGGAGGCAGAGGTAGGTGGATCTTTGTGAGTTCAAGGCCAGCCTGATCTACAGAGTTCCAGGACAGCTGGGGCTACAGGGAGACCCTGTGTCAAAAAGACCAAAAAAAAAAAAAGCTTCTCAGGTAAGTGCCAGGTGGTCTAATTGAAATTTTACTATTAAAGTAACAAGAGTCAAGGAGTAATGCAGATGGAAAAGAGCCTAGACAAAATTCACTGTGCTGTGTCTCAAGTGCCAACACATGTCAACATTAATGTCATGGTGGGAACACAAACCAATAAACAGCTTAAAATAGTAGGAAGCTGTTAGGAGCAAGGGATGGAAACCTGGATTCCAGTGCCAGTTCAGCTCTTGCCAGCTGTAGGAAAACTGGCAGTTCACTTAACTTTTGACCCCTACTTTCTCAGCTGCTTCCAATGTGATAGCGCTTGCTATTGAATCTCAGTGTAGTGAAATCAAGTGGGCTGTGAAAATAGCTCATAAACCTTAAAATGTGCTAACAGAAGCCAGCACAATGAGTGTGATGAGGCTATGTCTTTTATGGTGATCCATACTTTGGTAGGAAATAATAGAGAATTTGAACTGCTGCAGCAAATACTAATATCTTCTATTTTTCTTCCTGAGAGAAAAGCAAGCATTACTTTACCTAAAAGGAGTAGAAAATAGTTTCCAGAGGAGCTAGTACAAATATAAAGAAAAGGGTTATGTTGTAGCTTAAAATTCAGAGGTGACAGAAACTTAAGTATACATTATTTGAAGAAAACAATGCAAGTCAATTTAAAATTAAAAAAAAAGAGAGGGAAGGAAATAGGAGAAAAGAATGAGACAGTTCAGGATGTCTGTCCCAGTGAGGTGAGCTTCATCTTGCTACAGAAGTTTACAGGGAATAGCATTAACAGTGAGATCATTGAGATGGAAGTTTGGAGGGATGAAGATCTGGGATAGGAACTTTAACTCACTAACATACTAAAGACTGTGGTGAAGTCTTATAGGGCTTGGTTCTTGGTAATATTCAGTGATTACAGAAGATGATATTTAAAAATCTATTTAGTCCTTAGATGCTTCCTTGCATAGATACATGTGCAACTAATATATATAACATATAATAAATAAAAATAGCTGAGCGTGGTGGTGCACGCCTTTAATCCTAGCACTTGGGAGGCAGAGGCAGGAGGATCTTTGTGAGTTCAAGGCCAACCTGGTCTACAGAGCGAGTTCCAGTACTCTGAGGCTACAGGAATACCCTGTCTCGAAAGACAAAAAAATATCATGTCATAGTGTATGTACCAATGTAGATGATAGATTATAGATTTTATAATATTATATAATTATAAGATGGAGAGAGAGAGAGAGAGAGATAATACATATAATTCATGACACATGACAGATAGTATATTATGTATATTGTATTGAAGTTTTAGGTCAACTCATAACAAAGAGTTGCTGAGGATTTACATTCTGAAGTCACTTTGGTAAAAGCTGAAAGGGGTGCTGCCATCTTTGCCCTTGGTTATCCTAAATTTAAACAATACTTTAATTACACAGTAATTATTACATGACATAACATACTCATGAGTAGGATTTTGTAAGAACAGAGAAGTTGTGGAGTTGGTAAAACAGTTGTGGTGAGGCTTAATGAGGAGTTTATATTTGGTTTTGATCTTGAAGGCTAATTTTGATGTTTACTGAGGGAGAAGTGGTACACAGAAGGAAAAGAGACATTCAAATGGAAACATGGCAGTATTGCTAGGTCTCTATGCTAGATTTTAATTTGTTTTTATTAATTCTTTAAGATTTTAATGCATTGTAGTTTGACTATATTCACCACTGTCCCAGACTCCTCTCAGACCCACCCATTTATTTACTTACTTAATTTTGTGTCTTCATAATTTTTAAATCTAATCTGTGCTGCCAACATACTCTTGGGGGTGTGGTCGTCCACTGGAGGGTGCCCAACTTATCAGGGGCAACCCTCTTAAAGAAAACAAATTCCCCAACTCCCAACAGCTATTAATATCAAGTCTTCTTACAAGAGTGGGACTTCATGTCCCACTCCCCACTTCAGGCTGGATTAATGCAGGTCATGTGTATGTTGTCATAACTGTTATGAGTTCCTATGCACAACTCACCTGCTCTGTCCAGAAAACACTGTATCATTGCAGCCATTCACTGCCTCTGCTTCTTACAACCTTTCTGCTTCCTCCTCTACAATGATCCTTATGCTTTGGGAAGACAAGATGTGACATACATGTCCCATTTATGGCTGAGCACTCTGTAGAGTTTCTTAGTCTCTGCACCCTGACCAATAGTGGGCCTCTGTGTTAATCACTATCTGTTGTGATAGGAAGCTTTTCTGATGAGGGATGAAAGATACACTAATCAACTGTAATTACAGTAGGCCATTAAGAGTCAGTTTAATACTATGTCCATTTATCAGAATCATAGTAGTATTTTCTTCCCTGGGGTCTATGACTGTCTAGCCCCAGGTACTTGGCCCCAATAATGGTGCCAGATATGGGCTCCATCTTCTGGAGCAGGCCTTAAATCTGATCAGAAAGGTGCTCTGAATTCTACTGGAGGAGAATGTAATCAGTCTTATCCAATTTTGAACTTAGTAAACTACAATGACCAGCCTGGAAAAATAGGACCAGTGGGGCTATTGGCACTATTTGACATTGCCTTAAGAGTAACCAACCACCTTCTCCACTGTAATTTGCTGTTTTATAATAGAGAAAACTCCAGAACTCAAGATACTGAAAACTATTATTAAAATCTCAAAGTTAAAATTTTTGTTTAATTTCTAGTTATTTGAAAGGTAACTTGTCCTTATCAAGTGGCTAGAATATATATTTACTACATGTCAGTATGTCAACTTATCAATTATAATATTAGATTATGAACAACTGCTGTGTTAAATGATGAGTGTTTATGATTTCTGTTTTTCTAGTATATGGGATTTGTCCCCAAATAATTTTGATTATTCAGTCCACCTGGAAGTTCTACATTAAGACTGCTAATGCATTGAGCAAAATGTGCTTGATGACATGAAAATATCAAAGACATCAAGGTTCTTATATTCAACAAAGTCCTAATAAAGCAATTGAATATATATTTGTATTAATGAAACCAGTTTGAAATCTAAGAAACATGCTATACTAGCCTTCATATGGAATTCAGGTGATGGAGATATTTAAAAATATGCATCATCTTCAAGAACATTTCACTTATTAAAGACTTGTGAACTGTTCACCCAATACAAGACTCTACTATTATTAAGAGTCATAGTGTGTGCTTTATACAATTAGTTGTGTGAAAGTAGTATCTTTATTCTTCAATTGAAATGAAAAGCAAATGTAATCCTTTTCTTTTCCTTTTATTTACTTTCCCTATAGTCATTACAGATTTGAAAAAAAAAATCCCCTGCCATGTATGTGGAGAAATATATCTGTCTTCATTTTGTCAGTTATTGACTAAGGAAAGAAAGAGGCCTGTCTTTTAGGACAGTCCTCACATGAGAATGGCATTATCCTGAAGGAAGTTTTCTGTGCTTCTTCAGTCATGATGACAACTTGCCTTTGTTTGGACTATGACTCAGTTTGCCCATAAAATGCAGGGGAGGAGAAAAAAGAGTGGATAGAGGGGGAGCACCAGGTCACTCAGTCCTGAGCAGGATGGACTGAAAATATTCTCTTTATGTTAAGAATGAAATCATCTCATGATCTCTTTTAATCTCAAACATGGTTTAATGACTTATACTCTAATATTTTTCTAAGTAACATGTGAAGTATGATACATATCAGAAGTCCATTAAACAATATATTATTATGACTGTTATTCTCTTATATAATACAATTGAAACATAATTTTGTGACCTGAATCAAATCTGGTTGATGTATATCATCTCTCTAAAGCACAGCTTTTTTCCCTCAGTTAAATGCATTGCTTATCATAATTGATATAGATAAAGTGCTAGATATTGAACTGTAGAATAAATTCTATCAGGAGAGCAGAGAGGTATTTCAATTTAATGTCTACTTGACTGTTCAAGTTATTAAATGGTTTGACCTTTTTTTTCACTTCAGAATAGAAGTTCTGAAGTGGGAAAGTGTATGTGAAGTTTTAGCAGTTATTAAATAGAAAGTATCTAAATAGGTGCACTGAATACAGTAGATATTCTGTGTATCTTAGTTTTCTCCCATTCTTTATCATGTCTTTGCCTAGAATGGCTTGACTTGCAGATATTGCACTGGTCTTACCCATTCAACCATGGTGCTAAACATAAAACCAGACCTGGAAAAACAAGTTATTTGATTAATATTTTCAGTAACAACTTCAAGGTTAATTGTGTAATAGAACCTTGTACTTCGTTTTATACTGGTTCTCAAATGATTCCTCAAGAAACAAAATTCCATATTAAAAATTTCTTTGAGAATTTCATATATTGTACAATGAAATATGATCATGTCCACCCCAGTTTTCCCCATCAACTCTTTCCAGATAACCCCAATACAACCAATTTCATTTCTTCCTCCTCCTCTTCCTCCTCCTCCTCCTTCCCCTCCTCCTCTTCCTTCTCCTCCAACTCCTCTTCCTCCTCCTCCTTTCCTCCTCCTCCTTTCCTCCTCCTCCTCTTTGTCTTCCTCTTCCCCTTCTTCATCCACCAAGTCCAATGAGTGCTGCCTATATGTGTGTGGCATGGATCCATCAACTGCAACATGGGAACTGCCACTAGCACCCCCAAAGAATGATTCTTCTTCCTCCAGAAGCTCCCCAGTAGGCATATGAGTTTCCACATTAGTAAAATGAGCACTGTTATCCATCATTGCTGAATTAAATGCTTTTATGAATAGCATTGCTTCTACATTTTGTGTTGTTTTAACTGTAGGTGATCATTTAAATTAACACTTCAAAGCACTACACTTTATATTATGTCTGTGTCCTGCCCTTCTGCACTTAATGTAGAAAAGACAATTTGTATTTAGACTTCTTTTGAGTTTTTTGACTACTTGCACCAGCAAGTCAAATAGGTGCTGTTGTGAAACTTGAAAGGTTGTGTGTGTGTGTGTGTGTGTGTGTGTGTGTGTTTGTGTGTGCATGTGTGTGATCCATACATTTACTTTTTACTGAATTTGGTAATGTTACAGAGTTCTTAAATTGATAAACTGTGCCAGAGAACTTAAAGAAAGAAACGGTTCAAAGGACAGCCTTATCTGCCAATCATACAGTGTGTTAAACTTGATTCATGCACACCTTGATAATTTCACAATCCTAAATTACAATGAGCTGGCATTTACATCTGCTGTAGGCCTTTAGCTTCACAGTACAATATACTCTCAGACAAACCTCTTCATATTTGTCTCAGTTTACTTCTCAAAGTCTAACTCCAAAGAAAATATGAAAAAAAAATCCATACTTTTCAAAGGAAGTACATGGCTAAAAGTCTGAACTTGCTTTTTAAGGTTACTAGTCTCCAAATAAAGACTTCAGTTTAAGAATCTCTAACTTCTGCCTAATCACCTAAACTCCTCCTGGTTAGGAGAGATAATACAAACATTATCGCCCAGGAAGTGGCTTGCAGTTGGGTCAGGAGACACTTTAGCCTCCTGGACTTTCACATCCCACATTGACTGGTAGGAAACCACTCTCCCATTTGGGGAAGCTCCACTCACTGCCTGTTTCACTCCTGTCAGTAATGAACAAGTGTGAACCACCTTTCCAAGTGGGTCTTCATGTGTCACTATGGAGTTGATTACCTCAAATTTGCTACACTTAACTGTGGGTTTCATGTGGATCCTAACTTTGGATAAGAAATCCTTCAGCTGAGCATGGTGGCACATGCCTTTAATCGCCTTTAATCCTAGCACTTGGGAGGCAGAGGCAGGCGCATCTCTGTGAGTTTCAGGCCAGCTGGGGCTATAGAAAGACCCTGGCTCAAAAACACCAAAAAAAAAAAAAAATCCTTCAGAAAGTCATCCATCTGGGTTCTGATCCTTTGTAAAATATAAAGACTTAAATGACCTTAATTACCCTGTCCTACCTAACCCCCCCCCTCCAATTAAGGATTACTTTGTATTTCAGGCCGTGGCTATTTTAGACTTCCTGGAACATGCCTTGTCAAAAGGACTAATGTACTTGGATAATCTGTCTAGGCCTAAAATTTGTATTTTAAGTTTTTAGTTGTAGTACAAGATAACTACAAATTAAATTCAAGTAGACTAAACAGGAAAAAGGGTGAAAATGAAATGAAGTGAAAATCTTTGTCATTTGAATGATTTGTTTAATTCTTTTTTTTAATTTTTTAAAAATTTATTATTTTTTATGTGAGTGAGTATACTGTCTGCATGTAGGTTGGTGCACCCGTGTCCTGTCATGCCAAGGAGGTCAGAAGAGGGCATCGGACTCCCCCTGGAATTGGAGTTAAAAAACAGTTCTTACCTGCCATGTGGGTGCTGGGAATCGAACCCAGGTCCTCTGAAAGAGTGGTTGGTACTGTTAACTGCTGAGCCATCTCTCTGGCCTGATTTTTTTTATTCTGATAATGCTTTTCTCTGTGTTCCACGTTAATGCCTTGTTTTGACTTGGAATAAATCATTTGAAAGCACATTGCTTGGTTAAATAACCTGACATGCACTGGAATTTTGGAGGAGTCTACGAATTTTCCAATCCCTACATGGGCACAAATAGCCTTTGGTGTAAAGGGAAGATGAACCCAGAGGCCCCACTTGGGGTGCTGCTGCAAGCTCTTCTCATCAGGTCTCAATTTACAGGGAACTGCTGTGGAGGAAGTGTGGCCTCAGATGAGGGCTTCACTGAGCTGTCCTTAACAATTCAAAGCATTGGAGCAAAACTGTATCCGCATCCTAAGTTTCATGGATCTTGTGTGGCCTTTCATAAGAAATTATTTTATGTAGCCCAAATTGGAAGGTAATGGGCATCCTGTGCATGCAGAAATGATTCTAGCCAGCTTGTTTTAGTAGTGTTCACTTGGAATAACAGGGCAATAGCTTGTAAGTAGTACTTTTGTTTCTTTAATAGCTATAGATTAACTCTCCAGTAGCACTTAGTCCTTAAAAGAGATTTGAAATTCCCCAGGGTTACTGGTAAGTTTCTGTCCAACCAATAATATAGTTTGGCAAAGTATTAATGGAATATTGGTAACTCAGGTCCCTCCTTAAGCCAATTGTAGGTAGTTGTAAAGTATACAAATTGATAGTGGATCCCATCAAGATTGAGATTAAGAATACTATAAGGCTGGGCCTGGGGGCACATACATTATGGAGACTGCATGAAGAGGGCAGGGATGAGGCCAGCTTGGAAAATTTACTGTGATACCGTCTCAGTGTAAAATTATAGATGACTGGGGAAGAGGTATGTGGATACAGGTCAGATGTCCAGTACTTGCATAGAAGGCTCCAGACCTTCGTTTTGATCCCCAATACTGCATGTGCATGCATTCACACACACACACACACACACACACACACACACACACTACATACATACACACAAAAGCTAAATAAACAAGCATACAAGTTAACACTGGTTATGTTTCTCAGTGGTACAGTACAGCACTTGTTCAGCAGGTGTAAAAACCTGCATTAAATTTGTAGTACTTCAAAAAAGAAAAACGTTGCTACAGAGATGCACCAAACTGCCAGATTTTGTCTGCCCAGTACTGCTATGTAGATAACTGGCTTGAAGCAGTGGAATGAGACATTGACATTAATGGTGGAGTTATTGGTCATGTACAGTTGTAGTCCGGCTTCTTTTTTTCCCAGAAAGATGGAAGGAAGTGGGGAGAAGAAAAGGGATAGGGGGCTAGAAAGAATGAAAGAGAGCAGGGGAAATAAAGGGAGAGAGTGAGAGTGTGCCTCAACTTTCATCTGTGTTAGAATGTTGACACTGAACAGCAGTGTCTCTTAGTCTATTGAATATAATAGAGAACAGATGCCCTTAAAGTTAACAAAGAGCTTAAGATAGTGTATTCTTCAATGAAGGAAGCAGCTGAGAAGTGACATTTGAGAAAATATATCTTTCCTATCAAGAACACCTTGATGTGAGAATTAAAGGTGTCAGTGAGTCACGGGGTTGAGGTTTTTAAATATCTTCCTCATCAGAGTGTTATACTGACAATTCAGAATTCATTGAAGTAATAAAAATATTTTAAAATTCATTTAGTTCTCAAGCAGGAAAAGATAATTTTTAGGTAAAAGAATACAACTGAAATTTATTGGGAAGGTTGTAGCAAAACATGTCATTATGTGTACTAGTGATAACAAAAAGTAACCAATCTGTATTATAATCAGCATTTTTGGAGGAAAAGAACTGACAGAATATAGATAGATAGATAGATGATAGATAGATAGATAGATAGATAGATGATAGATAGATATGCAAATAATTTATTAATAAGGTTTAAGAACAACAAAGAGTATATAGCAATATATACTGAGGCTCTGAACCTGGCAGTTACTAGGTTCTAGAGGCTGGGTAGGGCCCTAGCAACCAGAATAGCCACAGCAGCTGTCACACTCTGGAGAGGCCAAGACCCCAGTAACTGTTCTGTCTACAAGGTTGGATGCCTCAGCAGTCTCTACCTGGTACTGAAAACCTAGATGGTTCCTGAAGAGCTGCGGGTCCTTCAGTGTTAGAAGTCTGGAAACACTGGCTCTCAATGTCATCAAATGAATCATCATGCACAGCAACAGGATAAACCAACTCCACTCCAAGAGGTGTCATTGTTCAATGTCTTTGACTCACGCGTGACCACATTCCACACGCCTTCCCTTTTTGGCTCAGATCCAGGACTTGTCTTCTGCCTACAGGCTGACAGTCTCTAGGCAAACCACAGGCAATCACTCATGGAAATAAATGGACACACACAGAGCTGGGGAGGATGGGAACTCCGTTTATTTTCTGTCGGTGAGGTCTATATATTTAAGTCTACTGTGCTCTGGGCAAGGAAGTGGGGAGCAGGTGGAAGGGAGGGGTGAACCACCTTGGTTCTAGTGGGGGGCTGCACAGCTCCTGTTTGTGCAGCAGGTAACTAGAGGTGTGACATTTTGCTCAATGCCTCAAGGGAAGGGGCCTGAAGCTTTGCAGATAGGGCGAAGCAAGAATCATTATAATATCCCGAATCTTCCTGCTGCAGATAACTCTGAAAGCCCACAGAGATATAAGATAACCGGAGATCTTCCGAGACAGGTCTTACAAGTTCTCGCTTCGAGCCACACACATAGTTTCATTCCCACAAAGAGGGAAAGCCAAAGGAGCAAAAAGTAAATAATTTTTCCATCTGTATTCAGTTGAAGCTTCCTACTCAGGTGATTCTAATTTGTGGCAAGCTGCCATTAAAACCTATCATGACACCATTTCTTGAGTCTATGCAATATTTTACATAACAAAAAATGCTCTTGCATCTCTCAAAAGGGATGGGCTGATATTTTGCATAGTTTAATATAGAATGGATATAATAATCATCCATATGTACTTTTCATTGAATTTACATTATAATATAAATATTGTATTTTAAAATAAAACAAGGGGGCTGGAGAGATGGCCTAGCAGTTAAGAGTGCCGACTGCTCTTGCAGAGGACCCGGGTTCGATCCCCAGCACCCACATGGCTGCTGAGAACTGTCTTTAACTCCAGTTCCAGGGGAATCTGACATCCTCTTCTGACTTCCGAGGCATTGCACAAACCTACATGCAGACAGTACATTCATACACATACAAAAGTAAATAAAATAAATAAAATAAAATAAAACAAGGACAGGGGACAAATACACAAATAAGTTTCATTACATAGGCAGTGACTTTCAAATGACACATGTGATAGAGTGACATCAGGGGTCCAAAATCAGAGAAGATCACAGACATATAGGCTTTTTAGAAGAAGACAAGCATGATGGGGAGTTTGGGGAGGAAATGAGGCAATGTGAGAAGAAGCATGAAAAAGGAGACAACAGGCAAGTGATCTATATTCTTCTAATTTTATCTTTAAAAGATTTATTGGACAGTTTGAGCATATGAAAAATTAAGCAGAATGTACCATTGCCATCAAGGTCTCATCCTCGACCTATTTTCTTCTATTATTAAAGTTGCACTGGTGTTCAATTTGTTACAGTCAATACATTTCTGATGTGTTATCTTAACTAATGTCCATGGTCCCCTTTAAGGCTCACTCTTCGTACTGTACATTCTATGGATTTTGACAAACATAAAGATTAATGACCCACCATCGATGATATTTCATAGGATAATTTCACTGACATAAACATTATCAATGCTCAGTCTATTCATTGTCCATTGGCTACCCCAACTCTCTAGCACCCACTGTTCTTATTGTCTCCATACTTGGTTTATTTTCAGTGTCAACTATGAAATCATTCAGGGTGGAGGCTTTTCACACTGATTTTTTTCACTTAGCCATGAGTGTTTCAGTTTTCTCCAAGTCTTTTCACGGGTTGATAGTTCATTTTTAGTGTTGAATAGTACTCCATTTTTTGGCTGTACCAGTATAGCAATTTACTTCCTGAAGGATTCTTTGGTTGCTCCTAAGTGCTGGAATTTGTGAATTTAAGTATGTCACCGTGCATATATGTTTTCAACTTGGGGGGGGGCATAGAATCCAAGAAACATGCTGTTGAGGATATAAGAATGTGTTTCTTTAGTTTTTTAAAAAATATTTATTTATGTGTATGAGTGTTCTGCCTGCATATGTGTAAGTGTGCCCATGTCATGCAATGCCTGTGGAAAAGAGAAGAGGGCATCAGATGCCCTGGAACTGTAATTAGGGACAGTTGTTAGCCACCATGTGGGTGCTGGGTTGTGAACCTGGGTCTTCTGTAAGAACAACTAGTGTTCTTAACCACTAATCTCTCCACACACACACACACACACACACACACACACACACACACACACACACTGCTTTATTTTTAAAATTTTAAGGGATGTGATTTATTTATTTATTTATTTATTTATTTATTTATTTATTTAGTCTTTTTGAGACAGGGTCTCACTTTAGTCCCAGCTGGCCTAGAGCTCGCTTGCTATGTAGACTGGGCTGGCCTTAAACTCACAGAGATCCCCCTGCTTCTGCCTCCCAAGTGCTGGGATTAAAGGCATGCACCACCACACCAGGCCAGAATGTATTTATTTTTATAAGGAATTTTCAAGCTGCTTTCCAAAATGGCTCTAAAATCTTGCTGCTCGCCCTCCTGTAGCATATGCACTTGCATCTCTAAGCAGCTCTGTTCTGGTTAATAAATCTTATACATGTCTAACTCCCCCTTTTTTTTTGGTTGTTCTTGTGTAAAAAAGAAGCTGGTCAAATACGGAGGTGTAATGTCCTGAAATGGTGGAGATAGTAGCATTCTGTTGTGATGAAGTCATGGTTTCGTAATCTGAGAAACTAGTCATTAAGGCAGATAGTCACTTAGATTTTCCTAATCACCTGCTGTGCTGAGTATCTACAAGAAAAAATTAGTTGAACAATGACTGTGAAGTGTGTGTGTTGTGTATATAGATGTAGAAGTATGGGCCATGATCCAAGTAGCTAATTTAAAGCTATTGAAGAACCTCAAAGGCAAACCAAGTTCCTTAAACAAATGTATGAGGTACAGACATTATAACAGAAATAATTTACTTCATGCAGGGCTCATGCCACACAGTCTAGGTAGTTTTCTTCTGTGGCTTATGATGTTAGTAGCAATAAGAGGATATTTGATTCTTTAGAAAAATGAGGTTGCAGATATATTTTATCATGTGTTAAAGAGTGAAAACAGAACACAAATAGTAACTATTTAGTGACATTGTTTAAAAAAGTTATTTTTACTTCCTTCACAATATCAGAGAATGTAGTAGGGAATACTAACAATCCACTATTTAGGTTCTTCTCTTTGACAGTGAAAGAGATGTTTGCTGAAGAACGGGATCCACAGGTTAGAATGAAAGAAGCACTGATCATTACCTATCCAAGTGAATACACATTTCCATGGATTTGCATGTATTATAATAAAATGATATGCTCAAGAACAGAATTTGAGCCAGATGTACATGAGTTTGCTCAAATATTTTGGAATTGTAACCTCTCATCTCTCTTTGCTTCTTATTCTTCAGCTAAAATATAAAGAGATAAATTTGTAGGGTACTTAGAATTACTTAGACTGAAAATACTCAGAAAATAATTACTGGCTGGGATTAATCCCAGGGTGAACCAATAATGCCTCCTCAGTGGGAGTCAGTGCCCAACTCTCCTTCTTCATTTTGATTCTTCCTGCTTGGATATGGGTATGCCTCCCAAGCCTCACTGCATCTGATTTGTTTATTTTCCTGTCTGTTGCCAAGACCAACAGTATAACTGTCAAGAGAAAGACTGCTTAAAGTATAGCTTTCAAAGCAGATAGACATTCTGCTTAGACTTTTTCTTGGGATCACACATATCCTTGACATGTGGGAGATGCTGGAGGTGTGACTCTATAAGTAGGACTGTACACTCCAAAACGAAGCAGTGTAGAAACACCTGAGAATATACTTAGCAAGATATTTTAAGTCTGTGATGTGTGATGAGGAAGTGAATGCCTTATTTTCCAAAGTGTGATGAGTATATAAGAATAAATTTATCTCCCAAATATATGGATATCCTATTTACAAATCTTCCAAATGAAATTATTTTATCTCTACTTGAAAAGGATATAGCTATTCAACTGTTCAATGACCAATTAAAACCATTTATGTATACATTCTTTAAAATTCATGAAGCATTGTAAATTTATGATAGAATTATAACAATATTATGTGCCATTGCAAACATTCTCATACACATATATCTGCATACATGATTCGATATAAATACTAAAATGTATGCATGAATACAAACATCACTTATGGCTAAATTATCTGGTATTAGGAAATTATATCTCCTGAAGTATGTTTTATATGTGGTATTTATAGAACTGGCTTTTAAATTTTGTTCAATTATTCATACTTTTTGCTAAAATATTAATTATATAAGATTTTATGTTGATTTTTAGTGTGGTCTGTGCCAATTTTTATATTCATCAAGCACAAGCTCTTATAAAAGCTTTTATTATAGGAGTCTTTACACTCATTACCTCCCACTAACTTAGAGATTTTATTTTAAGATCCTTTTTTGTCTAACCATCTTCCTGTGCTTGCCACCATAGTGCCTGAGCAATGTCTACAACACACAGTGCCTGAGTATATTTCTAATACATATTTATAGTATCTGTCTGTTATGATATTCACAAATACCGATTCTATCACAGTTAACATTTATTATGACATCGCTAAGATACTACTGTTAATAGACCCAGGTGGAAGAGTGTGGATTAGCTCTTTGTGCACAGTTTTACTTCAAATGACTGTTCTTCTAAATGAACTGTTATCTTTTTCCTTGCAACACTGCCTTTGCTAATGGTACATGGTTTATTTCACTAATACTGATAGTATTCTTTTAGAGTTATTTATAAGATGACTAAATATCTTATTTCTCTCTGCTAAAATTTTGAGTAAACCTATATGAAAGTTGATAGCACTTCACAAGCTATTTCTCTGGTGGTGTCTGTGATAGAGAAGACAGCTGAGGGCAGTGAGCTGTCGGGGTCCAAAGGCTGTCTGTATAAACTCTTCTCTGCTCACTCTTCTCCGTGGTTGGTTTGAGAAACAACACCATTCTCTAACCATAATTTACCATCAGAGGAAAATATCTGAAAAGGGCCAACAGTTTAGACAACTATAAAATCTAATGGCTCAAATTTAGGTGATGTTTGTAATTGACAAATTATGTCAGAGCTTCAAAAGCACAAAGCTTAAGTGTGGGGGTAGAGAAAATATTCATAAGATGCTGTGGTTGTAGCTTTAGAAAATGATTACAGGAGAGAACATGGAAGGCCAAGTTTAAATTGGTGGAATGGCCATTTTCTAGCCATCAACACTGCTGTATATGCTGTGCTCTATCAGTTCCCACTGGGTCATAGTCACTGTGGAGCAGGAGACAGGATCAGAGTACACTTGGCTTTTGAGCCACTGCAGTTAATCATAGAAATGCAGCGGAGATCACCAGGTTCAGTTGCTCTATAAAACAGCTTCTGACAGTTTTCAGTTGTGACTGCATACCTCTAATAGGAGAGTTACTGAAATGGATTTGGATTTATGGAATCAAATAATTCATAAGTAAATCCTTAATGGCTAAGATTCATTTCTTTCCTTGTCTCTTGCAAAATTTAATGTAACTTCTTCAGATGCCTTGGCTTGTTTTAAAAGAGAACTGGCTTTGAACTACATCTGTCATGGAAGTTCCACAAGTCAAGAATTAACATAGAGCATCTAAACCTTGGTTGATTAAACACTGCAGAGCTGTGATTTCATGGTTGTGTTGAAAGTTTTCAGTTTTCAAAGCCATTTTTCTTGAAGTACTTTTCTATCTTTATGGCATCACCTGAAAGATAAATTAATGTGAATATTTTATAAAAATTGTGAAAATAAGAGGAGGCAATTAACCCTTGCACCATATTATTTTACATAAAATGGTTTTTGTTTTGGCCAAATATTAAATACTCGGGATTTCTACTACAAAGACATTTAAACAGTTTTACTGGATATGCTTTATAGCATATGCACATGAAGAATACCATTCAAGTCTTTTAACATACAGAATTGTGCATTCACCACCACCACCAATTCTAAATCATTCTTATTCTTTACAAGAAATATTGTATCCTCTACCCATCACCCCAAAGCTTAGACAAATGGATCTACTTTTTGTTTATGTGGATGTGTCACTTATTGACATTTGTTCTTTTTTAATTTTTTTTATTAATTTTATTTATTTCTGTATGTGTATGAATGTACTGTCTGCATGCAAGTCTGTGCACCCATGTCCTGCAACGCCGCAGAGGTCAGAAGAGGGTGTCGGATTCCCCTGGAACTGGAGTTCTCCTGGAATTGGAGTTTCAGACGGCTCTCGGCCGCCATGTGGGTGCTGGGGATTGAACCCGGGTCCTCTGCAAGAGCGGTCAGCACTCTTAACCGCTAGGCCATCTCTCCAGCCCCATTTGTATACATGGAACCATGCTCTCTAGGGTTCCTTGTTACTGGCAAGGTTTCTGAGCCTGGTGCTTTCAGAGTTTACCTACATTGTAACATGCACCAATATATGATTTCTTTATGTTGTTCCATGCTGTCCCTCTTTGGAAAGCAACCAAATTTTGTTCATTCATTTGTTGACAGACATTTGGATTATTTTCATCTTTGGGCTATTGTTTATAATGCCACTGTGAACATTTTCTCACATACCTATTGTGTGCACATATGTTTTCCTTCTTAAATATAAACTTAGGAAATGCAATGCTGGAATTTAATATTAACCATTCTAGAAATAGACTCTCCAAGACATATATGTGTTTTTAAATCCAGCAAAGCACAGTACATATGTGTTATCTAAGACCATGAATATCATATGTTTTCTATGATAGAACTGTCATTCAAGAAACTGTAACTGGAATCTAAGTAGCTAAAAATATAATACACCTGGGCGTGGTGGCACACACCTTTAATCCTAGCACTTGGGAGGCAGAGGCTTGTTTTAAAAGAGAACTGGTTTTGAACTACTTCTGTCGTGAAAGTTCCACAAGTCAAGAATTAACATTATAGAGCATCTAAACCTTGGTTGATTAAACACTGCAGAGCTGTGATTTCATGGTTGTGTTGAAAGTTTTCAGTTTTCAAAGCCATTTTTCTTGAAGTATTTTTCTATCTTTATGGCATCACCTGAAAGATAAATTAATGTGAATATTTTATAAAAATTGTGAAAATAAGAGGAGGCAATTAACCCTTGTACCATATTATTTTACATAAATTTTACATAAAATTGTTTTTGTGAGTTCCAGGCCAGCTGGGGCTACATGGAGATGCTGTCTCAGAAAGACTAAAAAAATATAATACAATGCTTATACAACATAGTTCATAAAAGAAAAAAAACACCTTTAGCGGAAAGTATGTTAAAATAATTATGAGGAAACTTAGATGCCTAAAACTATTCATTTTGGATGTTTAATTGCTCATATAGTGAATGTATCCATAAAGAAAAAGAAGAGTTGAGAGAGGGTGTGATGATACCAAAAACAGAAATGACTTTTGCACATGTATTCAAGTGTGTACAGAGAAAGCTAATTGAGACTAATGAAACCACATGTTAACCCATTTTAGAAATTACATGTCTTGTTTTTCTTACAGCTTGTTTGATGGAATATCTCTTTACATTGCCTTGACATGTACATCGTGTGTGACTTTTTCTAGAGAGACTTTAACAAATGTCTATTCACCCTGTATAGTACATCAAGGGCAGACCATACAAGCACTTCCACCCAGTCTAGATTGTGAACTAGTGATTTTTATTGGGGTTATTTACCTGAGTAGGAGGGGTGACTTATAGGAGTACAGTAATTTTAAGGCAGCTGCATTACAAAAGCCTCTTCCAGAATGCATGACTACTCATGTAAGCTGAGTGTATGAAGCTTCCTGCATGACTTGCTCACCAGTTGTGAATAGACACATAACCTTGAGAACTTGAAAAATGACCTGGGAATTTGGGTATTTCCTCAGACTTGAAATTTTGTTTTGTTTTGTTTTGTTTTTTTATTGACATTTTGTATATTTCATACATCATTTTCTGTCCAATTTGTATACATTCCCCTCTCCCTGCCCCTCTCCCAACCCCAGTTTATACATTCTGCTATACATGTCTTACATCTTTCTCTCAGTGTTTCCAAGGATTTTGTTTTCTGCAGAGGCTTATTGTTTTGAGCAGAATTTAACTGTATCAGTTGTTTGACCTAGTCCTTATGTTGTTGTTCCTTTCCCTTTGTATTACTCCAAATTATGCCTGTTTAAACAACACATATTTATCAAAATTATGACCTTCGGGAATAAACTGTATATTAATTCCAAAATATGTTTTGGAGTTCACTTTTTTCCCTTTAATTTTATATTACTCTAGAACATGAATACATATCTTCCGCCTCTATATGGTAATTACAATGTCTGAATATAAGTGGTAGGTAGATTCTAGAACCCATTAAGAGGTTTACATTATAATAGCACAGTTGCTTTCAGATACAAAGAAATATAATAATAAAGTTGCTCAGTTTGCCTGCCAACTGGGGATTTGATATTAGCATCCACGTATGAGGGAAATCATTCATCTTTTTTTTTTTTTTCTGGGACTGTGTTATTTCATTTAGCATAATGGCTTCGAGTTCCATCCATTTACTGCAAAGTTCATGATGTCATCTTTNAAACATACAAACAAAAAAATCCATCACGGGAACAAGCCTGCCCCGGGTACTGGCAACACGAAAACAGACCCCATCTGATCCAATTGGGGAACAAAACTGAAATGATCCAAACTTGGAGCTCATATGATTTCAGGCACTCTCATATTCATACAAAGATGGGCTCAAGAAATTCACAAGGGGAGGGAAATGATAGCACTCTTCAGCAAATGTGTGTGGCAAAAAACATTGGATCCCATTGTTTAGTAGGAGAAACAAAAATTAAACCCCTACATCGGACACACGTACAAATATCAAACTCCAAGGTGGATCTTCAAAGAGATCTCAACCTGAAACTGAACCTGTGGAAGCGGTGATATAGAAGACAAAGTTGGGCCATCAGACTACAAGGAACATAGGCACAGAGTGAGAAAGACTTTCTAAAACCAACAAGCAGCAGCTGCACAGAAAAGTAAGGGGTCAAACAGCAGACAAGTTGGACCTCATCAACTCAAAAGCTTCAGGCACAGTGAAGAAAAACAATCAAGGAAGTGAAGATGAAAACCCACAAGAGTGGGAGAAACCTTCACCACTGTACATCTGAAAGAGCATTAACTCAAGAATAAAGAAATAGACTACTAAAAAAAAGAAGAAGTAAGAAAACAAATGACCTACTCAACAAAAAAAGGATGGGGTTAAAGACAGATGGACAGAACTTCACACAGCGAGGAAAGGAGTAAAAAATGCTGAGAAACATCTGTAAAAGTGGTTCGTTCAACATTCAATTAATAATTAAGGAAATGTAAATTTAAAAAAACCACTCTAAGGTATCATCTACACTCCAATAAAAGACTAGGCAGAAACAAAAAAACAAAAAAAAAAAAAAAAGAGAGAGGTTGTGGGAAAAAAGGGGAACACTCATCCACGGCCGGTGGGAAGTAAACTCACAAACTACTGTGGAAACAGTGTGGAGAATCCTTAAAAAAAGACTCAAGATGAGTTCCACCTGACCCATTCATCCCACTCCTGGGTAAATGATCCCACAAGACTCATTTCCAAAAAGCATACACGCACATGCCCATATTTATGTTCAGCCTCTCATCAAATAGCAAAAGGCGGAACCAACCAAAAGCACTCAATAATGGATAAAAAAATGTTGGGTACATCTACACACAATGACATCTATGGAGCAGTAAAGGACTCCTCCCCCTCTCTCCTCCTCCTCGTTTTCTTCCTCCCCCTCTTTCTCCTTCTCTTCTTTGCCCTCCCCTCTCCTCCTCCTTCTCTTCCTCCCCTTGCTCCTCTTTCTCTTCCTCTTCTTCTCCTCCTCCTTCTCTCCCCCGCCACCTTCTTCTCTTCCTTCCCTTTCTCCCCCTCCTTCTCACACTATCTCCTCTCCCTCTGGTTTTCCACCTTTCTCTCTTACCCCAGTCTCTTCCTTTTTCTACATAGTCCCTGGTTTCTTTCTTTCTTTCTTTCTTTCTTTTTTTTTTTTCTTTTCTTTTGGTCTTTTCCAGACAGGGTCTCCCTGTAGCCCCAGCTGTCCTGGAACTTGCTCTGTAGACCAGGCTGACCTTGAACTCACAAAGATCCGCCTGTGTCTGCCTCCCCAGTGCTAGGAATAAAGGCGTGCGCCACCACGCCCGGCTTAGTCCCTGGTTTCTTTCACTCCTTAAAGTTCTCTCATCATTGCTCCTTTCGTCTTTTACTTCTCCTCTGCCTTCCTCATCCAGCCCTCTGCATTGCATTGTGGTATTATATTGCATTCTACCTTTAATTTCAGAGAATCTTTTTTCAAGTGTGTAAACTGATATAATTTATTGAACCAGTACTTATCAACAACAGAAATGCTGACTTCCGCAGCACTCTCACAGGGAGTCTTGCATTCCAGCTGCAGCTTTCTTTTTCTTTTCTTCCCAGAAAGAGACCAAAAGAAAACTTGCCAGCATCATTATATTTGTCTGCAGGCAGCTAAGCTGATATATTCAGTGTGGACCGCTGTATGGAATACAGCTGTGAAATGAGCTAAAATTTATTATTGCAGGTAAAAGAACTAGTGTAAATTTATTCAAATGAAATCCTTTGTAAGCATCACCATAAATAGGCTTTGGAAATAGTCTCATTCTGTCTCTTTTACTTAAAAATGACTTTTCTGAAGATATTCTATATTGCAGGGCATGTGATGAAAGACATGAAAAGAACTGTCAGTATTCAGAGAATTAAATGGTACAGGCAGGTCTTCTACAACCAGTGCATTCGAACTCTTAATTTGAGTTCAGATCTCAGCTTGCTTCAATTGTAAACACTGACCATTGGCAAATTTCTCTTGAATATGTAAGAGAGGAGCCACTCCTAAATTCAGCATTTTACTCCCAAAGTATTTATATGTCAATTTTACCTCACAGGAATCCTAGTGTTTTCATTCCATTTATATAGCATATGCTTCTGTTTTAAATTGTGTGTGTGTGTGTGTGTGTGAGAGAGAGAGAGAGAGAGAAACAGAGAGACAGAGAGAGACAGAGAGACAGAGACAGAGATATAGTGAGACACAGAGCAAGTTTTGTGATCTGTTGGTTAATATGCACAGGAAATTTGACTTTTTAATCAAAGTTTGGTTAATGGACAGAAGAGACATTGCACACAAGTCACCAAGCTTTAAAAGTTTATAAACCAATAAAATGCACTTAACGCTAACATCATATGCCTCATAATTTAATCTGAGTATCTTGAGAAGTTTAAAGCACACCAGAGTCTTCATTAATGTATAATAATTTATTTTTTTCATAGAATTATAAGGAAGTTCTGGGAGAAATCTAAAAATGTAGAGTTAAGCTAGACTTGAGGAGTCTTTTTGGCTTCCTGGTTTAATCATACTTTTAAGGCCCATTTAAAAGTATTAATAGTTTTCTGAATGATTCCCTTATTTTACTCAACCTTTACAATTCGAATCAACCCACTTCTGGATGCCTATTATCTAATTTAGATGCCTGTTATCTAAGTAATTTTTGACTCCTTGTGCATATGCATCTTTCTCATTATTTGTTGCATATTAATTCACCTAAACGACAAAGATAAATCTGAAGTGAAGACAAAGTCTTAATCATCTTTTAAACTAGCACCCCTTTCCCTATTTCAGTCTGTCACAAATATGTTAATGCTCTTGTCAGTGATCTTGGCCTCTAAGCCCCTCTGTTTACTGCTCATACCTTTATTGGACTCCTGGCCACTTACTATCTGGCTGGGGGGACATGCAGTCACACTACTAGGTCACTTCCTCATGGATGAGCTGATATCTTTGAAGGAGATGCAGAGGCACAACAGTCATAAATCAGGATAATTGGGACTATCAAGAAAGCATGTTTGAAGTACTCTCAGGACATGGAAGGAAGGGAGATCAATTATTTTGAGTGGTGAACCAAGAGTGGCCTAACAGAGACATTTACATTTGTGCTGGGTTCCAGAGGTTTGAGCAAAAATTCGAGAAGTAAAAGATGAAGTGATGTTGCATAAGGGGGAAGTAGTGAGTGTCCAGTGTTCACATTCTAAATAGCTCCCTCCCTTCCCTTAAGCCCCAAGCAACTCCCTGCTGTTTTTCTGAACAATGGCTTCAGGGTTGTTTTTCTTCCTTCCCCTCTTGTTTCTAGCCCTAATTTGTTACATTGGAAGCTGTAGTTTGTGCCATCCTCTGTTCTCTACTTCCTGTTCAGCCCTTTACAATGATTCCATGAGGATATTTTATATATTGATTTTGTTCCTAGCTCAGTATTTTCCTACAGTTCTCAAATGCTTGCTAATTTGACTGCTCCACTTTTTCATGATGCCCACTTTTCCAGAACCTTTCCCTTCAACGTGATCTTGGATATACCAAATAATTCAAATTTCTATCTGGCTATCCTTTTAACTGTCTTTGTTTAACTGGATCACACCCATGTTATGCTTTGATACATGCAAGACTTACTTGGGACTTAGGTGAGAAAACAAATTAGCATGTATATATGAGCAGTAAGTTGTTAGTATCTACTTTAAAGCTTGAAGGAAACAAGAGAGCAAGTTCATGGATTTTTTTGAGAAAAGAGGTAGCAGAGATTTTCTAAATGATATAATGATAATAAGTGTAATATTTGGCATGGCTAGTTCTGACTTTTCTACTTCATGAGTATTACAATTTGGCATATTCATAAGTCTGTGATTATCAGGCTGTGAACATCTTTTGCCAATAAGTGAGCTATGGTTTAAAAAATGCTCATGGGTAGTCAACCAGAGAGGGAAGTGTGGCTGATATTAATAAAATTTAATACATATATGGGAAATAAGCAGCAGTTCTCTATGACAACAGGTTTATAGAATCTGGAGACTGCCTTCCTGGTGTGTGTCAGCGTTCAGAACTGTGTTTCAGGTCATTTTCTTGGCACCTCTGTGCACTCGATATGGGCCTTCCCCAAAGTTCCAGTAACGATTTCATAGATGCTTGGTTTCTTTATTTTTTATATGTTTCTTACCCTTGTCACTACAAAGGGAGCTCCTTGAGCAGGGACTGCCCTAGACACTTTCTTTGTGCATCTTTTGCATGCTAATTGTCCACACAAGGTTTATGGATACAAACTTGATGAAGCTTTATTTAGATTCAATAATTCTGTATACTACAGACTTTTCACTTTGTGACACTCATGATTAGTTTCTTGCCTTATTAAATGTCCACTGAAAAATTGACATATGCTTTTCTTGTTTTTTTTTTTACAATTACTTTCATTTATTTCTTTTTTTAACAATAAGTAATAAGTTTTGAGTACAAGCATCCTTCATGTAAAACCAATTTGCAAGCAGTTGTGCCCAAACCCACACAACCCAAGGCTCCCACCATCCAGCTGGAGAGGCTTGTATGTTCAATCAAGTTGATCAAATAAGTGTCCAGTCTATATTGCTGTAGTTTCACCATTCACCCCAGTTGCAGCCCTTACATTCTACCACACCCCCTCTTCTGCAGATTGTTCCCTAGGCTTGGAAAAGGGGCATAGGTGGATGAGAAGCAAAACAGTCTACTTTCTCTGGAGATGTCGTTTTGGACTCTGACCAGTTCTGGCTATTTCTTTTCATGTGCTGACAGTTTGTTCAGGAATAACCTTTCAATCCTACTAATGAAACACAGGCAATTAGATATATAGATATTTAAACAGTACTAATTATTATGGTAGGTTACTTTGGTATAGACACAGATGTTTGGATGGTATGCTAATCCATGGATTATGTTTTTTCTGCAAAAGATGACAAGGTCTTACTGTGGCTTATAACATCTCCTAACCACTAGAAGATGTAAGCTTGTGGCATCAGCCGTGGGTTATTCCTCCAAGGAGAGAACTAATACCTAAATAGATTTGGGATATACAGACATATGGCTGCCACTGCTGCACAGTATTTCCAGGCAGGTGAGGCATAGCTGATGCTGACAGAGGAGTCTTGCTTGACTCAAGGAGACCAATATTTGCTTTATTGGTTTAGTGGCCTTTGATAGCACTCTCTGGTATACCAGAGACCAACTGTACACTTGCAAGTGTGGTCTCAATACATCTTTCCCATGCTTACATCAGGTCTTCGACAGCAGGGCCTTACTGCCTCTCTTCTTGCAGGTATCCCAGTTTACAGGCAAGAAGCCTTTACCTTTCTTTGGGGGGGGGCTTGGATCCCCTGGCCAACATCTCCTTGGCAGAATAATCCATTGCTGATATCAGAGCTCTCTTGTATTAATACATTTTGCTTAAATGCATAGCTTAGAGAGACTCTAGTATTATATTTGGATCTTAATAGAGAATAATCCTTTTCACATTTCCTATGTCTATTAGTCAATTAAAGAAAGCAGTTTTTACTGGTTTTATAAGAGATAACCTCTACAACAGTCAGGTTTAATTTACAGTTAGAGATTGACTTCTTTACCATCATATTTCAAAGAGCATGTAATATATTAATGTATAGATTATTTCATATTCTTTATTATTTGATTTTTATGCTATTTCCTTTTTAATTCTGGACAAACTACAATTGATTACATTATTAGAATTATATCTTCCTGCATATCTCTGAGGTGTTTCATATGCTACATTCCTAAATATGTAGTTATTTAGTTAAAAGTATGAGCATGTTTAAGGTTCAATACAGTTCATCTGATTATTTTATCATACATAAGTATTATTAATGAGTAAGGATATTTTCTCATATGACCACAACTGAAAATAAATTTTAAATCATTTTTCTAGTATGCCAAATTTCAAGGCAGTTTTAATTTGCATCTCTTGTCTCTTTCTAAAATCTCCTGAAGATGATAAAATCCAAGTAAAATCATAGGAGCTCAGACAGCAAAAGTAGGAAATGGAGCCCCAGAGGACTTATCGGATATGGTCTCACAAAAGGTGTGTGTGTGTGTGTGTGTGTGTGTGTGTGTGTGGTGTCATTATTGTTCTAGCAATACTTTGCTATGATTTATTTTGATAATTTATAATTCTGAATTCTAGTGGAGGTGAAATCCAGCATATTAGGCTCACAAAATGACCTTTGAAGGAGAGGTTTTTATAAGGAAAAATTTCAGGATTGTCTATGTTAGTTGCAGCGCCATATTTACTGATAGAAATCTCATATCAGAGGTTATTCTACAGTGAATGTATAAGATCAAACTTTAAAAATCCCAAGTTTTCTTAAAACATGTAAGAAATACTCTATTAATTTCAGCCACAAGTTAATGTCAGTATAATTCATGTCCTACTTAAATAGCTAATTGAAAATGAGTTTGAATTTGGATGGAGCTAAAGCTATATCATTATTGTTTCAGTTTAGTTTGCATTTAGGTAAATCCTCAAATGATAAGATTAACAATTTGTTTCATACTTTCCTTTCTTTTATATCTTCTTTTAACATTTACATATTCAAGAAAACAGGACTTATATATAATATATAAACATATTATTATTCAATATATAATTATATAATATATATTATATATAGTAAATACTTATGCTCTCTTCTGATAAAAAAGAAATAGTGCATCTCTCTCTCTCTCTCTCTCTCTCTCTCTCTCTCTCTCTCTCATCTTGCTCCCAATTATTTCATAATGCTATATTGATGAGTATCTAATTGCTGGCTTTAAACCTTGGTGCAAAAAGATTTCCACCCTATTATTTGCAGCCCTTCCTCCATCACAGGTCTTAGGATGATGATATTTGTGTTAAATGGGCATGGTGACACCTATCCTATGGCCGCAATCTGCTCCCAAGTGCAGTAGAGAATGGTTGGAGAATGTCTTCTGTTCATCTTCCTAAGGGAAAAAAACGCTCAAGCTACACCCCAGGAACACTGCTTTTGCAAAAAATTTCACAGTAAAGGGGAATTTTCAGTGGCCACGTGGGTCCACATCATCATTATTATTGAGGATAAATATTAAAGACATCTAAAATCCGAGAGAAAGAGACAGAGTGAGATACACAGAGAGAAAAAGACACAGAGAAAGGATTTCGATCTGTCAAAGTAAAAATTAAAATAATGCTGAATGCAATATTTTGTGCAAGTAAAGAACTATTCCTCAAATATAAGCTGACAGAGAAAGAAAGGTAGAAAACTCCATTGGCATTTGTAGAGTGGGGTAGGTAGAAGGCTTGAAAGACAAATCAAGCCGTGAATAAGGAGTGCCTAGGAAGTAGCCCCTTCCTACTCCTAGCTGCACAGCAACCCTGTCCTCCAGCTGTAGACTGGCCCACCACCAGCTCCAAGAGCCTCTCTGGCCGAGTTCTCAGATCTTCAACACACTGGCCATCCCTGATCACTAGTAGTTGGCTGACCACTTAAGAGATGCTGATATAACATAACATCAATCTCTCTTATTGAGGAAAATTTTTTCATTAAAAGAGGCCTGTTACACTCTTACCTTTCTACTTATCAGTAAAAATTCTATACCAGAAGCAATTTAAAAACTTTGTAGACTAATATTGAAATTCTTATTTGTGAATAGCAAAGCATTTTTCACTTTGCCATGTCTCAGGAGGATGGGCCATATAGTCCTTATTCTAAAAGCTCTATATTCTGCACAGGGAATATTTTAATTTCTGACTGGTTTTTAAACAAATATTATATGTGAGCTTACCATATTTTGTGAAACTTATTTAGGAAATTATTTCTCTTTATGTACTTTTATTCTACGTGAAAACAAGAAAATCTAATTGCATAAATTGGGGGGTTAAATAAAATAAAATGTGAATGCTTGAAACTGTGAGATGAAGCTACAGCAGGTGACTTATATGGTGCTGGCTGGCACCCTGAGGAAGACATGCATGAATTATGCATCTGGTCCTGGGGCATTAGGTGCCTCCTGATTTGCTGACAAATCTCAAATGTATATCAGCTCCCATAGAGAAACTGTGAAATTATAGGTCAGAAAAGAAGACAGCTCCTTTTGATTTTTGAAGGTCAAACTAAATAATCAATCACTGAATCTCTGATATTTTTCCTTGCATATATCTGAAGCCATTCAGTAAGACAATTAAAATTCATAATATCCTTCTGGAAAATAATTTATTAGCTGCAGTCAAAACACTTGAAATATTGAGATCTACAAAATTTCCCATGGAGCCGTATTTTTGAAAATAGTGATACATTGATAATGCTGGCTATAAACAGATTACAACCAACTATTTTTGAGTAGAAATAATGAGGGGCATTATATCTTAAAATGTTCCAGCTTGTACTTTGTTGTAAATTCTTCCTAAAGTTGAAATGGTTATTTCTTCTTTTTAAATATATGTTTTTAATTGCATTTTGTGCTTTAAGCATAAACATCTTAATCATCTTTAAAACCCTCCCCTATCCACATCCCCTAATGAGCTACTCACCAGATTTCATGCATTTGTCATATATGCTATGGCGTATCTAGTCAAGTTAGTGTACCCAGATGTCCCTCGGTACCTTAGTCCCTCATATACTGGGGACTAGTCAGCCTATCTACATTTCATTTATATCATAATTAAGTTAGTAGTTGACATACAACACTATATGAAATTGTAAAGAATAAAATTATCAAACATTTTCAACTGTGCATGATATAAAGAAAAATTATGTTCCCTAAAGAAGCTTTAATGAGGTTTAATAAGTTTTCATTAATTAGAGTGTTCCTCTTATAATACAGAGGCATTTAAAAGTTTGAATATATTTTGTCTATAATTTGTCTAGAAATACTATATTAAGAGTAATCCAACATGTGTAGACACTCCCTCTTTTCAGCATCCTAATCAAATTGTTCTAGAACTATGCAGCCAACCTGCAAAGGAGCACTGAGAGGCCTCAGATGGATAGAGATTGACTCAACCAGCACCAAACAGCCAATAAACAGATGATGGGAAGCTTTAGAATTCACTGGATGCATTCGAAGCTTTGCAAATGGTATTAATCCAAATGGATTTTTCCTTATAGAAAGTGAGAAGTGGAATGCTTTAATGTTAGTTAGGAACTAGAGGTCACGTGATTTTATACAAATATAATTTGTTAGCCATGGTCTCTGTTTTGGATAACTTAATGCACATAGATTATAATACTAGGTCTAACATCTCATGTAACACATTTAACAGATGTCCAAAAATATTTAAGAAATCTGCATTCTATTTCTGTTGGTTTGATGACTATATATACTTTTTTTAACATTCATGTATATCATGAAGATTGATTTTCAGGTTGTTGCCAGAAAGCTAACAATTTATGAAACATCATAAATATGCTTGAACTTGTGTCATTTGAAAAACAGAGTAAAAATGTGATTTCTTGGAGGTGGAGAGATGACTCCTCAGTAAAAGCACTGAGAGAGGACCCAAGTTTGGCTCCCAGTACTCACGGAGGCAAACAACCATCTGTGATTTCAGTTCCAGGGGACCTGATACCTATTTCTAGCCTCTGTGGCACACTTATATAAATAAAGGCAAAAACACTCATATACATAAAATAAAATTTAAAAACCTGAAAGATTTCCAAAAAAGAAATACATACTTTTAAAAAATTATCAGGATTTAAGTATAAGAATCTACAAAAAGAAAACTCAAATGCTTACTTCAGATTTCCTCAGGAAAATGTTTGCTGTCCTCTCCAAATGACTGTATACAGTCTCTTAACTCCATCTACTTCTCTTCTTCTAGATTTAGTATGATATAATTGAATATCTGTGTGGTTATTTGATTAANTATATTCTGCACAGGGAATATTTTAATTTCTGACTGGTTTTTAAACAAATATTATATGTGAGCTTACCATATTTTGTGAAACTTATTTAGGAAATTATTTCTCTTTATGTACTTTTATTCTACGTGAAAACAAGAAAATCTAATTGCATAAATTGGGGGGTTAAATAAAATAAAATGTGAATGCTTGAAACTGTGAGATGAAGCTACAGCAGGTGACTTATATGGTGCTGGCTGGCACCCTGAGGAAGACATGCATGAATTATGCATCTGGTCCTGGGGCATTAGGTGCCTCCTGATTTGCTGACAAATCTCAAATGTATATCAGCTCCCATAGAGAAACTGTGAAATTATAGGTCAGAAAAGAAGACAGCTCCTTTTGATTTTTGAAGGTCAAACTAAATAATCAATCACTGAATCTCTGATATTTTTCCTTGCATATATCTGAAGTCATTCAGTAAGACAATTAAAATTCATAATATCCTTCTGGAAAATAATTTATTAGCTGCAGTCAAAACACTTGAAATATTGAGATCTACAAAATTTCCCATGGAGCCGTATTTTTGAAAATAGTGATACATTGATAATGCTGGCTATAAACAGATTACAACCAACTATTTTTGAGTAGAAATAATGAGGGGCATTATATCTTAAAATGTTCCAGCTTGTACATTGTTGTAAATTCTTCCTAAAGTTGAAATGGTTATTTCTTCTTTTTAAATATATGTTTTTAATTGCATTTTGTGCTTTAAGCATAAACATCTTTAAAAAAATTTTTTTTATTAATTTTGTTTATTTCTGTATGTGTATGAATGTACTGTCTGCATGCAAGTTTGTGCACCCGTGTCGTGCAATGCCGCGGAGGTCAGAAGAGGGTGTCGGATTTCCCTGGAACTGGAGTTCTCTTGGAATTGGAGTTTCAGACAGTTCTCGGCCACCATGTGGGTGCTGGGGATCGAACCCGGGTCCTCTGTAAGAGCGGTCAGCGCTCTTAACCACTAGGCCATCTCTCCGGCCCCCTAAGCATAAACATCTTAATCATCTTTAAAACCCTCCCCTATCCACATCCCCTAATGAGCTACTCACCAGATTTCATGCATTTGTCATATATGCTATGGCGTATCTAGTCAAGTTAGTGTACCCAGATGTCCCTCGGTACCTTAGTCCCTCATATACTGGGGACTACTCAGCCTATCTACATTTCATTTATATCATAATTAAGTTAGTAGTTGACATACAACACTATATGAAATTGTAAAGAATAAAATTATCAAACATTTTCAACTGTGCATGATATAAAGAAAAATTATGTTCCCTAAAGAAGCTTTAATGAGGTTTAATAAGTTTTCATTAATTAGAGTGTTCCTCTTATAATACAGAGGCATTTAAAAGTTTGAATATATTTTGTCTATAATTTGTCTAGAAATACTATATTAAGAGTAATCCAACATGTGTAGACACTCCCTCTTTTCAGCATCCTAATCAAATTGTTCTAGAACTATGCAGCCAACCTGCAAAGGAGCACTGAGAGGCCTCAGATGGATAGAGATTGACTCAACCAGCACCAAACAGCCAATAAACAGATGATGGGAAGCTTTAGAATTCACTGGATGCATTCGAAGCTTTGCAAATGGTATTAATCCAAATGGATTTTTCCTTATAGAAAGTGAGAAGTGGAATGCTTTAATGTTAGTTAGGAACTAGAGGTCACGTGATTTTATACAAATATAATTTGTTAGCCATGGTCTCTGTTTTGGATAACTTAATGCACATAGATTATAATACTAGGTCTAACATCTCATGTAACACATTTAACAGATGTCCAAAAATATTTAAGAAATCTGCATTCTATTTCTGTTGGTTTGATGACTATATATACTTTTTTTAACATTCATGTATATCATGAAGATTGATTTTCAGGTTGTTGCCAGAAAGCTAACAATTTATGAAACATCATAAATATGCTTGAACTTGTGTCATTTGAAAAACAGAGTAAAAATGTGATTTCTTGGAGGTGGAGAGATGACTCCTCAGTAAAAGCACTGAGAGAGGACCCAAGTTTGGCTCCCAGTACTCACGGAGGCAAACAACCATCTGTGATTTCAGTTCCAGGGGACCTGATACCTATTTCTAGCCTCTGTGGCACACTTATATAAATAAAGGCAAAAACACTCATATACATAAAATAAAATTTAAAAACCTGAAAGATTTCCAAAAAAGAAATACATACTTTTAAAAAATTATCAGGATTTAAGTATAAGAACCTACAAAAAGAAAACTCAAATGCTTACTTCAGATTTCCTCAGGAAAATGTTTGCTGTCCTCTCCAAATGACTGTATACAGTCTCTTAACTCCATCTACTTCTCTTCTTCTAGATTTAGTATGATATAATTGAATATCTGTGTGGTTATTTGATTAACATCTCTGTACATGACTTTTTCTCGGTTGTTTTTACTGTTTTACTTTTTGCATTGCTCGGGGTTAGAATCCAAAAATTCATGCATGTCAGGCAGTTAATCCCTCATGACTAATTTTGAAGTTTGTTTTTAGAGGTGCTGGGGTTCAAATGGAGGGCCTTGTGAGTACACTGGACAAGTGTTCTCTTAGAGCTACACCATTGTCCCCTCAAACACTGATTTTTGATAACAGCGCAGAGTTTGACGTAACATACAATGCAGATACCAGTTAATGCAGGTATGCTTGAACATACAGTAAGAGAAATGTCTATTGTGAATTTAGTTTCAGGCAATATAAACCAGGTAATTAAACACATACTCGTATGAAGATTTATTAACTAGATATTTTCATGCTGGATCTTCAGTGTAGCAATCCGAGGGTATACTTGCCACAGCACAGATTGCATAGAGAACCAGGAAAAGTTGCTTATTGCCCACCCTATTCTTATAGCTCTCTTTCTCCATTTTCTTCCGTTTATTTTGGTGGTTCATACAGCAAAATAAACTAATTTTATCACATATCCTGAGTCATTTCTTGCTGTGTCCCTCATCGAAAAGTGTTCACATATTCAAACTCTCAGGTCCACAGTCTAAAAGCTGCCAACATAGAGACAGTGTTTCTCAAACTTGTTATCAGAAGCAATGAAAACACTCCAAATGTGCAGCTCCTTCCTCATACATGAAAAGTTCAATTCAGTGGTTCAGTAGTTAAGCTCAAGTAATGAAATCATGTGAATTTTACACCCGGATGAGAATCCTGGTCCATCCTTGTATCAACACTAGAGAAAGCTAACCCCTAATCCCTGTCATTCTTGGAAACTAAAAAGTTTGTGAAGTACATGACAGTGAATTATTCTTGGAAAAATTTGCACCACATAAATATGTCAGAAAAGCTTTTAATAATAAAAAAAAATCTTTTACCTCAACACTGACTTAGGAAATGGGAAATCTCCATTTTGTAAAATAATATCAGCATAATTTATGTGACAAACCCATGAAAGGATACAGCCTGAACTGATCAGAGTCCAAAATGACATCTCCAGAGAAAGTAGACTGTTTTGCTTCTTGCCCACTTGTGCCCCTTTTCTAAGCCCAGGGAACAATCTGAGGAAGAGGGAGCATGGTAGAATGTAAGGGCTGCAATTGGGAATTGTGAAACTACAGCAATATAGACTGGACTCTTATTTGATCAACATGATTGTACATACAAGCACCTCCAGCTGGACAATGGGGACCTTGGGCTGTATAAGTTTGGGCATAGCTGCTTGCAAACTGGTTTTGCATGAAGGATGCTTGTATACATTACTTATTACTTATTATTAAAAATATTTTAAAAATGTATTCGTAATATCTGCCATGCTAGTGATTGTATATATATTCTTAAATATCTTACAGTGATGTTGTAGCAAGTTTTGCCAGATTAGGAGAGTACATCATGCACACAATATCAGACATATTTCTCATGGTATATTTTTGCCATTGTTTTATATTTAAAATTTTGTGTCCTTTGACTAATATTACTCTGGCACAGAAGAACCTTAAAAAAAATCACTTTTCTGAATCTAGACAAATCTACCTATTTCTGCAATTTTTTCAGAAGGTATTTAACAATTTGAAAGTATATCTTCTAATCTTTCATATGAAGAGTTGTGACTAGTGAAAAATGTGTCATTCAATAATTTAGGCTAAACTAATATTGAATACACAATATTTTAAACAGTAGAAATTCTGAACTTCAGTATACCAAGGTTAAAATTTGTTTCTGCCATTTCTTAATATTGTTAGATGGAAAAGTTTTCTTAAGCTGTCTATGACTCAATACATATTATAATTCGCTATTTATATCTATAATCCACAGACTTTTAAGTGCTGGATAAGATAATGAGAATCCTGGTCCATCCTCGTATCAACACTAGTGAAAGCTAATCCCTAATCCCTGTCTTTCTTGGAAACTAAAGTTTGTGACGTACGTGACAGCGAATTGTTCTTGAAAAATTTTGCACCACATAAACATGTCAGAAAAGTTTTCAATAATAAAAAAATTTACCTCAGAAATGGGAAATCTCCATTTTGTGAAATAATATCAGCATCATTTATGTGACCTAACTTAAATGTATTCATAATATCTGCCATGTGAGACATTTTATATATATTCATATATATATAATATTATATATGATTATATATAAAATATATATATATTTTATATATATATATAATATTATATATATAATATAATCACTATATATATATATATATAGTGCTGTGTTCTATGAAAAGAAGATCTTATTGAATAAACAAAGATCTAAAGTAGTATGGACATAGATCACATCTAACAACATCGTTTTACTTTTATAAAAGTATAATTAAGGGGATTTCGGCTTTATCAGAGTATATACTGCCATTGTTGGACTACCCGGGGTGTATCATGGATCAAGACAGGACACGTGCTTAATGAACTTCATTTGGGGTTCCATGGAGGGAGAGACCCCAGTGTGGAGCACAAGGGCAAGATTGATGGATGTTTGGGCTTGCCAAAGAGGAACCTCCAAGTACTTCCTTAAGGAAAACATGACATCTTTTAGCAAAAAAAAAGAAAAAGAAAAAGAAAAAATCCTCCAATTCAGGTGATATGGGTATGTATGTATATATGTATGTATGTATATATTTATGTATAAATATATAGCTATGTATATATACATACATATATTGAAGCAATACAAGTTAGAACAACAACAAAAGAACTGAAAAAAAAACTCTGGAAAGACTCAGAAAAAGATGCAAGACATGTATGGTAGAGTGCAGGGACTTAGGTGGTGGGGGGCATGTAAAGGGAAGTGACTCTAAATTCGATTGAGAAATGATCTATGATTTATGGAAAAAGTTTAAGAACAATAAAAAAAATTAAAAAGTATAATTAAGCCAGGCATGGTGGCACACACCCTTAATCCTAGCTCTTGGGAGGCAGAGGCAGGCGGATATTTGTGAGTTCAAGGCCAGCCTGGTATACAGAGTGAGTTCCAGGACAGCTGGGGCTACAGGAAGACCCTGTCTCAAAATGACCAAAAAAAGTATAATTAATATGAATTTCTGAAACTAGTTAGTGCATTCATTGATCAATTATATTTAGAAATATAAATATACACTTGGTACCTGTGTTAGATGCTTTTCTGTGGCTATGGCAGAAAACTCAAGAGAACAGTGTAACGGAAAAATTGACTTAAATCACTGTTTCAGAGAGTTGTATCTATGGTTGCTTGGCAATAGGTCTTAGTAGAACATGTGGAAAAACAGCAGCTTCTCATGATGGATAGAGAGAAAAGAGCAAAGAAGGAAAGGACCAAGAAAAAGGTATCTCCAAGGACATTCTCCTAGTGAGAATGTCACTTTCTAGTCAGAACCTTCTTCCTAAAGTTTCCAGAACCTTCTAAAATAATGTCAACATTTAGAGACTTTGTATTATATGAACTTATCTGGATATGTATTACTCAACTATGACACTATCCCTCACCTTCAGTAAATTCCTTACATTCTTTGTGGGTTTTGTGGGGTTTTGTTTTGATGTGGGTTGCTTGTAAATGGATCTTTTCTCTTTAACTGTAAATATGTACAATTCTACTTTGTACTGTGTACTTTGCATTATGTAACAGAATAGATCGCTACACATTTTTCTTGGATAAAAGAGACTTCATACCCATTGAAAGACCATACTTTTCCTCTTCCTGTAGCTCTAGTAACCACCATTTTTCCCTGCTTTTGATTTTAACTATTTTTAAAACTTTTTGTAATCAAATCAAGTACTGGGTATACTTATTCCAATTAATATAATTTTGTATATAGTTTTGCATTTATCATGGATAAACAACATTCCATTGAATGTTACATGTACATTACAAATGTCTATCATCTGACCTGCTGTTGAGCAAGGGTCTCCTTCAGATACCTTAGACTTAGGACAGTCACACACATTGCCTGTTCCTTCCTTCCTGAAATGCTTTACCTCTTACCTGTGATAAGGGGTCCAGTACCATAAATACTGGAAGCACAATTAACCACTTTCAAATGATTTTCTTGTCTTGAAGTAGGGCCTGAGAGTTTGATTCAGTTAAAAATGTATGTAATATGATTGTAAAAACTACAACTCCAAGCTAATTTAGTGGGTAATTTTGATCTCTAATAATTATAAGAAGTGAACTGGGGTTTTGTCTGTAATAACATCCACCACTTAAAATCTTTATAATGATTCTTCATACAACATATGATTTTTTTCTATATTACACAAAAGAGATCTTGTTTTCTGTATTGTAATTACCATACAGAAAAGAGAAAAGAAAACTGTGTCAATGTATGTAGGAATTTTTAGTTTGAGAGACAGAACCTGAGATGATGCTTCTTTTGCTCTCAATAATCAATACAGTTCGATGTTATAGAATGACAAACACAAATATGATGTAAGATAGCAGTGATTTAAAATGATTCCAACAACTTGGGGGCTAGGGAGATGGCCTAGCGGTTAAGAGCGCCGACTGCTAGGACCTGGGTTCCATCCCCAGCACCCACATGGCAGCTGAGAACCGTTTTTAACTCTAGTTCCAGGGGAAACCGACACCCTCTTCTGACCTCCGCAGCATTGCACGACATGGGTGCACAAACCTACACGCAGACAGTACATTCCTACACATAACAAATAATAATAAAAAAAGAATTCAACAACTGTTAGAATGAATTATCTTATTTCCTAATTAAATTCATTTTAGATCCTATTTTGTAATTTATAGCAGCTTCATTAACTGAGCATTCATTAACTAATGCATTCATGAATTGATGCAATTTGGAACATGATGTAGTCTAAAACCAATGTAACTAAAACAATATATCAGAGTAATTCTTTAAAAATAAAAAGGAATAACTGCTGCAGAATTTTTTCCACTGGAAATGGAGGAATTTAACTGGTCAAACCCACATATCTGCTGCTAAAATGAAGTAGTATTTTTATGACTTTGAATATAAAAGCAGCTTAGACTCAAGTTTATTTATTATTATTATTATTATTATTATTTTGTGTGTGTGCATGTGTGTGTGTGTGTGTGTGTATGAGTGTACTGTCTGCATGTAGGTAGGTGCACCGCTGTCGTGCAATGCTGCAGAGGTCAGAAGAGGGTGTCGGATTCTCCTGGAACTGGAGTTAAAAATGGTTCTTGGCTGCCACGTGGGTGCCTGGAATCAAACCCAGGTCCTCTGCAAGACCAGTTGGTGCTCTTAACTGCTGAGCCATCTCTCCAGCCCTAGACTCAAGTTTAAATTAAAATATGTATACTAAACAGAGGAATAGATGAGAATGTTGTAATTTAAATTATTTGCTTATATGTTTAATAGTAAAACTTCATACAGTACTGTTTTCTAAGACTACTTCATTAATGTGTGCACTGTGCTATAATTTTACAAAGTGAAGGAAAAGTTTTAAGAGGATCATCTGATTTAACAGCTTTTATGCTGACTTCATATAATAATATAAAGTGTGTTTACAATGGTCACCCCATCTTTATTTTTATTAAAACACAAAAATGTGGCACCAAGTGCTTGTGTTTAGACACATTTCTATGGACATGTATCACTACAAAATCAATATATAAATAAACAAGTAAACAAATTGCTAACTTCTGACCATAATAAGAAGACATAGCTGATAATCACATTCCCTTCTGTCCATCTTTATAGGACAAAGCTGGTTAGACAAACCTGTTGTCGATTTCTGCTCCTATGTGCTGGCCCTTGTGCCTTGGTGACCGTCTACCTTTTCCTGGCTCCTGCTCACCACTCTCTTCCATCGAGTTTAGTTAAGTTGTATGTGTAAATAGCTGAATTCATTTTCTGTGCCGTTATTTAAAATGTTAGACTTAACTCATAACTACATTTAATACAATTACCCAACTACTCATTTAATCAAAATGTAAATCCGATTCAAATATCTTCTAGAGTGATGCAAATTTGGAAAAGATACATATATAATAATATAATTCAGCATTTTAATTAATGAGAAATTCATAAGTATTTAAGCATAGAAAATTGAAATTAAGAAAGTGCAATTATGTGGAAATTAAGTGACTTCAAAATAGCATGCACTTTTGCGTGTTATCAAAATTAACTTCAACATTAAAGAATATACATCCATTAAATTAAATAAGAAATTTTTGTATTTCTGTTAAACTAGATGAAATATATAATATAAACACACTTTTTACACATATGTATTAACTATAAATGGGTTGTTTTTTATTTCCATTAAGTTTGTAATTTAGAGAGTTCTAAGACTGTTAAGAGAGTCTAAATGAGGCAAGAGTGGTGGTGCATGCCTTTAATTCCAGCCCTCGGGAGGCAGAGACAGGCAGATCTCTGAGTTCAAGGCCCCCCTAGTCTACATGGTGAGTTCCAGGCCAGCTGGAGCTACAGGGAGACCCTGTCTCAAAGAAAAAAAAAAAAAAAAAAAGCGAGAGCCTAAATATACTTTGACACACAAACAATACTACTGATTGACTAATTGATTCTTTTTAGAGAGATTTTTAGATCTACAATTCAAATGAAAAGTCAGAAAAAATTCTGCACCACACATTAAAATTGTTATTCGCCTATAGACATTATTACTGTTATTGTTTTCATTGTTTATATTATTTTGAGATAAGGTTTCCTATATAGCTGAAGTGAAGAGTAGATGAAGGACAAGTACCAATATAGTTTTAAAAGTAAAAGTGGGAAGATAACCATTTTAAACCTCTGATTTACACATAACAAATATTATTTTATGTAAAAGCAATAAAATTTGGCATAAGAATAAAATGAGATAATTAGAGAAGACATGTAGTGGAGAATTAGGAACACATATACTCTCAAGCACTCTATTCATGATCCCCCAAACTTTAAATCCTGTAGCATGTGAGAGGCACACAAGTGCTCATCAATGCCCCCCATGTCTCCATTATTAAACCTCTGTAGATATTGGTCCAGCATGGTTCAAGGAGAAAATTTGAGTACAATTAAGAACACTGTATTTTATAAATAAACTTTATTTAAAATGGTTGACTATAAAAATTTGAAGTTGATAAACTTTCAGTTATTTGCTGTCTCTTCAATTAAATCTTCTTAAAGTACATCTCCCTTTTTTTTTAACTTAGCAAAAATTTACTTAACTTTTTTCAAACTTTATTCCCAGGCTTCTTCAGCTTAATTTGCTTCAAAGAATTAATTGTGTATAAACTGAAAAGAGCTGCAATGTCCCAGGAGCTGGGGCTTAAAAATATTAGAGATCTAGATTTTGTTGGATCCATAAACAAATGAAGTTTGAAAAGCAGAAATAATATGAAAAAGCAGCTCTCAGTAACGTCTTTAAATTTCATCTTCTTCAGAAGTTGACTCAGTTCAGTTTGCCTCATTCTTAAAAACGTCATCAAAATTCTCCACAAGGTCTGGAACTTCATCATCCTCCTCCTCTCCGGTAACAAGGGGTGCTCTTTCATCCGCAGATTATTTGGACAGAGCTTTAGCCAGTCTCCTTAAGCTAGTCAGACTGTCTGCACCAAGCTGGTTTAAGGATGCTGGAAAGCATTTCTGTCAGCCGCTTTATCTCAGCATGGCCTGTAATGTGTGTGGTGTGTGTGTGTGTGTGTGTGTGTGTGTGTGTGTGTTGTGTCATTAATGCAATGCAAGCTATGGAGCCAGAATATGGCATCTGATCCTCTAGAACTGGACTTATGCAAGTTGGTTGTGAAAAGCCTAATTTGAGTGCTGGGTGCTGAACTCAGGATCTCTGCAAGAATACAATGCTCTTTTGAGCCCCCAATTAGATATTTTTAACCCCCTAGTGCTAATCCCCTTTTTCCTAAATATTATATTTCCTGGGGCCTGTTACTACTGTTTTTTTTTTTTTTTTTTAACTTGTGTGGCAGTACTAGTGTTCAAACACCTTGCAGAAAGATTTTACCACTGATGTATATCTCCATCACTCTCAGGAATTAATCAGGAAGAGGAGCAGAGAACACTATAACACATGTACATTTATTTGTAAAGTATATTTCATATCGTAATATGATGTTTGAATTATAAGCAAGGTATCCTTATGTTAATTCTGTCTTCTAAAGCATAACCCACAGACTAATAAAATATGTTACAGTGAAGTGAGTCTAAAAACATGTAGATACTAGTTTTGTTTTCATCAGCCCAATCTCAGAAATGTAATTAAAGATTATCTATTATTTATTTTTTTGTGTGTATCTTTTTCTTTTTTAATTTTTTTATTGATTGCTTTGTGTATTTCATGCATCATTTTCCAATTCAGTTCAGGCATATTTCCCCTTCCCTTCCCCACCCCCACCCCAGCCCATCCAGATCATGCATTCTGCCATAACTGTCCTATCTTTCTCTCAGTTTTTTTTTTCAATTTTTTAGCAATAAGTATAATTATGAGTACAAGCATCCTTCATGTAAAACCAATTTGCAAGCAGTTGTGTCCAAACCCACACAGCCCCTTGGTCCCACAATCCAGCAGGGGAGGGCTTGTATGTTCAATCAAGTTGATCAAATGAGTGTCCAGGCTATATTGCTGTAGTTTCACCATTCACCCTAATCACAGCCCTTACATTCTACCACACCCCCCTCTTCCGCAGATTGTTCCCTAGGCTTAGAAAAGGGGCACAGGAGGACAAGAAGCAAAATAGTCTACTTTCTCTGGAGCTGTTGTGTGATTTCTTACATACATGATAGCATCATGTTCTTAAAAATAATAACTGGTTTCTAGTGAGGGAACAGTACAGAGCTATTAGACTGTGACTGGTCATATTTATTTTTCTTCTCCATAAAATGATGTGTATTCATATGTAGGAGTGCATGTGCATATGTGCATATTCTTATGTATATGTTTAATTATATTTTAAAAGTTTAAAGTGTAATTCATTTTCTTGAGAATACTGTAATTATTTGAAATGAGAGACCATTTGCTAATGTTTTGTAAAGCCCATAGTTGTCCAAACCAGCATTTACAAACTAAAAACTGTTATAAAAATATATCAAAATATCTATCTTAAAACAATTTACCACAAAATTCTCTAACTTCTAGTTTTAACAGCATTCAATTTATGTGACATATATTAAAAGTTGTTTAGAGGACCAAAAGCTGCAGAATACAATGCTAGTGGTTATTAGGTGTATAATGTATCGTTATTGCTCTTAATTCCTATAAAATACGCAATCCTGTTTCTACTCCATTTGTGGGTCATTCCTAAATATAGATTAATTGTAGAAAAAGAAGGTCCTGGTTCACAATGCTCTGATATAAAGAATTTGCTTTTATTTTGAAAAAAAAAGCTCAAAATGGAGTGGATGTACTCATCTTATAGGGGAGTGGATGGAAGAGCTATTGAAAGATGACTCAGATATCAAGGGATTTTTGTTAGGATGAGCCTCTCATTATTGATTCTTAAGTCTTAGGCAATGGTATTAAAGCTTACTAGAAAATTAAGCATGCTTCAGTACCCATGCAGACCCCTCAGGAATGCTGCTTCTGCTACATTCTGTGGATTTGTAAGTGACTGACCTGAATTAAATCCTTGTGTCATATTGACTGATAGAAAAGAAGTCCAATGGTGCCCTGAGTGGGTGTGTGGAAGTGTTCACTTTCCTTTAAATCTGGTCCAAAGGACAAGGCTAATAAGCATGAATTCCTCAGCAGATGCCTGACATGGATATGAATGCAGGCCAGGAAGATGCCAGGCATTTGGAAATGATAAAATTTTTCTCAAATTATGCTCTCGAACTCAAACAACTACATAAACTCTGAAAGACTCTTAAATTGTTAGCTTATGGGTAAACTCACATTTTTATGCAGGTTTGTTACACATCTCTGTTTTTATATCAACTAAAATGCATAGATATATATTATATATATATATATATATTATAATATATAATAAAATGTTCTTAACTTTACAGATATTTAAACTTTCTGCCTTGGTTTCCTTATTTTAATACAAAATGAAATACATCAAGCATGATTAATTAAATGGAAACAGAACTTTGTTCATCATGAAATTTCTGTCTTTATTCCTTTTTTTCTCATTATTTCAAATTTTTTTTTTTTTTTTTTTTTTTTGGCCTTTTCGAGACAGGGTTCTGGAACTGACTTCTGTAGACCAGGCTGGCCTTGAACTCACAAAGATCTTGAAAACATTTGCAGTCAAGGACTCCTGAGCTTTAGGGTTCTTAAAGTGGATCACTGTTCCTTGGTTTGTAAACATATTCACCTCTTTAATACCAGAGATATTGTTTAGGGCAGCTAAAGTATATCTTTAAAAGTTTTTTTTTTTTTTTTTTTTAATTGAATTTTGTGTATTTCATAATAATTTTCCAATTCAGTTTCAGGCATATTTCCCTTTCCCTTCCCCCACCCCCACCCCATCCCAGATCATGCTTCCTGCCATAACTGTCCTGCATCTTTCTCTCAGTTTTTTTTTTTCATTTTTTAACAAATAAGTGGTAATTTATGAATACAAGCATCTTCATGTAAAACCAATTTGCCAAGCAGTTGTGCCCAAACCCCACCAGCCCATGGGTCCCACCATCCAGCAAGGGGGGCTTGTATGTCAATCAAGTTGATCCAATGAGTGTCCAGCTATATTGCTGTAGTTTCACCATTCACCCCAATCGCAGCCCTTACATTCTACCACGCCCCCTCTTCCGCAGATTGTTCCCTAGGCTTAGAAAAGGGCACAGGTGGATGGAAAGCAAAACAGTCTACTATCTTCTCTGGAGCTGTTGTCTTGGACTCTGGTCAATTCTGGCTGTTTCCTTTCATGGCCTGACATTTGTCCAGGGATAACTTTCACCTACTAATGAACACAAGCAATTAGATATATAGGTATTTAACAGTACTAATTGTTACAGTAGGTTACTTGGTATAGATACACAGATTTTGGATGGTATGTTAATCCATAAATTACAGTTTTTTCTGTTAAATATGACAGGATCTTACTGTGGATACTTTTAAAGTGTGTGTGTGTGTGTGTGTGTGTGTGTGTGTGTGTGTGTGTCTACTTTAATGCAAGTACCTATGGAGACCAGAATATGGCATCTGATCCTCTAGAACTGGACTTATGCAAGTTGGTTGTGAAAAGCCTAATTTGAGTGCTGGGTGCTGAACTCAGGATCTCTGCAAGAATACAATGCTCTTTTGAGCCCCCAATTAGATATTTTTAACCCCCTAGTGCTAATCCCCTTTTTCCTAAATATTATATTTCCTGGGGCCTGTTACTACTGTTTTTTTTTTTTTTTTTTTTTTAACTGTTGTGGCAGTACTAGTGTTCAAACACCTTGCAGAAAGATTTTACCACTGATGTATATCTCCATCACTCTCAGGAATTAATCAGGAAGAGGAGCAGAGAACACTATAACACATGTACATTTATTTGTAAAGTATATTTCATATCGTAATATGATGTTTGAATTATAAGCAAGGTATCCTTATGTTAATTCTGTCTTCTAAAGCATAACCCACAGACTAATAAAATATGTTACAGTGAAGTGAGTCTAAAAACATGTAGATACTAGTTTTGTTTTCATCAGCCCAATCTCAGAAATGTAATTAAAGATTATCTATTATTTATTTTATCGTGTGATATCTTTTCTTTTTAATTTTTTTATTGATGCTTTGTGTATTTCATGCATCATTTTCCAATTCAGTTCAGGCATATTTCCCCTTCCCTTCCCCCACCCCCACCCAGCTCATCCCAGATCATGCATTTGCCATAACTGTCCTGCATCTTTCTCTTCAGTTTTTTTTTCAATTTTTTTTTTGTTTTGAGTACAAGCATCCTTCATGTAAAACCAATTTGCAAGCAGTTGTGTCCAAACCCACACAGCCCTTGGTCCCAAATCCAGCAGGGGAGGGCTTGTATGTTCAATCAAGTTGATCAAATAAGTGCCCAGTGCACCTATATTGCTGTAGTTTCACCATTCACCCTGATCACAGCCTTACATTCTAACCACGCCCCCCTCTTCCGAAGATTGTTCCCTAGGCTTAGAAAAGGGGCACAGGGGAACAAGAAGCAAAAAGTCTACTTTCTCTGGAGCTGTTGTGTGATTTCTTACATACATGATAGCATCATGTTCTTAAAAATAATAACTGGTTTCTAGTGAGGGAACAGTACAGAGCTATTAGACTGTGACTGGTCATATTTATTTTTCTTCTCCATAAAATGATGTGTATTCATATGTAGGGAGTGCATGTGCATATGTGCATATTCTTATGTATATGTTTAATTAATATTTAAAAAGTTTAAAGTGTAATTCATTTTCTTGAGAATACTGTAATTATTTGAAATGAGAGACCATTTGCTAATGTTTTGTAAAGCCCATAGTTGTCCAAACCAGCATTTACAAACTAAAAACTGTTATAAAAATATATCAAAATATCTATCTAAAACAATTTACCACAAAAATTCTCTAACTTCTAGTTTTATCAGTATTCAATTTATGTGAACATATATTGAAGAAGTTAAGTTTAGAGGACCAAAAGCTGCAGAAATCAATGCTAGTGTATTATGATAGGTTCATAATGTTATACGTTCATTCTACTTTAATTCCATATAATAATACAAGAAATCCTGTTTCTACTCCTATTTGTGGTGTCATTCCTAAAGATATAGATTAATTGTAGAAAAAGAAGGTCCTGGTTCACAATGTTCTGATATAAAGAATTTGCTTTTATTTTGAAAAAAAAAGCTCAAAATGGAGTGGATGTACTCATCTTATAGGGGAGTGGATGGAAGAGCTATTGAAAGATGACTCAGATATCAAGGGAGTTTTGTTAGGATGAGCCTCTCATTATTGATTCTTAAGTCTTAGGCAATGGTATTAAAGCTTACTAGAAAATTAAGCATGCTTCAGTACCCATGCAGACCCCTCAGGAATGCTGCTTCTGCTACATTCTGTGGATTTGTAAGTGACTGACCTGAATTAAATCCTTGTGTCATATTGACTGATAGAAAAGAAGTCCAATGGTGCCCTGAGTGGGTGTGTGGAAGTGTTCACTTTCCTTTAAATCTGGTCCAAAGGACAAGGCTAATAAGCATGAATTCCTCAGCAGATGCCTGACATGGATATGAATGCAGGCCAGGAAAACGAGGACTTTTTTAATGTGCATTTAAGGAATTAAGATAATCTAAAATATTTATGTGAAAATGACCCCACCAAAATTGTGGCGATATCAGGGTGAAAAAATTCAGGAATTGCTCTTCCGATAACTTTTTTATCTAGGAAACTAAAAGACGCATATCAAACTGTATAATACCCACTGAAATACAAGACTTCTATATTAACAACTAAGCATTTGTTTAGTGATGGTCGTTGACAGTACTATTGCGCTTCCTCTACAACATTCAAATTTTATTAAGATACACTGAACTAGAGTTATAGTTTTGATATACCTGCATTTAACAACTACAAAGTTTTAGTGTTATGATATTCACTTTAAATTGGCATATAGGTGGAAAGAATATATTTGATTTTAAAAATAGATATTTTGGAATAATAAATTTATTATTAACAAGTATTATAGTTTTGTAATATGCTTTAGTGTATTGTATGACATACACATTATAGGGCTAATTATTACGCGGAAATAAATTAAGCCTTAAACTCATGCTGATCAGATAATTCCTAAACTTTGCCTTTGGTTATTCATTCCTTTTCTTAATAACACAATAAATTTAAACTCAGATAATCTTCAAGAAAAGTCAAATAGATTAAATTTAATAATACTGGTAAACAGATAACATATTGTTTTCTATAACAATGGAAAATTTCTGTCTTATTACACTATATACTTATTTTCTCACATTATATTCATAAGATAATCAAATAAAGTTTTTCTCCTTATTCTATTTTTTATTTGCTTTATGGCCACTTGTTTCTGCGGACCGCAACATCAGGGTTCAATAGACACCAGACTATGGCTTGCCTGTAAATTATGACTCCAGTGCTAGGCCTTTTGGAACTCACAAGATCGCGAAGCAACTTTGAATCACTCTGTATCGCCACCAGTCTCACACGAGAGTGCTCTAGGATATTCAACTAAGTGACGTATGTCGCGACCTATCTCCGCCTCAACTAAGAACGCTCTAATAATTCATTGTTTTTTAAGAGATGAAAAAACTATTGAGTGCTCTATCTTAATGTTAATTGAATAAGAAACATCAAACGCGCAACTCTATGCTAACCAGATGTATAATGTAAAGATTCTAATGTTTACAGCGTCTGATATCTTGAATCCCTCCGGTGTCCCTTGTCTAAGCCTAGGAACAATCTAGAGCTGCGTAAAATGAGCGTGGGCCGTGGGATAGAAGTGGTAAGAGCGACATGTGCTACAAATTACTTAGGGGTGTAGATATGTGATGTAAACTTCTAGTTAGCGTCTTGTCACTTATTAGCTGACTCTTAACATACAATTTTGATCAACTTTATTGAACGTACAAGCCCTCCCTGCTGGATTGTGGGACCAATGAGCTGTGTATGTGGAGTGTCTTTAAGAACAACAACTGCCATTGGCCACTAGTTTCGGTTATGCAGTAACGTAGTAGAGTAGGTACTGCATTGGGAACTAAGCTGGAGAAGAGCTTTACAGAAGGGCATACTTTGTCGAAACATAAGAACAAATGAAAATATAAACATAGATGGAAATGAATATGCTGAGAAGACAAGCTAATACAAAAATCCGACGTATTAAGAACATAGTCGAAGTGACACATACTCTGAAGAATATGAAATGAACAGGAGAGAGGTGTGGATAGAGAGGCTGAATAGAGGAGAATGTAGGGTAATAATATATATTGCGCTAGAAAACTGAAGAAATTTTGGAGGTTATAGACTTTATAATTGATTTGACTATAATTATGGAGTTATGTAAAGTGTACATGTCTATCGCTAAAGAAGGTGCCAACTCCATAAATAAAATAGATTATTATAAAAAAAGAATAGATAACTGAGTGAGCCAAAGAGCAGGAGTAAGATGAAAGAATTCTCTTGGGAACTATGAGGATGTAAGTAGGATGAGTTTACCCGAAGTCACCTGTATTAGATGGTGTGGTATACAAGATTACTGTAACCTGACGATGCTCGTGCGTCGCTGAAATGGAGAGGATACACATAACAATCTAGTATCTTAATACTGACGATTTGAATATTGTAAGGCCATACTCTCAGCCTCTCATTACATGTGAGAATACTTATTAAATGTACTATTATCATTATCAATCTGATTTGGTGAGGTATATACGCCTAGCTTATATAGGAAGACAAGAATATTTCTTGTTGAAACTATTAGTGGACATACTTTTGACATCGATGGCCTTTATGTATATTTTCATATTCATGTTATATCTATATTACGATAATGAAATATACCTTTAACCCAAATAAATGTACAATGTGCCTTTGTAGAGATAGTGTTCTCTGCTCTCTCCCTGATTTAATCGCTGAGAGTGATGGAGATATATCATCAATTCTGCGAGGTAAATTCTTAATACTGAGATATAGTGTGTAACTATTGATCTTATATAGCACACTTACGGTAGTAACTCAATGCCATCAGCATAACAAGTTCATAAAAAAAAAAAAAGACTATAGTTCTGTAATAACTCAGAGGATCTTTCCCAGATGTTAACCTTATAAAATTATTTATATTTTTAGGAAAGGGGATAGCCTATTTTAACGATCACTAAGTGAGGTGTTATTTTGAATATAATAATGGACGAATTACATTCACTGAGACATGGCGAGTGCTTTCAAGGCTCACTAGATTCATGACTAGCAGAGAGTTCACTCCTTGTAATTGCGCAGCTTACCGACTGCTCCTGCATAGCCACCCAGCACGTCAGAGCTTCTATATGGTCTGTTCTATCTCTGATATTAGCTACACACAAACTTGCTAGTCCAAGTTTCGCAGTTGGATTCAGATTGCCCAAATAATGTTCTTCTGGTCTCCAATAAGTATCTTGTGTCCTGGTGAGTAAATAGTAGAACTGACAAACTATCAATCTACTACACACACATCTCTATTCATTTCGAGTTTTTGCCAAGTGGCTGCACATCAGCATACTTGGTAGGAGTATCACAAGTCACAAGATCCGTGTTTCATCTATTATAGTTTGTAAAACTATCTGAGATAAACTCCTCCGTAATATTGTATAATGGATTAACACATGGATCCACCTAATAACCATCATTTTCTTGTGTGTGTCACTAATAATAACCAGTACAAAGAGTGATGGCCGGTCTACATTATTCTCTTTTAGTACCTAGCAAACTATGGGTAAGGGTGTAAACACAGGTCCAGCATGGAAATTATCTATGAGTGATTCAATGGCCACCAGTATGGGCTCTTTTTGGGTTAGGAACCTTATGCAGATCTCAGTGTCCAGCACGACTGGTATCAATATAAAAGAGACATATACTGTCGAAAATGGTAATAATAATGAGTATTAGGTGAATTAAAGAAATATATATTCCATCCACTGTTTAGAAAGAATACAAACCTCTATTAGATAATTCTAGTCACCAGGAAAGAAAGAACAGCGCGAGAATTTGATCCAGGTCCAGACAACAGCTCCTATGAGAAAGTAGACCTGATATATCATGACTTTCTCAATGGCCCTACCGGACGTGGTGCTCAGACCAATTTTACCAGCTAATTATGTTTTGTAGGAGGACAAAATCTTGTCAGAGTACATGTAGGCAGAGCTAGCGTGGTTATGAGCATGTATATGGTGTCTAGAGGATTGAGGGAGTAGCAAATAGGTGGAGAAAGATGAGTAGCAGATCAAAACCAACTATAAGTCTGGACAACTCATAGACTTGATCTCATCCTAGGATGTGATCATGACTACAGCCCCCCTTGCTGGATGGTGGGATCCATGAACTGTGTGGGTTTGAGCACAAACTGCATGCCTAAATTAGAAGTTTTCTACGCAATGAAGGATGCTTGTATTCATAAATTACCGTTAACTCTAGTCTGTTAAAACAATGACAACAAAAAAAAACTGAGAAGAACCGATTTGCAGTGACACGTAGTATGAGTGAGCCAGAAAATGCACTGTATTTGAGGAAGATGACGGTGGGGAGAGAAGGAGAAAAGGAACAACTAGTATGGCCTGAGACTGAAATTGTGAGTGAAATAATTAAAGGTGGAATGGTGGAAGGATAGATAAAGGCACAAAAGGGGAAACAGTGCAATAAAAGAATAAATAACAAGAAAATAAATTAGAGAACACTCGAATATAATATATAGATGATATCTACTATAGACTTAGTCCCTAAAACCATACTAATCTAACTGAGGAGGTATTTAAAGAGGTGAAATATTTGTTATGAACAACAACTCAGAAGATCGGGAGGGATCCCACTTTGAGGAGACCACTATGCAAACTACTCAAGGAGCTGTCTAAGAGGACATCCGAAACTTGTTCTCTTGCAGAGAGACCTGAAGATCGATCCCCCACATACACACATTGGCAAGCTGAGAAGCCGTCTGTAACAGCCAAGTTCCAGGGAATCCGATGCCTCCTTGGCATGACCTCCGGGAGGTACACGACACGAGTGTGCAACTGGATACACAAAACGGTTGTGGCAACAACCTACATGCAGACAGGTACACTCATCTATCACACATTATTAAAGAATAAATACAAATTAAGATTATAACAGTGTAAAAGGAAGGAAAAAAATAAACATGAGGGAGAGAGGTAAGGAAGAGATAGAGAGGAGAGAGAAGCTCGAGTGGCGTCTTGTTAGACTGACCATATCGGGTACAAACAATCACTATAAGTTATTATATGCAGAGTGAAGGCTGGGAGATAGAATGTAGCCTGTCTGCACAGGCTATGAGGTAAATCGCCAGCAAGAGAGATGGAGAGGTGGAGGGTAGATGAAGACGGAACAGGAGATCAGCACACTTAGATGAAGACAGATATTGGAGAATGGATGATAGAGATCTCAAGTTAAAGGAATTAAGGAGAGCCAATATGACTGCTAACTTGTAGAGTTGCATCCAACTTATCCTGCCTATCCTGGCTATTACTGAGGCTAGGCGGGAGAACCATAGAATATCAATTTTTTCATTTGCTTTATAGACGAGACGAGATATATATTAGCAGCTCATTGGATTTATTATAAATTTAGATTAAACTAATTTTATTGACATTCTATACAATGTATTCTTCTTCTTTTGGCAGAAGTAAGATTCTTTTCTTCTTTGTTCTTTATTTTTATTGAATTTTTATTTGTTTTACATACATAGATATTTTAATATGTCTTTTAATCACCTTTATCTCGCCTCTCCCTAAGCATCCTCCCACAGGACCCCTGTCATTTGTGCTAGGGTCGAATTGGCCAAGCTACTCCCCCTGCCCACTCCTCAATTCCAGTTCATTCCCTGAGCACTACTTAGCCTACCAGGAGTCCCATCCTTAAAAGATAGGCCAGGGAGAACCATTCCCAGTTTATTTATTTTTTGTCGGGGGGGGGGTGGGCTGTGTTACTTTTCACAGCATTTAATTGTGTTTTCAAATCTCTATTGCTCTATTTTTACCTGGAAAATTTCATATGTGTGCTGGATAGCTTTTGTGCTTCTTAACTGATGACATCAGCTCGGATTGAAAGGGAGCCTACAGTTTTGGCGTGAACTTGATGGCTCATTGGATCTGAGCCGTGTGCCACACTTGTGCGTATTGTACTTGATTGTTTGAGCAGTTTGTATTTATATAAGAAGAGCAGGCTGGCATGAAGCCAGAGATCAGCCAGGTGAGTAAGCGAGTGAACAGCATTCCTCCAATGCCTTCGGTTCCTGCCTGAGTTCCTGTCTTGGGCCTCCCTAAGTGATGAAATGTGACCCCAAAGAAGGTTAGCTTGAAATTTAATCTCTCCTCCCAAGATTGTTGTCAGAGTGTTTTGTACTAGCAATGGAATAAGACAATTAGGTCAGATATGGAGTAACCTAGACCGAGTGGGGTATTGCTGTGATGACCTGACCTTGGTAGTTTTGGGAGGATTGTGGAGGCGTTTGGAAACTTTGGGCTGGGAAGATTCTTATTGAATGTTCCAAGATTGTATGGCTGTTGAGTACATATAGGAGCAGTTTTCTGTTTAAAGGTTAGCTGTTGAAGATGGAGGCCTGGCTAGTGAAGGTCACTCTTTCTAGTTTCTAAGGAGAGCAGAGATCATCTTGCGAACTGATGCTATATCTGTAGGGTTCTCTGGTACCCTGCATGGTGGCTGTGGATTGAAGTTCCTCAGTGTTTATGTCAATACACAGTAGAACCCACACACTCTGAAGTGCATTCTTCATGTCTAGAGTGAGTAGCTAGAGGCTGCTAATTTGGAATCGGTGAGTAATTGCTGGTTGCTGGAAAAATATCAAGTGTAAGAACAAGATGACAGGCATCATTCACATGAGGTGAAATGTCTTAATCTTACTGGGCGGAAGAATAATACATCTTTCAAGTGGTCAGCTGACAGGTCGAGGACAAGCTGTGCTCATATAGGGTACTGCATGTCCTCTCAGTCCTTCTGACATTCCAGTGATTGCTCAGAATCTCTATATGGATAAACGTGTATATCGTCATGCTCTATACTATTTTGATCTAGGTTCCGGTGTTGAAGTAGTAACTTGTTGAGGGGTCATCATGAGAGTGGCGAGCCTGTAGTAAGCTATTTGAGCATTCTTAGCGCTCTCTCTGTTGTATTGGTGTCTGTGTATTGTATCCATTTGGGTTTTTGTCGCATGTGTCGAGACCTGCGGGTCGTTCGCTCGCTCGGTATAGACGCTCCGGAGCTGAGCTCTGAACCAGTGGCATCAATGGAACCGAACGCTGAGTCGTATGATGGCAAGGCGAGGGAGGAGGGTCACGCTTAAGAGGACATACTGGTCGCAAAGGGGAGATGTCTTGCCTCGTGGTCAGTTGCCTCCACTCGCCTCTGATTGGGGCAGAGGATGATCCTAGGTACGGCCATGCCACCACTCGGCTGCCTGACGCACCTAACGAGCATGTCACGGTAGTAGTATCCCTCGAATTTGTGAGCAGTTCCTGGCCATAGGCCATGCAGACGTACTCTAAATGAGTTTAAGCTGACACACTACGGACGTGGGATGTTGGGAAGAGCGGGCGCAAGTCCTTAGCCGAGAGCCTCTTTGGTAAGGACCTCATTCAGAGGAGAGCGAGATGAGTGAAATCCACAGGATGTTGCTGCTGTGTACCTTTAATGAAGTAACTTTTAATCTCATCGCTGGATCATTGAGTGTTTTATTAAGTAATGAAAGTGCAAAAATATATGATTCATAATACTCACTTTTGTATAATAAAATCTAAGTATACTATGTATATGCTGGATGTTTGGATTTATACTAGCAGCCCCATCGTTTTGTAATGAGACTTTTGATGTATATTAGCTGGTATCTTGTTATAAGTGTCGTCTCAGGGGATTGTCATTATGGGCATACTTGTGAGGAGCTGTTCATTTAAGGTATGTACTGTTCATTATAGGTTTTGTGATTGAGTGTTACAACATCAATACTTTGGTTAGCGTGGATTACTATTGAATCTTCTTGTGTATACTGATGCGTGTTTATAAGTGACATGTTGTTGAGTGTTGTCCACATGTTGAGATATAAGATAGAGTTGTCCATAGTTTGTGCTGAGTTTAGCTTAAATTGTGTTGTCATACTTGACTACTACCTATGGTGTTGGCTATGGGAGGCAAATCAGTTTTGGGGGAAGGTCTCTCGAGAGTCAATCTCAACCTTGAGATGAATAGTGTCCTGTGGTGCACATCGGACATTTTCTGTTAGCAGTTGTATTGTTACTTAGATTGTGAAGTGTAAGGCAGTTGGACAGTAATAAGGTAAAAGGCGAGCTAGTTGGCATAAAGTGAAGCCTAGTTAGAGCGTCATCGAGGAGATGTAAGAACAAGCCATAGCTATAACATTTATAACCAGCGCAGCTAGCGCGCTAAACACTATGGCCTGCCAGGTGATCCTGCCATGGCTGTCCTAGTCTTGTGGACTCCACTATATTGATAAACACTTGATGCACGGATGTTAAGAGAGTGAAGATAAGCGCGCTGTAGCCTCCCCAACGTAGGTGTGCGAGAGTGCTTTGTCAGGAACAGACAAATTGGTAGACGGGTCACCCGGCCCGGCCAGCACACTAGGGCAGCTATGTGTCATCCGATTTCCTCTTTACTAGCTGCATTGTAGTAACCTTCATTAGTCGCCTAGACATGTATTGTTCTTCACATTTATATGTATGGTGACTCACCAGAAATCCTGGCGGATTAGGAATGGGTACTCAATTGGGTTCTGGTTATCCAGATCTATCCTTTGCTATATTAGTGATAATGTAAGCGGTGTCAGCAAAGTATACCACTTACTTTTCAGCATGGTAATTAATGCTACATGGGCGAGTATATTATTCATAATTTTAGAGTAATAAAATTAAAAGAAAACAATCTGACCCCTGAACATAGTAAAAATAGAAGGCCAGGGCTTACTCACTCGACCACCATCAGCTGCCAATAATTCTAGCCAAGTTGGGTTTGCTACTCCATTTCTTGTAAGTTCTGTGAAGGATTTTTGTGCCAGATTGCAGGTTGCATGGATCTTGTGCAGGAAGCCACAATGGCTACCTGAGCTAAGAATTTCCTCAAAAGGACTCTCGTTTTTTCAGCCAGCATAGACTCCCTACATAATACACAGAAAACTATAGAAGATTCTCAACTAGAACAAGTAATTCAACTTTGGGAATCTAAAACTCTTTACCAACCTCCACGGAGGCATTTGATGGCTGATCTTAATAGCTTACATTCCAGAAATTTTCACAGATAAATAAGATAATAGGACAGAGAGAATAACAATGAATTATTACATGTCAGAGATAATACTTCAACAAATTCCAAAACTGTCTATAGAGATAGGTAATGAATGCCAATTGCCGAGGAAATTGGACAGTGGCTTCTGGAGATAATCAGAAAAGTCACTGCAGTGTGAACTAGTAAAATACGTAGACTTCAACGTTTTAAGTAATCTTAACCTATCTGTATTGACAATTCTAAGACCTAGCAGGCCAATTAAATTCACCATTATTAAAGATGTCAATTTCCCTGCAGAAATAAGTTTGCCAATAATAGCTTTCATTTACACAAGATTTTGTGAAAGCTCAAGTAAAAAAGAAAATTTTAATAAAGCTTGGCTTCCAGCATTTCTTACTATATATTTCATTCTTCATAATATATTTTATTTATTTTATGCTTAAAAAAAATTGACAGAGTCTCCCTGTAGCTCTGCGCTGTCCTGGTCCACTCACATGTAGATCAGCTGGCCTTGAACTCCACGACGATCGCCTGCCTCTGGCTCCCATCAGTGGCTAGCGATTAAAGGCATGCACCACCACACCAGGCTTCTTCTTAATATTAATAAACAGAGTTCAGATTGCCAGTGGTGAGGGGTGTTTTCTAAAATGATTTTGACTTTTTTTTTTTTATTTGTCGGTATTTTTGAGGACAGGGTCTCCCTTTAGTCCAGCTGGCTGGAAGCTCACTCTGTAGACAGGCTGGCCTTCAACTCCAGAGATCCGCCTGCCTCTGCTTCCCAGAGTGCGGGTTAAAGTGTAGAATTGTTGGAATTTTTTGATTTTTTATAAGTTTAAAAACTAAAGAACTTTTAATGGGGTTATTACAAAAACTATGTCATTTTTTTGAAAAGCTTTTGAAAGCAAGAGATGTGATAGCTACAATAAGGAAAAATACTAAATTTTAGTTTTACATAAAAATTGGAGAATTGGTGGGCTGGAGAATGGCTTTAGCAGGTTAAGGAGCATGCTTCCCTCTTTGCAGTGGACCGGGTTTTATTCCCTTGTTTTACCTCTAGCAATAATATTCGACTACATTGTTGTGGTAGGTGATACCATATGGTATCCGCAAAAACTCGTAGCTTATAACTGCTGTCCTAACGATCACACGCCGGACGGAAAGTCACGACACTTTGCGTGCCAAACAATTTTCTTTCTGTTTTTAAAAATTAATAATTATTATTTATTAGTTATTGTCGGGCGCGAGTATGTGGGTAATCCGAATTACTTATAAAGTCTACCCATGGCCAACAGTTTTTGTGTACTAACTCTATAGTCCGTTGCAATTTAGCCTCAGAGGTAGTTGATCAGGAAGTAGGGTGCTCGAGGCATTAAGTTCTCGCCTGGAACTTAATAGGAGAGTTGATCGGCCCAATCGCGATCATTTAAACTTTTGGCAGTTCTTTCACGACACATTGTGTATTAATTATAGCGACCCAGCTCACTACATTGATATGAGGAAGTGCGTTGAGGGATCTGAACTCTCTAGGAGAAACAGATACTTCCTCTGGTAATGAAGAGATCGTTTGGACTAATGTCTAAACATTAAGCTATAATAAACCGCATTTTAAAGATACAACAATTCTCAGTCTAATTCATCTGTTTAGTACCTAATCTATCATCCAAGCCTCTCCTAATGACATTAAACCCTGAGTCTATGTGCTGGTGAGATGCTTCAGCAGTTAAGAGCCACCAACTGTGTCTTGGCCAGAGGACCTGGTTGATTCCTCTAGTCTGACAACGCCCCACCTGGCACTCGCCTGAGAGAGGAACCAGCTATGTTCGTCTAATCACATTGGGTATGCCACCAGTTCCAAGTGAGACACATCCGACACCCTCTCTCTACGACCTCGTCGCTAGGCTAGCCAATTGGCTACAACAACAGCGGGTGCACCATCATACCCCTAATCAACATGCATGACAGTAAACACACTCAATAACATAGCCGGATGACTTACGACGAGCATCCACAACACGGCAACATGCCACGCCTCTCCTAATGCCTAAGGCACAATAATAGGTGAAGACATAGATAAATGCAAGAATAATCGGATAATATGCATATTATAGAGCTTGTAGGTTCAAAAGTGCTTCAACCTTTGTCTATTTTTTATATTCCAACAAGATGCATGTAAAAATTAAAACTTAACCTATTATATTGAGTATTATTTAGCAGCAAGATAATCTGTTCGGGGTTTAGAACTACCCAGGTTATATAATACTCTCACCTCCAGGGATTAGGGAATAAAAGCTTTCTCTGCCACTAAGTGGTCTAATTTTCGCCTTATTTTTTATTTCTATTGATACTCATATAGAGAGATGATATAACTCCTCGCAGTGATTTTTATATAATAAATAGCTCTAGTGTTCATGGTTGTCATTGAGAGGTTACTAATTGGGTGCTTCTTTCAGCAGATCGAGCGGATCTATAAGATGGCTACCTCGCCACACCTTGCCAAAAAATGGATTGCATCGAATGCACTGAAGTTGAGTCAACCTGGAAGTGCCTCAAGTCTAATGAAGCTGCCTCAATTATAGGAATTAGAAAATTAGGATTTCCCCTAAATCTAGTGAAATCCTTATTAAACATGGAAGTGATCAAAGCAGCTACACATTCCATTACCTAACAGTCTATGTTGAACTATGATCAGCTTGCATCTAAAGTAAAATGGTTATTAATTATATATAAAATAATATAGATTATAAATACCATAGAGGCAAATTTTGGTTTATTTGACGTATCGTCTGGTGCATTTAGAGTTATCTAAGGATTATTTGTGCTCTATCCCAAATGGTTCCGTGAGACTATTTGACCTGCACCGCACGAGTCAGATGAGCGCGCTGTTCTGCGCGTATGCCCCCTTGCCCTCACCCTGACGTCTCTCGAGAACTACTAAGCTTAGGTATCTAATTAAACTTGGGTTTGCAGATCTATGCCTGCTTAAATGTTGGTTGTTGGTTCCTTGAGTGTGTATAGAGGGGATACACACTAGGTTTTCCTAATGGGGGACGTAGTTTTCACGCTGCTCTTTTCAAACCAAGCTAGTTCGGTTCTAGTCCGTCCACTAGCCCCTCCAATGTGTTGTTGTTATAATCAGAGTTTTTAAATTTCGACTTGTCCTTAATTCACACCTATTATGATTAGTGTTTTGGATCCATTCCAAAACTATTGTACAACATTGAACTGTTAATTGATTTATAGTAGAGCGTAAAGAAGACTACTATCTTACAGAGTATTCTGAGAATCTCATCAATACTTACACAAATATTTCCTATCGAGTATCACTATCTTGTAAAGAGACAGATGTTTTATTTGTTTTAATTTTCTCACACTTCTATGAGTTTATCGAGAATAATTTACAATACAATGTAATATACTATTAGCATTGTCTTTATGATGTTAATATAATAGTAAAAAACTACTCATATGGATTTTGTATTATGAGAATATTCATAATAAGGATTATTTATATAGTGGGGTGGACTTGATATTATTAACAGATACATATTATCACCCAGTTTTTCACCTTTTTAATTAATTTATAAATTAAGAGATCAAAAATTACCCACTAAATTAGCTTGGAGTTGTAGTTTTTACAATCATATTACATACCTTTTTAACTGAATCAAACTCTCAGGCCCTACTTCAAGACAAGAAAATCATTTGAAAGTGGTTAATTGTGCTTCTCTGCCTCCCAAGTGCTAGGATTAAAGGCGTCTGCCACCACGCCCAGCTCAAATCTGTTTTTAAATCTAAATTGTATTTATATTTGAACAAAGATCTCCAAAGCTTTTAGATTATGTTACAGTATATAATCTAATCACCTAATGTGAAACAATCTGCACATATTCCTGGATTTATTTCTGTTCTTTACTTGTCCTTCTTTAAAAATTAGGAGGCAGAGGCAGGTGGATCTTTATGAGTTCAAAGCCAGCCTGGTCTACAGAGTGAGTTCCAGGACAGCTGGGGCTACAGGGAGACCTTGTCTTGAAAAGACAAAAAAAAAATTAAAAAATGAGAAAATATATGAAGAAATCAATACAAAAACCAGTATTAGAACTTGAAGGCCACTTAAGATAAATTAAAAGAGTTGAAAGACTATAAATATATTTATGTAGAATTTATTTGCTTTTATTTTATATATATGAGAGTTGTGTGTGCATGTATGTAGATGCACCATTTATGTATAATGTCTGTGGAGGCCAAAGAAGGGTGATGAATCTTTTGGAACTGGAGTAATGGATGGTTACCAGTCACCATGTGGGTGCTAAGAACTGAACCCGTGCCTTCTGTATGAGAGGTCAATACTCCTTAACTGTTAAGCCATCTCTCCAGCCCCTTACATGTGATTTTTAAAGACATCATTATCATATTTAGTAACGCCATAATATTCTTGGTTGAACTATTATCATTTTTGACATCGATGTTTCTGTTTTCAATGTTAATATAATTCCTTTGAGATTTCTGCAATTTTAAAAATTTTGTACTATTTCTTTAGATTTCTAGAAGCAATGATAGTACTGTTTGTTATCAAGATTTTCAGATTCCTTAAATTTTTATTATTAGCTTTTAACATTAATATTTTATGATTATGGAAATCATTCTGACATCTTACTCAGAGACAGAAATATTTTCCAGCTTCACTCTCTACAGCCCATTTGTCATATCTGTTGTCATTGCTTTATGTTTTTTCATTGTCTGTGATATGAATTATTTTCAGTTTTTGCCAAGTGGCTGCTAGTTTGGGCATGGTTACTTATGTTGAATTTGAAATCCAGATATTAATTATGTCATTAAAATTTTGGTGTATTAAAGTCAAGAATGGCGGCACATAACTTTAACCCTAGCACTTGGGAGGCTCAGCCAGATGGATCTCTATGGGTTCAAAGCCAGTATGGTCTTTGTAATGAGTTCCAGGCCAGCCACTGGTACATATAAAAACACTGTCAAATGGTAATTAATATATAGGTGAAAAGTATATATCCATACTTTAGAATAATATAAAATTAAAGGGAAAAATGGGAACTCCTAAACATACATTGGAGTTAACATACAGTTTATTTCTGGAGGACATAACTCTGGCACATAGGCATATTTTAGAGTAATACAATGGGGAGGAAACCACAACAACTTAGGGACTGGGTCAAAGAACGGACTGATAGAGTTAAATTCTGCCCCAAACAATGGACCTTTACAGAGAAAAAACTTTTAAAAGACTGGGAGAAAGACCTGTATGGCAGAATGTATGATCTGGGGTGGGGTGTGGGAAAGGGAAAGGGGAATATGCCTAAATTGAACTGAAAAATTATGTCTAAAATATACAAAACATCAATAAAAGTATTATTATGAAAACATTGTCGGGGCTGGAGAGATAGCCTAGCGGTTAAGAGCACCGACTTCTCTTGCAGAGGACCTGGATTCGATCCCCAGCACACACATGGCAGCTGAGAACCGTCTGTAACTCCAATTCCAGGGGAATCCGATGCCCTCTTCTGACCTCCGCGGCATTGCACGTCACGGGTGCACAAACCTACATGCAGACAGTACACTCATACACATATAAAAATAAATAAAAAAAGAAAACAGTGTCAAAAGAAGGAAAAAAATAAAAAGAGGAGGAGGAGGAAGAGGGGAAAGAGCATCGTGTTGAACTGATAGAACAAACATATCACTAGTTATTAAGAGAGTAAGGTAAGAAAGTTTCTTTGCAAGGAGAAATGCAGCAAATTATATGGTTGTATAGACAGCAGAGATACAAAAGATCAAATGGAGAGTGAAGAGACCAAGAGCCTAGAGACCTCTTGCTCTATGAAGTTCACCACTTTCCTGCTACCCTTCTGAGGCTTCGGGAAACCTAGAAATCATTTTTCATTTGCTTATACGAGAGAATAAGCAGCCTCTGGATAAAAATTTAGAATAAAAAATGACTCTACAAGTTATCTCTTCTTTTCGCCAGAGTAAATTCTTTTCTTTTTTCTTTATTTTATTGAATTTTTATGTGTTTCATACATAATTTTTCAATGTCTTAATCACCTTTATCTCGCCTCTCCCTAAGCATCCTCCCACAGGACCCCTGTCATTTGTGCTAGGGTCCATTGGGCCAAGCTACTCCCCCTGCCCACTCCTCAATTCCAGTTCATTCCCTGAGCACTACTTAGCCTACCAGGAGTCCCATTCTTAAAGAAGGCCAGGGAAACCATTCCCATTTATTTATTTTTGTCGGGGGGGGGGGCTGTGTTACTTCACAGCATAATGGTTTCAAAATCCAGCCATTTACCTGGAAATCTCATGATGTCATCTTTTTTACTGCTGCATAGAACTCCATTGTGTACATGTACCACATTTTTGTGATCCAGTCCTCAGTTGAAGGACATTTGGGTTGGTTCCAACCCTTTGCTATTGTGAAAAGAGCTGCAATAACCACTTACTTTCAGGCATGGTAATTAATGTACATGGGCAGAAGGTATATATTCATATTTTAGAGTAATATAAAATTAAAAGAAAAAATCTGAACCCCTGAACATAATAAAAAATAAAGAAGGCCAGGGCTTACTCACTCGACCACCATCAGCTGCCTATATTTCTTCAGCCAAGCTTGGGCTCTGCTACCCATTTCTGTAGTTCTGTGAAGGATTTTTGTCCAGATGAGGTTGCATGGATCTTGTGCAGGAAGGCCACAATGGCTACCTGAGCTATAGAATTTCCTCAAAAGGACTCTCGTTTTTTCAGCCAGCATAGACTCCCTACATAATACACAGAAAACTATAGAAGATTCTCAACTAGAACAAGTAATTCAACTTTGGGAATCTAAAACTCTTTACCAACCTCCACGGAGGCATTTGATGGCTGATCTTAATACTTACATTCCAGAAATTTCACAGAAATAAATAAGATAATAGGACAGAGAGAATAACATGATTATTACTATGTCAGAGTAATACTTCAACAAAATTTCCAAAACTGTCTATAGAGAGAGGTAATGAATGCCAATTGCCGAGGAAATTGGACAGTGGCTTCTGGAGATAATCAGAAAAGTCACTGCAGTGTGAACTAGTAAAATACGTAGACTTCAACGTTTTAAGTAATCTTAACCTATCTGTATTGACAATTCTAAGACCTAGCAGGCCAATTAAATTCACATTATTAAAGATGTCATATTCCCTGCAGAAATAAGTTTGCAATATAGCTTTCATTTACACATGATTTTGTGAAGCTCAAGTAAAAAAGAAAATTTTATAAAGCTTGGCTTCCAGCATTTCTTACTATATATTTCATTCTTCATAATATTATTTTATTTTATTTTATTGGTCTTTTTGGGACAGAGTCTCCCTGTAGCTCTGGCTGTCCTGGCACTCACTATGTAGATCAGGCTGGCCTTGAACTCACGACGATCCGCCTGCCTCTGCCTCCCAAGTGCTAGGATTAAAGGCATGCACCACCACACCAGGCTCTTCTTAATATTATAAACAGAGTTGCAGATTGCAGTGGACTGAGCGGTGTCTAAAATGAATTTTGACTTTTTTTTTTTTTTTTGGTATTTTTGAGACAGGGTCTCCCTTTAGTCCCAGCTGGCCTGGAGCTCACTCTGTAGACCAGGCTGGCCTTCAACTCACAGAGATCCGCCTGCCTCTGCTTCCCGAGTGCTGGGTTAAAGGAGAATTTTGAATTTTGATTTTTATAAGTTAAAACTAAAGAACTTTAATGGGGTTATTTACAAAACTATGTCATTTTTTTAAAGCTTTGAAAGCAGATAGAAATGTGATAGCTACATAAGGAAAAATACTAATTTTAGTTTTACATAAAAATTGGAGAATTGGGGCTGGAGAAATGGCTTAGCAGTTAAGAGCATCGCTCCTCTTGCAGAGGATCCGGGTTCATTTCCCAGCACCCACATGGTGGCTAAGAACCGTCTTTAACTCCAGATCCAGGGGTCCGAACCCTCCTCTTTTTTTTTTTTTTTTTTTCATATGTGTATGAATGTACTGTCTGCATGCAAGTTTGTGCACTATGTCGTGCAATGCCGGGAGCTCAGAAGAGGGTGTCGGGATTCCCTGGAACTGGGTTCTCCTGGAATTGGAGTTTCAGACGGTTTCTCGGCCGCCATGTGGGTGCTGGATCGAACCCGGGTCCTCTGTAAGAGCGGTTGGCGCTCTACCTTAGGCCATCTTCCAGCCCCCGACACCCTCTTCTAACCCTCTGAGGCAATTTCCATGCATGGGTGCACCAACCTACATGCAGTCATACACTCATACAATAAAAAAACTAGCGGATGTGGTGGCACACGCCTTTAATCCAGCACTTGGGAGCAGAGGCAGGCGGATCTTTAGTTCAAGGCCAGCCTGGTCTACAGAGTGAATAAAAATAGATTGGAGAATTAAAAATATCTCACTACCTTATCAGGATGATTGTTCTCTATGGCATTTGTATTTACATATCTTTATGAATGAATCTGGTTTTTATAATAAAAGCCATTCATGGGTCAAGGATATGCCTCAGTGGGTAAAGGCACTTGCCACCAAGTATGGTGACCTGAAGTTGATTCCCTGGAACCTACATGATGGAAGTTTTCCTCTGACCTTAACATGTGCACCACCACACATACAGACACGCACTAAATAATAAGTAAATAAATAAACAAACAAGCATTTTTATTGACGTTCATGCATTTCATACAATATTTCTCAGTCCAATTTAGACTCATTCCCTTTCCATGCCCCCTGCCCCACCTGAGTTCATACATGCTTTGTATCTTTTGTTGAGACTTTTTAAATTTTTCATGCAGAGGTTAATTGTTTTGGGAGTTTTACTCTTTCAGTCAGTTCTTGTCCCAGTCCTTTTGTTTTTGTTGTTCCCTTCAATTTGTTTGATTTCAAAACATCGCTTTATATATATATATATATATATATATCACATATACCAAAATTATGACATCTGAAAAGAAAGTTTATGTTAATTCCAAATCATATTTCAGAATTCACATTTTTCCTGTTTAATTTTATATTACTCTAAAATATTTATATTATATTCTTATAAATATTTATATTTATATTATATTATTTATATTATAAAATATCATGATATTTATATTACTCTGCCTATATACCAAAATTACAAAGTCTGAAAATAAGTGGTAAGTTAATTCTAGAGCCTGTTAAGGGATTCACATTATAAGAGCACAGTTGCTTTCAGATAATAAGGAATATAACATTCATGTTGCTCAGTTTGCCTTACAATTAGGGATTTGGTGCTAGCCTCCACAAAGAGGGATGCCATTCCTCATTTCTTTTTCTGGGACTGTGTTACTTCACTTAGCATAATGGCTTCAAGTTCCATCCATTTACCTGCAATTTCATGATATCATCCCTCTTTACCTCTTCATAGAACTCCATTGTGTAGATGTCCCATATTTTCTTTATCCATTCATACATTGAGGGGCACTTGGATTGGTTCCAGTTCATTACTATTGTGAAGAGAGCTGCAATAAACATGGATGTGCATGTATCTCTGTGGTAGGATGAGTCTTGTGGGTATATACCCCAGAGTGGGTCAGGTGGTAGGCTCATTTTGAATCTTTTAAGAGTTGTCCATACTGTTTTCCATAGAGGTTGTTCGAGTTTGCATTCCCACCAACAGTGGATGAGTGTTCCCCTTTCTACAAACACTTAGGAAAAACTTTTCTCAACTGATTGTGTGTATGTCATTATATATCAAGTTAATATTCCTCTGTAAAAACTTTAAGTGGAAAACATGTTATCTGCTTATATAGTTTTAAATTTCTTCTTACAGAAATAATCCTGCTGTTACTAAGATTTATTTTTCTGAACATTAATCTTGCTTGTACTAAAACAGCTAATGATACAACATAAAATTTAAAGAGATTCAGTATCAAATATTTCTATTGTAAAGTAAAAGAACTGGTCATGTCTAAAGCTGCACAAAATTTCTTCACAATGTGCCTATTGTTCCTCCTGTATAAAATTTGCAATTCAGAGAGTATCAGTTTACAATTCCATTCCCTTGAATAGAGCATTATTTCTTTGATGGTCCCTACCTTACTGGTTGGACAACTAATTAATGCAAATGAAAGTCAGAACCATGACCTTTGTGTTTTAAAATTTTGTGTACAGTGGAGCAGCATTTGGATTGTTCAATTTTATTTTCAACTGAGATTTGGTTATCTTCATTATAAAACACTCAGCACTTTTAGCTTAAACAATGTATGCTTTTAACTTTGCCTCTGATTTAGAAATCAATAAAATGTTAATTTGCCCTTTTAACCTCAAGAGTTATTTCAGTGTACATTTTTGTCTTCTTACCTCCTCCCATTTTATTTCTGTATCTTGAAAGATACAAAGAATACAATGCCAAGGTATATTATTTGTACTGTTTTGATATTTATGATCTCACATATTTTCTGCAGCAAATTATTATAACATAAAGTGGAGTCACAGAAATTCATACCATAGGTTTTACCTACACTGAGCTTGGAGGACACGTTGGAAGAAGTTATACAAATAATCGATGAGACCCTGTATGCCATAGGGAACTATAAACATGGTTAACGGCAGTTAAAGGAAGAGCAGATGGGTCTCTAAAGAAAAGATATTTTCTTGAGCTGGTTGTAAGAAAATGGTGACATTGCTATTCAGATAATATAAAGCTTCAGTTACACAAATGAGTAGATTACAGACAGGCACTATACTACATTATATATCATGGATTTTAAAATTTGTTGACCATAGATCTAGTATTTTATTTCATAATAGGAAAAGGATAAATTATGTTCAATTGCATTTATAATCAATAAATGTACTTCTTAAAAATAAGAGGAAAGAAAAGGGGACAGGAAAAAAGATTCATGCTTACATTTAGTGACTTCAGTGGCTTCTTGGATGGCCTTTCCTCTCTTGCCCTCTATGTTATAGGCAGTAATCACTTGCATCTCTCCAAAGGCTTCCCTGTCCTTTCACAATGAAAGCAGTACCTCGGCGTGCAGGGCTGATTGCCTGTCTTGTCTGACTTCCTCAGTCTCTGCTCTATGTTCTGCACACTGGCCTTTATGCTGTTCGATAACACCACTTAAGGCTTTTTTGCACTTACTTCCCTGTGCTTGAAAGTCCATTCTTGGGATCTCTTGGGGATTGGGGCTGGTTAGTAATTCAAGACTGTGTTCCAGTGTTACCTGTTCAGAGAGATCTTCCATCTACTGACCTCCCTGCTCAGAATCATCCCCAATCTTTTCATTCAGTGTGGTAGTCCTCATGGTATTTATTGCTTCTGAGAGCCATTTGTTCCACAACTATGTTTTTTTTTTCCCTTGACAGATTTTCCCACCATACTACAATAAAAATGACAGCTAGCATTTATTGCCTATGTATTTTTCTAGTACTTAGCTTGTATTTATTCAGTGATGATTACAAGCATGTATTAATTGATTTACTCTGGAAGAACAGTAAGTGTTCAGTTATATTGTTGTTACCATTATATTGACAATGAAATCTGATGGACATAAGATTTAAAATGTCCCCTCCCATTAGTTGGGGAGAATCTGGACCCTACAGTTTCTGAGTTTACAGTTCATTTCATACTTGATGCCTACATTGAATACCTTTTCTGGAAATATATAGGAATGACCATGCCTCACTTTGTGCACTGTAATAATTATAAACATTTTGAAAAAATATTGTAGGATTAGAATAACATACAAGATGCCGGGCGTGGTGGTGCATGCCTTTATTCCTAGCACTTGGGAGGCAGAGACAGGCGGATCTTTGTGAGTTCAAGGCCAGCCTGGTCTACAAGGTAAGTTCCAGGACAGCTGGGGTTACAGGGAGACCCTGTCTCGAAAAGACAAAAAAAAAAAAAAAAAAAAGGAGAATAACATACAAGAGGATAAGCAACTTGAATAGCAGCTGAAAGGAAGTGACATTGATGCAAATAAATAATACCAAGTAGCTCTCATGGAAAAATGGGGCATATGCAAAAAATATGAAATACTTGCAATTATAGGAGGCATTGGAAATGTGGAGTTGGTGTTTGTGAGACTTCAGGTTTGGAGAAAAGGCTGGATCTGTTTATTGAGAGACTGTCAAAATATCTTCCAGAGTCATTCCACCATTTGCTTTCTCATCAATATTGAAGACCTGTTCTTGTTGAATATTTCACCTGCATTTGGCTTTGTAGTCATTGTTTAGAAAGTGAGCTGATTTTTAATCATCAGGTAGTGATATCTCATTCTAATCTTCATTTACTTAATGACAAAAATATCGAGCAGGTTTTAAACATGCTTATTTATAGATCTGTGTATCTACTTCACTGGGGGTGTGTATATACATATATTATACATGACATACACACATAACACACACATATATAATAAATTAACTATATATATATTATATATATATTAATATATTTTTTTTTTTTTTTTTTTTTTTTTTTTTTTTTTCTTCTTTTTTCTTCTTCTCTTTTTTGATATTGAATTTTTGCTGTGTTTCACTACATGATTTTTTTCTCCTTAATTTTATTGGAGCTTTGTGTACCTTTCATGACAAACATTTCTTATCAATTTAGTCCTGTCCCCCCAACCATACCCCCCCTCACCAGAGTTTATGCATTCTGCCATACATGTTAAGTCCTATCTTGCATCTTTTCTCAGTCTTTCTTAACTTTTTGATACAGAAGTTTATAGTTTTGGTCAGTTCTTTGTTCAAGTCTTTTTGTCGTTGTTTATTACCTTTCATTTTGTATTACTCCAAAATATGCATATATATATATATATATTCCCTACATATACCAAAATTACAAGCTCTGAAAATAAGCTCTAGGTTAATTGCAAAACAAGTTTAGAGTGGAACTCTTCACCAGTGACCCATCTGACAAAGGTTCAAGATCCAGAAGTCACTTTTTTATGTTCATAGGTTCAGATTTTTTCTTTTAATTTTATATTACTCTAAAATATGATTATATACCTTCAGCCCATGTACATTAATTACCATGCCTGAAAGTAAGTGGTAAGTTAATTTTAGGACTCATTAAGATATTCACATTGTAACATCACAGTTGCTTTCAGATAGAGAGAAATATAAAAATAACATTGCTCATTTTGCCTGCCAACTGGGGATTTGCTGTTAGCATCCACATATGAGGGAAACCATTCGCCTTTTTTTTTTTTCTGGGACTGTGTTACTTTACTTAGCATAATGGCTTAAAGTTCCAACCATTTACCTGCAAAGTTCATGATATCATCTTTCTTTACCACTGCATAGAACTCCATTTTGTAGATATACCACATTTTTGTTATCCAGTCATCAGTTGAGGGGCATTTGGGTTGGTTCCAGTCTTTGCTTTTGTGAAAAGAGCTGCAATAAACATAGTTATTCATGTATCTTTACAGTAGGATGAGTCTTCATACATAAGTTTTCAGTGAATCTTAATTGCCATTGAGGGGTTATGGGAATGTGCTAAGGGAGAAGTATCCTTGACTTTAAGAGGTTTTATATATTCTGGGTAATACTAAATTATAAGCTATATACTTTGAAAATTTTTTATTCTAATGTACAGGGTATCTTCACATTATCTTGGTAACCCAAAGAGGAGAAATTTAAGTTGTTGAATTCTAGTTTCTAAATTATTTATTTCACAGATTTCATCTTTAATGTTTATAAGTTTAAAGACTTGTTTTTATATTCAAATTAACATCAATTTATGTTATTTTCTGGGCCTTTTAAAATTTTTAATTTGCAGGTATGTCTTTGATACATTTTTCTTAACTTGTAAGATTATTTATTTATTTATTTATTTATTTATTTATTATAGCCTATGGTTACTCAGTTGTGCCAACAGCATTTGATCAAAGACTGTTTCATCTCTTGCTACAATGATCAAAAAGTCATTAAAGAACTCTAACAGTCATTGTGCAGTAAGTGTTGATTCTGGAGGAATCTGTCACTTTAGTGTTCACTCATCCAGTTCTTATGAACCAAGGAATTCAAAAGAAAAATAAACCTAAAACATTCTACATTTTACATGTTATTAACTAGTATAAAATTTTGTACAAATTCTTGATGTTTTGGTCTAATTTGTCTAAGGGATAGCAGCTTATGGGAACTATTTAATGTGTAAATAGTTCGGAGGAAATAGAAATAATGGGCTGTGTAATGCTATGTTTTGTCTGGTGTGAAGATGGATGGTATCAGAGAAAGGCATCCATTAACTCACATTCCTTTCTTAGAAATAATCAAGGTAAAGTAAAATTTTGTTTCTCCACTTATTTTGTTTTTTTTATTTCTTTAAAATTTCATGCATGGACATTAGCATTTCTACTCTTTCAACATTCCAACTCTTCACACAAACACCCTACCCCCTCTCCATTTCATGACCTCTTCTTTAATTATTATTGTTGAACATATGTACCCATGTATGTATATGTGTATATGTATATATACAACCTACTAAGTCCATGTTAGTGCTGCTCCTATGTACATATGTTTAGGAATGACCACTTGGGTTTGAATAAACCATGAGGGAGTCATCCCTGAAGAAAACTGATTCTCCTTCTCTCAGTAACTTTAATTTCTTATAGCTCTTCATCTAGAGGTGGGACTTTGTTAGGTTTCTCCCATCCTCATTGACAACATCAGCTGATGTCATTATCCAGGTCTTGTTTAGGAAACCATATTCTGAGATTTCATTGTTGCAGTTTCCTCTTTATGTTTACGTGAGATAACAAGGTCCATTTGTTTTTAAAGGATGGTATATTATTTATTCCATTGGCAAGATGTCTAGGTGAGGAACTGAGAGAGTTCTGCAGCTACAAATTCCATCCTTCCCTGCTTCACCTTAGCTTTACTGTCATCCTAAACTTAAGAACTCCCTTACCCTTTTTTCCTAAGGTAAAACCTTATTGCAACAGAGTTGCTGCACTGACAGATTTAATAACTGCATTCCCGCTAGAGAAATTGGAGGATGCAAAGGGACAAAAGTTACCTCTCCTGGACAAGTTTTGCCTCGTATTTAATGCGAGAATTTCTCCCTCCGGGTTTTCTAGCTCTTGCTTTATTGGCTGCATCCAAGTAGCCTGCTATTCCTGGCTGCAGGTGAAGACACAGAATGGAATTCTCTGGCCTGTGTATTTCTATTGGAGAGGAAGGTAAGGGAGAAACAGGTTAGTGGTGGGTTTTTCCCATCTGAACCATTGTCTGCCACCATGTAGTGCTGAAAAAAGAATGAGTATAAAGAATATAAACACAGAAGTAAGACTCTATTACAGAGGAACAATGGAAGATTCAAATGAAAAGATAGTAATTAGCAAAACAAATTATACTCTGGGAAGAGAAAGGAGAAAGTGTTTTATTAATTATGCAGATGTATTCCATAATGCATAAACCAGTTTAAAAGAAATTACTTTAAATTGAAATGGGAACTGAGATTCATGGAGGAGTAGAAAAATGTCTTAAAGACTTAGTAAAAGATGAATTAAAGATTACAAATTAGCCCAAGGATCACATCTACATTTTGAGAGAGTTATTTTGTAGAGTGAACAATTAGTCTATTATTTTCTTCAGTAAGGCTTGGCAGTTTCATACTGACAGCCTGTGAAGTTCAGCTGAGGTCAGGGTGCACACAGGCTTTGCGGCTGGCTATGAAAGGAGACATTCTACAAAAACAAACAAACAAAAAAAAAAAAACCAGAGAAATATAACTGAATTTACAGTGTGATTTTAGTGACTGATCATTGGTACCTCGAATGTGGAGGTGTGAATGTGTAAAGAGCCACTTCATGTAGTAAGAGTGTGAGAATGGATGGACAGTGAGGATTCAGACCAGGTGAAAGATGAGGAAAGGCAGATGAAATAAGAGAATATTTCATACTCTATGGAATGTCATATAATAGTATGTTTCTCTTTCCCAAATCAAAATGCAAAACAAAAGGTGGTGCAGTATCAAAATGTGATTGAGCTGATAAAAATGAAAAGGAAATTTAATAGTACTGAAAATCAATCATCAAATGTAGAGTGAAGTGAAGGCCAGTGGGAGGTGCTTACAATTTTAATAATCAGGGGACTTGATTTTTATAGAAACCAAAGGACAAGAAATAACGCTCCACAACTGTCTAACTGGAATAACTGGTATGATCTATGTGTCGCTAATTAATAAATAGATGAAACAAAGTTGAATGTGTTTCCTATTTTAATTTCATTTGTATTCTCTTAAGGGACAGAGGGGTTTCTAGAGCGAAAGGCTAATATTCTCTCTATACATAATGCTCATAACTTACATTTCTCCTCATTGTAACAGAATAGCTATTAGAAGCAACTTAGGGGATGAAGGGTTTCTTTGGCATGATGGCATTCATCATGGCAGAGGGAATCTGAGGCTTCTTCCTCGCATGTCTTCAGCCACTAAACAAGGCTGGCATACAATCATCAATCCAATACCATAATCCCTATGTCTGCCAAGGAGGCCTTACATCCAAAAGATCCCTTCATTACCTCAAACTGCACCACTAGCTGAGGACTAAGTGTATAGCACCTCACCTGTTGGAGACATTTTACATTCAAGCCCTAAGAGCCCCTAAGACGGGAATATTTCCTTCATATTTCTGGACCACTGGGTTTATTGTTGGATATGAAATGCAATTTAGCAGCTTATGTCAGTGCCCAATCATACATCCCATTTAGCTCACTAGATAATTGACTTCTAATGGCCCATTTCTGCATGTATTCTCATTCTCTGAAAACTTTCACTGCCAACTGAAATATTTTGTTTGTCTGTACAGTAGTCCCAAAGTGTCAGGAAATTAATGTTGCTTGAGGCAAAGTCAAACAATAACTAATTGATATAAAAATATTTCAACCATTTTGCTCTTCACTGTAATTTTTACCACATAGATTTCTTCTTGATTCTTGCATTATCAAAACAAAGTATTCAGGTGAGAGACACAGGCAGTTTAAGCAAAAGTTTATTTAGTAAAGTAAAGGATAGTATACTCTAAGGAGAGAGATTGGACCAGTCTGACCCAAAGGAAGGAAGCAGCACATTCGGTTCTGAGTGGCAGATAATTTTCTCAGCCTTTGGGCTAGCATCAAGTGTAGTATCTGAGTTGCAGATATTTAAAGAAATTTTAATATTTGATATTTCATGCATATTTTGAGTTTTGTGCACGCATGCCCATGGACTTTTCTGTTTCATTTTGTTAAGACAAGAATCACTCTTTAGCCTATTCTGATCTGGGACTCAAGGCAATCCCCTGCCTTAGCAGTCTACAAAGGTTGAGATTAAAGGCGTGAGCCATCACACCTGACTACCACAAATGGTTTCAAAACCACTTTACAAATGGTCACCTGTGGATGCAGGCTTTTATCGGTTCACTTGTGTGGCAATTGGGAAAGCTGCCTGGCATGATAGTATCTGATATAGCAGGGAGAACCTAACTATAACTTCAAGGATATTTCACAAGAGAGGGGCATTCTGACTGACACAGCTACCAAGGCACTGCTGCAGTTTTCTTGGTCACTTCACATCTTGATTCCTGTGGGCCTGGTCTCAAGATGACTGAAATGTGCATTTGTACTGGCTCTAAGCATTTCCCCAGTGGGATGAAACTTTAGTTGCTTTCTGTCATGGTTAGTTTAATTATGAAAACACTGTTGAATGTCTTCCCTTCTGTATATCAATTTCTTATCTCTGTACCAATAATTTCCTCATCAGAAAACAAAGTATACACACATCATTCTGTGAATGTCAACTTCTCCAGAGCCCTAACCAATGCAAAATATGGGATACTTTTCTCTCTTTTCATAATCATAATTCCAGTAAGATCATCACCAAACATCCAACTAACGAGGAAAAAAAAAGATCATTTAAACATTTAATGTAACAAAGAATTCCAAAATTACCTTTTAATGTGACAGAGAAATCCCCAATACTGGAAATACCATTCCCATTCATTTGCTTAGTTTTCTGTCAATTGTGCCACAGAAAAACATATGAGACAGTTCACAGCTGAAACATCTCAGATACTGGCAGGTTGAAGTGTCACTTCTGCTTCAACACCTTTGGTTAATTTAGGTGATGATCACTGTTCACCTAACCTTTGAAAATTACAACAAAAGAAACAAAAGAGAACCTTTGGACTATGCAATTTTCTATAAGCCCTACAGCCTAGCAATCATTGATTCTTTTTCTTTCACAAATATATTCTCAGTTCATTCAGACACTGACTCCAGAAAATGAAGAGAATGCATGGCTGCTTTTCTGTGTGTGTGTGTGTGTGTGTGTGTGTGTGTGTGTGTGTATGCATGTGTAAATGAGCTTTATATCTTCTACAAGAAGGATTTTGTGAGAGATCTATATCTGAAATTGGTTTTTCCTGCTGATTTGTAACATGTATTGATAATTCGTGACAGTCTGTGTAATTATTAGAACTATGGAAGATGGTGTCAGACTCCAGTCAGAAAATCCAAATGTAAGCTTCTGAATTTTCTTTTGATTTCATTCTTAGGAAAGAAATGGTTCAGAACAGATGGGGTGGGGTGTTACTATTTGTTGAAAAATTTATTTTGAGTAACTAATGTAAATTACCTCACATAATTATATCTTTCACAGTTTTCTTACCACCAGTAGTTTTGCCCTGCAATCTGGACACTTTTGTTAATGCCTATAAACAATGTTACCCTTCTATTATTGGAGGAGGTGACACTAGTGGTGCCTAGTGGGTTGCTGAGTACCTGAGATTACACTGGGGAGCTCTCTGAGATAAAGGATTGTCTGACTCAAAATGTGTGCATTAAAGGTTAAGACGTCCTGATTTTGTATGATAAAAGTGCACATTTTCTTTTAATTTACCACTTGATGGTATTAAAGTACATTTTCTGAAGGAAACTTTTAGAATTGAACACTTTAGAAACTATTTTTAAAAAATAGCTTCAATTTTTCCATCCATGTTCCAACTCTGAATAGAAATGAGGAGCTGGGTGTTTTTAGCAATATATAGCCAAATCCTAAATTGCATCTTGTTGTTTGTTTCTGGAGTGCCATTAGTGTGTTTTTGATCATCTCAAACAGATGTTCAATGACCCTGCAAGCACAAGAAGCAAGTGACGTGACAGGTCCTACTAATCAGGGATCCACCTGGGCTTCGACAATATCTGTTACATTTGTAGAAAATACATGAAACAATTATGGGATAAAGTAACCTGGGGATTGCTAAATTGGAGTTTTCCTTTGAAGTAGCAGATCCAGAACCATCTTTACTTTACTCCTCACCAGCAAAGTGCTTTACACAGCCTGTATTTCAATGTTCCATATTTGTCACTCAAGTGTTAGTTCTCAAGCCAGATATATCATAGTGTCATAGTTGTTTAAATTTTCTGAAATTTAAATTTTCTGGAAAAAAAACTGGAAAGACTGAGAAAAAAGATGCAGGACATGTATGGCAGAGTGTAGGGATTTGGGTGGGGTCGGGGGCATGGAAAGGGAAGCGACTCGATTCGATTGAGAAACCTTGATGCTGGGCTTCCTAGACTCCAGAACTGTGCAAAAATAAATGTTATTGTTTATTCAATCAATCTGTGATGATTTGTAAAGGAAAAGTAAACCCAGGCAGAGACAGCAACCACCAGAGTTACCTGTTTTTCTGACATCAACATTTATTCTTATGTACTTGATTAATTATGTCCTGACAGACATATTTTAAATTTCCTTGATTATATAAATATATATATATATATATATATATATATATATATAAAATAGAAGAATGTGTTTATAAATTATTTAGTCATGTTTCATAATACTTCTGCAACCTCAATGATTGATGCCTTGGAAAGAAAACAGACTAGAAGTAGAGAAATCAATATGGAAGTTAATATAATAATCCATTCAAAAGAGGACAGGGGCTAAGAGTATGCAGCAGAAATAGACCTTGCTGGGGAGAGACGAGTGCACAGTAAACAGATAAACATTAGATTCAAATTAGTAGTATTAATGTCAGATTATGGTGAGGATTTTAATGTCTGCTTATAGAATCTACCTTAAAGAAAGATAGCAAAACACACAGAGAGCACTGTTGGATGATGAGTCTATTTTTCAATCATAGCACCTTAGAGTATTATCAGAGAATTAAACAGAAAAATCTCCAGGAATGAGAGGAAAACATGAAAAAAGAACTTAGAGGTCTTATTTTGAACTTATTTAATGATGGGGTTTATAAAGTTGGTTGGAGAGAAGAAGAAAGTACAGAAGGAGAAGGAGGAAGAGGATGAGGAGGAAGAGGAAGAGGATGAGTAAAGAGGAGGAGGAGGAAGAGGAGGAGTAAAAGAGGAGGAGGAAGAGGAAGAGGAGGAGAAGGGGGGAGAAGAAGGAGGAAGAGGAGAAGGAGAGAGGAGGAAGAAGAGGAGGAGGAGGAAGAGGATGAGTAGAGGAGAGGAGGAAGATGAAGAGAAGGAAGAGGGAGAGAAGAAGGAGGAAGAGGAGGAGAAAGAGGAAGAGGAAGAGGGGGAGGAGGAGGAAAAGGAGGAGGAAAAGGAGGGCATCCCACTGAATGGAAGTGGACATTTCTGAAATGTTAATGGCACACTTCCTAGGAATAAATTATAGAACTGGTGGAGTGAATACTATCTCTAATTGAAATAAATTTGTGCAGGGAGAACAACACCTTGTTAGACTTCAAACATGTTTGATTTTTCATTTAATCATTTCACACTGGGTAGAAATTAAACCAAGAAATCTATATAGTACTTCTAGATCAAAAAGTTAATGAGGATAATTATGTTTCTATTTTTTACATATGAATAGTAATAGTCATGGTTATAGGAATAAAGTGAGTTACTGTATGTGACAGTGCTCCATAAATTATTGCTCAGCCTGCATGGTATTTAAAAATGAATGAAGGTATTATATATTTATATTATATATACTATATTTCTCAGTATATAATATTAAAATTATAATTTCTGTTGATACAAGAACAGCATCAATTAAAGGATGTCTATAATTATTTTAATTATTCATCTTGGTATAAATTTGATCTCTAAATATAAGTATTGTTCGTTATTATTTTCAAAATGCTCAATTAGTTTTAAGTGAAATACTTTTATTTCAAATCTGTGGTTTTCTAAGAGTAATTTACTCTTCCCATCCATGTTTATTTTCACTTAGTTTGATTTCAGAAATACAGACCCCAAAATAGCAAGATTTTTGCGATTGATGCTATTAACCAAGTGGAATTCTTTCAAAATAAATATGAAAATATAAAATGTTATCTGTTAAGGAATAATTAACAGTTTTATTTTTAGTTTTTTAAATATTTTATTTATTACTTTCATTTTATGTATATGAGTGTATTACCTCTATGTATGTAAGTACATTTGCATTGTGCAAAGCCCACAGAGGTGAGAAGTTGTTGAATCCAATAGAACTAAGTTGTGGACTTTTGTTAGCTGCCATGTGGGTGCTAGGAACAGTAACTGGGTCCTCTGCAAGAGCAGCCAGTGCTCAACTGCTGAGCTGTCTCTCCATATTCAACAGTTTTATTTTTATTACAATATTTAAATGCATGAAGTGGTTTTACTTTTCCTTTAAGAGTAATAATTTACTTGCTGAATTATGAATTTCAAATTCTTTTTCAAAGTCTGCTCTTGAAACTATGCCCTGAATCTCTGAGTATCTGGCACATGGGGAAGAATGTTGTTATACAGCAGGTACAAATTGATGTAGTACATTTAGGATTATAATAGGAAGAATTATACTGGGTTCCATGGGAACCAAGGAAACCCTACCACATTTAAAAAGCCCTGGTAAATATTAAATTAATCTGGATTTGCTAAATTTAACCTAAGTAGAAACTTCCTTACATTCATGCTCTTTAAGTAGTAAAGAACTGGAGTATTGGACTTTCCTAAAATGAATATTAGACATTCAGAAGACATACAAAAAAGAGATATATAGACATCAAGTTCTCCTTTTCCTATTCTGAGGAAGATAATCCTGAATCATACCAAAATGTACTTGTTCATAAATTCTGGGTGAAATCTATCCAGAGATGATGCAAGTATGTGTGTGTGTCTGTATGTATTTCTGTGTGTGTGTGTTTGTGTTTGTGTGTGGGTGTGTGTGTGTGTGTGTGTGAGAGAGAGAGAGAGAGAAGAATTTAATCTACATGCAAAGCACAGCAAGATGAGGTTTTATTTGGCAGATTATTGGTTCTGTTTGCCGTAATGTTCTCTGTGTGGTTGGACACATGAGCATGCTCATTATTGAATTTTGGTCTTCTTATAATAAAAATTATTATACTAAGTCTCTTGAAACTTTTATCAGATGCCACTAAATGATACTTTTGCTGACAGCTACAACTATGACTTTGCATCTGATTAAAAAATTAGTTTCTAAGAACTTTGCAGTTCTTTCTTGTTCATTATCTTTGGACATTTTCTGTCATGTAAAATAAATATCACTTTTTTAAAAAATTTTTTTATTAATTTTATTTATTTCTGTATGTGTATGAATGTACTGTCTGCATGCAAGTTTGTGCATCCGTGTCGTGCAATGCCGCGGAGGTCAGAAGAGGGTGTCGGATTCCCCTGGAACTGGAGTTCTCCTGGAATTGGAGTTTCAGACGGTTCTCAGCCGCCATGTGGGTGCTGGGGATTGAACCCGGGTCCTCTGTAAGAGCGGTCGGTGCTCTTAACCGCTAGGCCATCTCTCCAGCCCATAAATATCACTTTTAAATCCATGTTCAAAAATAATAAATTATACCTGCTAAGGCTTTTGCAACAAATGAGAATATCCACAGAAGGAATATCCAAGTGGACAAATTTGCAAGTTAAACTTCTTCATGTTAAATGAAGAGCAAAGTCTAAAACAATGTTTGCAAATCTGATTGCTGTAAAATGTCCTAATTTTGACCTTTGTATAATGAAAACATTTTCTTGCAATGGCCACTTCATAATTTTAAATACTTATATACTATTATCAAAATCTCCAATGTTGAGATTTTTGTACAGATAATTTTATTGATGGTCAGGATGTATACTTATCTTTCTTAGGATACTTCTGTTTCCTCAATTTGCCCAGTAGATAGTGTCTATATTTTCAAAAGCTTTAAAAAATTACAGATAGGTCTTGGTAAACTGAAGTAAAACCTCAGTTTACAGCATGGAACTTACTGTCAAACAGAAGACTTAAAGAAATGTAGTGTTTCCTCTACCATAATATGAATTTAAAGTACCTCTTGTATAAAGTCACAGAATAGACAATGAGATCTGATTATAATGAATCACCATCTCTATTAGCAAGTAAGACTGTGAATAGTGACCAGATAATAAACTGTGGGCTTTTTGATTTGCTTTTTCTCTCTTGGGAATTTTGAAAAATTATAAAGCCTTCAACATTTTCTTGCCAGGCATTGTAGTGACAACAGCTTGGTGTGTTCCATTATTGAGACCGATTTTTCATATGCAGATTGAGTCTCAGGGGCAAAATTTCATAACTGAGAACAGCTACTTCCACAAATTTGCTTGATGCCCTGGAGGAGAAAATGAAGCATATGTCCCAACTTTCATGTTTCAGATCTTTGGTGGTCTGGAAAGAGCCCCTCCACCCCAAGTATCCATCAGAGAATCATTTGCAGTTAGCGTCTGTGAAATTGTAGCTCCCCTGGGCCATCCATGACTCAGGAAACATCTGCTTCACCATCAGACTAGGTTCACAAAGGAAGCCTGCTTAGCCATCAACTTACCTCTGAAAAGAGCAGACATCATTAATTTCACTTATAAAATATACCTTTATGTATACTGTAGTGAGGGCGTTTTCAAAAAAATTAGGAAATGCTTCATTATTTAAATGTTAACAGTTGTTATTTAGTTTAATTTTAGGAAACATTTTGATTGATTCCTCTTTATTTTTTAAACTGTAGCAAAGTATAGATAACAATACATTTCTACTATAATATTTATTTATTATTTATTTATCTTTTGTGTTTGTATTGATGCTGTTTGTCTCTAGATATGTGTTAATGCAGAGGCACACAAGTCTCACCACATGTATGGTGGTCACAGGACAATCACTTGTAACTCCTTACCTTCCAGCTTGTTTGGGACACGGTCTCTAGTCTGCCCCTCTGTAACTAGGTTAGCTGGCCTCTGAACTTTCAATTCTCACCTAATCTCAAGAGTGCTGACATTCCCATCTCATCACAGGGGCACTGCTATTTCAGATACATACTACCTTGTCTGGCTTTTCTTGATGTAATGGTTAGTGTTGTCAACATGACAAAATCTCAAATCATCTCAGAGTTAGTTCTCTGAGCATGCTTGAAGAGATTATCTTGATTGTGTCAACTGAGGTGGGTGGACCATTCCCTGGCTGGATCTTGGACTCTGTATGTAAGCAGAGAAAAGGTGCTGAGCAGTGGCTTGCATTCACTGTTCTCCGCCCCAGGACAGTGCATATAATGTGACTCGCTGCTTTAGTTTCCTTCTGCCTTGATGTCTTCCTCAACATGAAGGACTCCATCCCTGAACTTCCAGCCAGAATAAACCCTTTTTCCCTTAAAATGCTTTTGTTGTATTTCATCGCAGCAACTATAAAAGAAACTAAGACATACAGGTTCTGAATCCAGGGCCTCATGCTTATGTGGTAAGCACTTTACATGCTGATGCATCGTCCCCATACTATTTTTTTTTTTTTTTTTTTTTATCCAGGGTTTCATGCAGCTAAAGCTTACTTTACACTTCTCATCTTCCTCTCTGCACTGCTGAATTGCTGGGTTACAGGCATATGGCCCCATGCCTGAACATTATTTGTACCGTTCTGTGGCCTTAAACATACATTTCTGCAAACCAACAAGACCATCTATTTTATAAAATTGAAACTGTACCAGTTAAAGAATAAATCCTCATTCTTTAATTCTTTTCTACCATAATCCATGTTGATTATTATTGCACTTTGTGTCTCTGATAATTTGGCTACTTTACCTCAGGTAGGTGGAGTCCTTATCAATTATCTTTTTGGTAATGGCTTTTGTAACTTAACATAGTATCTTACAGGTTTAGCTACATTATAATATGTACCCTAATTCCTTCTTATTTTAAGGCTGAACCATAGTCTATTGTATGTATTTATCAATTTATCATATCTATCTATCTATCTATCTATCTATAGATAGGTAGATAGATATGATAAATTGATATATATATCTATATATATATATATCTATATATATATATATAGATAGATAGATATCTTTATCCAGCCACCAGTAGATAAATGGGCTGCATCTGCCATTTGTTTATTGTGAACAATGAACATAGGTGTGCAAATATCTAAGTTTATTTTCAGTTCATGGGTATGTACTCAGAAGTAGAATTTATGGATGATATAATAATCCTCTTTTTCATGTTTGAACAAATGGGCATACTATTTTCCATAATAGCTATTCTATTTTTTTAACATTATTTTTTGAGACAGGGTCTCCCTATAGCCCCAGCTGGACTGGAACTCACTCTGTAGACCAGGCTGGCCTTGAACTCACAGAGATCTGCCTGCCTCTGGTTCCTGAGTGCTGGGATTAAAGGCGTGTGCCACCACACCCAGCTTTTTTTTTCTTTAATTCTATTTTTCTACTCCAACCAAACTTCCATTCAGATGTCCTTTGTTTCCAACCACTTTAGCTCTTGTCATTTTCTAGGGTTATTTCAAAACAATAGTTATCACTTACAAAATATAGCTTTATAAATACTGTAGTGAGGTATATTGGTTTTATTACAAGTAAAAGAATATTAAATAATTTTCACTAAGCCTTTCTTATGTTACACTTCCAAATAGAAATTTATTACCATAAATTAAAGGCATGATCATGTGAATTTATTTTAACAGCTTTATTGAACATATCAAAGAATAACACACATGTGTAATACTATTTATAAAATTGGAGGAATTTAAGCATAAATATGCACCATAACACTACACCACACAATCAAGTTACCATACATGTATTACCCGCAAAATTCACCCTCTGATTATATCTCTGTCTTGCTCTTAAGGTTACTCTTAGTTTTCTCATGAGTAGAGTTATTAATTCAGTTTCTTGTCGTTGGTGTTACTTTTATAACACAATTAGACTGTTGCCTATCTTTGACATTTTTCTGACTATTGTTAGATTTCTTTCTAGATGAAATTTAGTATCACTTATTACAGAAAAAAGAAAACCACTATTAATTACAATTAACTTATCTTAAGTAAAGTGAGAACAGTTGTTGCCTTTGTAATTAAGTTTCTAAATTTCTTTTTTTGGTCTTTTCAAGACAGGGTCTCCCTGTAGCCCCAGCTGTCCTGGAACTCACTCTGTAGACAAAGATCTGCCTGCCTCTGCCTCCCAAGTGCTAGAAGTTTCTAAATTTCATTTCTCATTAACTGAGATTATATGACCACCAGATTATTTTCCTTTTTAAAAATATTTTAATTATTATATTTTTATTTTATGTGTATGTTTTCCCTGAATGTTTGTAGTGTAAAGCAATGCCTGTGGAGGTCAGAAGAGGGCATCAGGTTCCCTGGAACTGGATTTAATAGATGGTTGTTGGCCACCCTGTGGGTACTGAGACTTGAACCTTGGTCCTCTGCAAGAGCAACCAGTGCTCTTAACTGCTGAACCATCTCTCCAGCCATACACATTATTTTTCAATCCTTATAAGATTCTGTTTTCATCAACTGGATTAATTTTCTTGTGTGCTGGTTGTATACTAACATTTTTACATGCTGAACTTTGTATCTCTATATTTATAACATTTTCAATGGCTTCAATATTGGTTCAATTTTCATATTTTTATATTAAACATTAAATTAGTGCTCATTATTTTCAATTTGTTAATCAGTACCCTGATGTTATTGATGCATAAATTGGAAACATATCTAGGAGTTACCAAGTTGAAAAAGTATATTATTTTTGTCGCTCTCCTTGTCGCTCTGTTCCCGGCCGGTGGGAAAAAGGAGAGGACACACTCTTGTTCTTCCAGACACAGTTTATTCAGGCAACTCATACATCAAATTCTCTCTTACATCAACTCTCTCTCCCTTCCAGTGTCCCCTCCTCATATCCCCTCTTTCAACCCTGCCTCCTGCTAGGGTGCGAGCGCCATGGCAGTCTCTCATTGGTCTGTAAGCGGTATGCACAATATACGGAAGTCAGCGGACACGCTAATGAGGGCTCAGGTTTGGCGTTCTCTTATTGGCTGGGGAATGAGCTGGGCAGTCAGGCCACAATCAGGCGATAAGACCTGGCCAGGGTCCAAAGCACCATTTTGGCCAACGCCCGCTCTCCACATCTCCCCCTTTCTTTTATAATATGGCAGAGAGAATGCCTGTCTTAGGTTGCCCCTGCAGAGGTACTCCTTACCGGTCATGGGGTCAAACAAACAGCATCGGTTTGTTCCCTGTCTTAGGTTGGTAATACATGCAGCGGGTCTTACCCGTCTTTGACTACTTCTCTAGCATGCCAAGCCAAACTTGAGGTGAACTGCCCAGTTCAATAGCGGCAAGAGCCTGCATGAAGAATGCTCTTTCTCTGCGCTGATTGTTCTGCATGTGCATCAGACACCACAGACACAATGACCCATGCAGGATTATACTGCAACCCAAACCCGCTATTCCATCCCACTGCTGTAGGTGAGACACCGCCTTCAACATCCAGGAGATAAATCCCTCAGATGTGAACAGGTCTATTCATGTAGAGTCGATGTGTACGATGGATGAGAGGAGTTCTTCCAATAGAGAGTTGAGTTCACCGGACCAGTTTCCTGTTAAATGATGTGAGAGACTGTGTGATAGATTAGTTGCATGGCTCAGATTCTGAAAAGGTACAGAGGTAATACAGAGCCCAGAATGTCTCCATTCACACTCCAACTGTGCTATCTGTATAAGCACGTCGAGCTGATCATTATAGAAGGTACTTAGTATTTCCTGGCCAAGCTCCCCTGAGCCGTGTGGCATTGGACCGGCTGGTCCCCGGAGGGGGTGCATCAAAACAGCCTCCTGTCTGGTTATGCATATGTACACAGTCACTGTCCTGGGATATGTTAGTAATCAGTTGGAAGCACAGTAATCCGTTTAGGGGCAGGTGTATGGTCTCTTGTACTGCTGCTAATGTGTCATCTAAGGGTAAAAAAGGGACCTCCATGTTATCATAGGTTGCAAAAAAGCGGGGGAATACTTGCGCTGAATAGGTGACTGGGATAGGTTTAGGAAACACTGTCATCAGCCCCCAACGAAGCTCTTCCATCATCACCATGGGCCATGGCACCATCATCACGAGTATCCCACACTTCCACATCTTGAACCACTCGGGTGAGCCTTTCTGGGATCCAAAGAGGTTGTTGATGATCCTGAGGAAAAACACAGACAGCTCCTCTCGCCCATGTTAGGACCGGGTCCGGGCCATACCATTTTCCTGTAAGTATGTCTTTCCACATTACAAGCCCTTTTGAAGTGTTAATAGTAAAAAGAGCAATCACAAGTCTTTCCTTTGGAGGAGAGCCAGAGGCTATTCCCCCCTTTTGTTTTTGAAGGCACTCCTTTAATGTACGATGAGCACGCTCAATAATGCCTTGTCCTTGCGGATTGTACGGCAAACCGTAAGTGAGGCGAATGCCCATCATCAAACACAATTTTTTTTTTCTCTGTGTGTATCAATGTACTGTCTGCATGCAGGTCTGTGCACCCGTGTCGTGCAATGCCGCGGAGGTCAGAAGAGGGTCTCGGATTCCCCTGGAGCTGGAGTTCTCCTGGAATTGGAGTTTCAGACGGATCTCGGCCGCCATGTGGGTGCTGGGGATCAAACCCGGGTCCTCTGTAAGAGCCTTCGGCGCTCTTAACCGCTAGGCCATCTCGCGAGCATCGGCTCGAGAGATGTGAAATCAGGAGGCAAGCATTTTAGAATTAACATGAAAGCGGGAGTGAAAGGTGTGTGCAAGTTCGTGAGGGGAGGAGAGAAAACACATCAGAGCTCTGGACGCCTTATCAACTGAATCATTGCCTTTGGCTAGCGGGCCGGGCAGTCGGTGTGAGCCCGAATATGCTGAACAAAGAATGGGTGGTCTCTCTGGAGAATTAGCATGTGTAAAGTACGCAGAAGAGACCCGATGGCTGACCTGAGATTGATCTTTCCTACTACCTCGAGCCTTTTTAGGATATTAGCAACATATTGGCTGTCTTGAGAGTGAAGGGGAATGGAAAAGACGCAATCTTTTATGTCTCTAATTATAATGGGCCAGTGTCTTGGAATTGCTGAGGGCAGAGGAAGCCCCCACTGCACGGGCCCCATAATTACCATTTGTTTACTGTATCCGCTAGGCCAGAATTGGTAAGAGGGCCGCCTAATTCCCGACGGACCTTCATCCACACTTCGAAGCCTTTATTTTTGTAAGGGTTTGTTGCCTGTCTACACTCCTTTGTACATTGTTCAAATACCAATTGTTTAACAAGCAGCATGGCAGTGTCAGGGTCACCAAATACTTTTCCTGCTGCCTCCACCATTCTTGCCACAAAATTTTTTTATGATTTTAAAATCGAGTGGCTCATGATAATGGTTATTGTCCTGTTGGTTTTGGAAGACTGGAAAACATAGGGCTGGATTTTGAGCGGCTACCTCCCACCAGCACTCCGGATGAAATGAAGTGCCAGGTACCGCAAAAGGCGGAGGGGGGTCCCGGGGCCGTCGGCTGTAGCAGAGGTCCCGGGCCTACCGGCTGTATGCTAACCTTCACTTCCTCCATGCTTTCTACCAAACTCTCCAACTCATCAGCCGACATATCCTGCTCTTCATCCTCAACACCCTTGGGTGGCACCTGTTCCTCTTTTAGCTGCTGTAGAAGTTTTTCCCCTTTTTTTTATTTCTGCTGTGCAGCTCCCTTCATCGCTCAAGCAATTTCTTATTAATTTCCAAATCGGAATTACACCTCTCTGCAGAATTCCTTGTTCCTCAGCAAACATTAGGTCCCTCCCTAACTTTTCCCAGCAATGTGGCGTGAGATTTCCAGTCACAAGAAACCAGGGCGCGATCTCATCTACTGCTCTTAAGAACTCATCTAAAATTTGGGTCTTTATGCCAATTCCTTTCATTTTCAGCAGTTCCTTTAAGGTATCGTGCATTGGCCGCATTGAATTTGAATTCCCCATGGTCTCTACTTCCTAGAACCTTAATTGTCCCCTTTCCCGGGGAACTTATTGTCTCATTCCTGAGAGCCTTAATTGTCCCACTTACCTGGGAGCTTACTGGCTAGCCCACCTGCCTGCATCTGGTTCTGAACTGTGCTCGCACCGATGGAGGTTCCCCGTCCGGGCCGCCACTTGTCGCTCTCCTCGTCTCTCTGTTCCCGGCTGGCAGGAAAAAGGAGAGGACACACTCTTGTTCTTCCAGACACAGTTTATTCAGGCAACTCATACATCAATTCTCCTTTACATCAACTCTCTCTCCCTTCCAGTGTCCCCTCCTCATATCCCCTCTCTCAACCCCGCCTCCTGCTAGGGTGCAAGCGCCATGGCAGTCTCTCATTAGTCTGTAAGCAGTATGCACAATATACTGAAGTCAGCGGACACGCTAATGAGGGCTCAGGTTTGGCGTTCTCTTATTGGCTGGGGAATGAGCTGGGCAGTCAGGCCACAATCAGGTGATAAGACCTGGCCAGGGTCCAAAGTGCCATTTTGGCCAACGCCCGCTCTCCACATTTTTTTAAATTACAAATAGCTATAAATATGTCTATAAGATATGTTGTGTCCAAAAGACTTTTTACTATATCAAGTATGATAGAGAATCTTTTAATATTCAACATTTGTATATATTTTTAGATACTTTTCTAAATTTGAAAGACATGCCTATCAAAAATTTAAGAAACAAAGATGTCATGAGATGATTGTTTGAAAAATTATTTCATTTAATGCATACATTTTAAATGTTAATTAGGCAAACTGAGTATGGATGTTAATGGATTTCTTCTTATAACATGTAACTGTTGTCTTTGATATTTATAAAAGTAATGAACATATTAAAATAATGTCTTTGTTATGTCATAAATACCTTTCAGTACCTAAGGGACTAATATGTGTCTATAATAGTACCATATCATAAATATTGACCTTACTTTAGCATTATTTTTAGTGTACAAATATCCACTGTTTTATAAAAGTGAATCATCAATGTTTTTCTCAAATAAGTGAGTCTAAAACAAATCAACTAGACATGTCACTCCAGAATATCTGTTAAGCCCTAATTATAGTGCTCTTCCATGCTATATTTTGCCCTTGGAGGAGCAGAGAGAGTTCTGCAATGATAAATAATCAGACTCACATTGAGGCTCTAATTTGTCAGCTTCCACCTTATGAAACCGGGCCACAGAAGAGACCTTACTTTCTAGAGTGTATTCTTGAATTTAGCAAAGCTGAAATGTGTTCTCTAATGTTGTGCATTTAATGGTTTCTTTTAGATCATACTTTGAGAAAACTCAAAATTAAACCAGATTGCTGTAATTGTAATTAAAGTACACTTCTTGGAATACTAATTTTCTCTATTAGTGAAATTTTTTTTGTTTCCGAGTGCAACATTAATTTTTAAGCTCTTTATACTTAAAATTAATTTATCTGACTATAACTTATTAACTACATGTTTGAATATAATAAATTTCAAAACTCAATTAAGTGTCCAGCCTTAAAAAGTTATAAACAAGTCACGATAAAAATTGTTTTCCATGCATTTTTAGATATGGTCACATAGAGATCACAGAATTCAGTTTCAATCTACGTTGTAAAGCAAGAACACATGGAACACTGGTGTGAAAGTTTACAACACCACCTTCACAGCCACCTTCTAGCATATATCTCAACATAACTAACACATTTTCATATCAACATTAGATGTAACATTATCAGGAAAGCACAATTTATCAGAATATCACATGAAATAATAATTTTTCAGATATGTTGCCTACTAATTTAATTTTCAAGATTCTTGAAAATAGTAATTGTTGTTTATTGTAGATAATTATAAGGATACTTGAATTACAGTTAAGTTGTTGTTGGATATAAAATTTCATATTTAATATTAAACAAGGAAAGAGTAAAACAAAAATGCAAATACTTATTGGACATCAAATGGGCATAATTAAATAGAGAAACTCCAAGTACTGGTCCCTAGAAGGTAGTCGTGGGGACTGTTGGTCAAAATAAATGAATAAGACAAGAAGGGTTCACATCGAGGAGTTTCAAATAAACGTAACATGTAAACATATTCAATAGGATTTTGCTTAGAAAATAGTGATTCCCTAAGTACCTTGTCTTGTTGGACAGCTTCTTAAACATAAAACATAAACATCTACTTAAAATTATAAATCGTCACAAAGTTGTTTTAAATGGCAGCATACTTGTATGACCACTTCTATAAGTTACTATTTCCTTTTTCTTCTTTTTTTTTTTTTTTTTTTCTTTTTCGAGACAGTGTTTCCTTGTAGTCATTGTTGACCTGGAATTTACTCTGTATGTAGATCAGGCTGGTCACTGTCTCACAGAGATTCACCTGACTCTGCCTCACAAGTACTGGGATTAAAGGCGTATGTCACTATACCAGGCTATTTTTTTTCATTTTTATGTATCTCTTTTATTTGTATATATACATTGTACATAGTGATAAGCTCCATAAAAGCATTTTCTTTTCTTCGTCACTATCCTGTAGGACACCCTTATTCTATTTGACCTGTTGACACACTCCTCACTATAGCACATTTATATCCTGCTTTTCTTTCCATATTTTAAATGCTTGGATAGGCAGAGAAAGTGAAATTTGTGTGAACAAAGTCCAGATGATGGTTGCTTGTGTTATCTCTATTAGGATACATGTGTGAACCACCATAGTTATTTCTAAAAGACACCTTTTGTTTAAATGATAAATGAGGATCCTGGGAGAATATAATTTTGGACTCAATACCCTGTGACTTTGGCTTGGAGAGTTGTGTCTTTTTTACCTCCTTCATTTATCCCTTGGGGCAAGTATTTGATTTCTAAAATTTGGAGCATTCAAGTTAGATGTGTTATTGATGAGATTGTGGTTCAGATCTGATGATGATTTAATACAGAACAAAACTGGATTGAGTGACCTTTGCTGCAATTGAGATTGGCCTTACTTCTTGTTAAGTGACTGGTCAATTTATCTAACTTATGGATAATATTGTGATTGCTAAATAGGCTGTCATAGATAAAGATATACACCATTCATCTTGAACAGGTTCAGCAAACAATAGTAATAAGAGAAGGTCAAGGGGCATGAGACTTCATAAACCTCTTAAAATTCAATGTCATTCCACACAAAGGTAGTTCTATTTGATTTTTTTCTCTTTCAGCTATTTACTTGTAGACATTCAAGAGTGAGAATATGTTTGTTCTATCATTATAGTATTAAGCTGTCTAGATTTGCATGCAAAACGATTTGCATGTTTATTCTTTGATATTGGAATACCACTTGGATAATTATTATTCTACTAAATTGTTCAAGATCTAGATTATTTCTGTGGAATATGGTACTTTTCTCTGACATTGCCATACAAAATTTTTGTATGTTCAGGGTGGAAGGAACAGAACTGTAGGATCGTGACCAGTTTGGGAATACGATGGAAGACTGCTGCTATTACATGAAACTACACAAGGGAAACAGCCTTCCATTAAAGGGGGAAAATCCCATGAAATCCATATTATTCTTAGTAATGACCAAATGCATATAGTTCAAAACAAAATTTAAAGTACTAGTAGCTAAAGTTCTTCCTCTATGTATGATTTTCCAAAGCTTTATATTTAACTATGCATTAGTCAAAAGAATTAATAGTATTCCAAATTCTAAAATATTTTTTTCTGACTTATACAATTTGCTATCTTTTTTGGGGGGGTCTTTTCGAGACGGGGTCTCCCTGTAGCCCCAGCTATCCTGGATTTTGCTCTGTAGACCAGGCTGGCCTTGAACTCACAAAGATCCGCCTGCTTCTGCCTCCCAAGAGCTAGGATTAAAGGCATGCGCCACCATGCCCAGCTGCAATTTGCTATCTTAATAGGTCATGTTAGCACGGTAAGATTGATGGAGTATGATATTCTATTAACTGTTTACTGGTCTGTCTGAATGCATCCAGACTGTGGCAAGTCTTTCTAGGGCTTTATAACTTTAAATTATATCCATATTTTATGAGGAAGTGTTGTAAAGTAAGATAAATTAAGATAAACACATCAAAAGTTCATCTTTGTGCAGGCTAAACAAAACGGGATACAAAGATAATATTTCTCTTTTTTAGTGAATTTTTAGTTATTAAGTCCTTGAACTACTTTCTATTAATTAATCTATACTTTTATATTGTTCATATACCTATTTTTTAAGGGTGGGCTTCTCACAAACAATGGATTATCATTTCTGGTAGATATTTTACAATTTCCACTTTCAATGAAGATTTATGCATTATTTATATTAATAGCTTAGTTATATGCATTTAATGAGGTCTGTTGTCTCCTTTTCCAATCAAGGTTATTCCTGAATTTTTGTTGTATTATATACTTTAAAGCCATTACTCACTACATTAGGGTTTGACAAATTGGCCTACTAAAATCCTTATTCTATTTTTATCATTTTCCCATTTGATTTAATGAGTTTGGAAAATTCACTTCACTTTTTAAAATTTTATTTTATTTTTTTTATTTATTTTATTTTTTTTATTGATGCTTTGTGTATTTCATACAACATTTTCCAATTCAGTTCAGGCATATATCCCCTTCCCTTCCCCCCACCCCACCCCTACCCATCCCAGATCATGTATTCTGCCATATGTTTTCTGCATCTTTCTCTGCTTTTTTGTTTTGTTTTGCTTTCATTTTTTTTTAACAATAAGTGATAATTTGTGAGTACAAGCATCCTTCATGTAAATCCAATTTGCAAGCAGTTCTGCCTTAACCCACACAGCTCATGGGTCCCACCATCCACCAGGGGTGGCCTGTATGTTCAATCAAGTTGATCAAATGAGTGTCCAGTCTATATTGTTGCAGTTTCACCATTAACCCCATTCGAAGCCCTTACATTCTACCACGCCCCCTCTTCCGCAGATTGTTCCCTAGGCTTAGAAAAGGGGCACAGGTGGATGAGAAGCAAAACGCTCTACTTTCTCTGGAGCTGATGTCTTGGTCTCTAGTCAGTTCTGGCTGTTTTCTTTCATGGGCTGCCAGCTTGTCCAGGCATAACCTTTCGATCCTACTAATGAAGCACATGCAATTAGATATATAGGTATTTAAACAGTATAATATATAGCCTTTCGATCCTACTAATGAAGCACACACAATTAGATATATAGGTATTTAAACAGTACTAATTGTTATGGTAGGTTACTTTGGTATAGACACAGATGTTTGGATGGTATGTTAATCCATGAATTACATTTTCTTCTGTTAAGTATGACAGGGTCTTNAATTTCTTTTTTTGGTCTTTTCAAGACCAGGGTCTCCCGTAGCCCCAGCTGTCCTGGAACTCCACTCTGTAGACAAAGATTTCTGCCTGCCTCTGCCTCCCAGTGCAGAAGTTTCTAAATTTCATTTCTCATTAACTGAGATTATATGACCACCAGATTTTTTTCCTTTTAAAAATATTTTTAATTATTATATTTTTATTTTATGTTATGTTTTCCCTGCCTGTTTGTACTTTGTCAAAGCAATGCCCTGTGGAGGTCAGAAGCGGCATCAGGTTCCTGGAAACTGGATTTAATAGATTTTTGGTTTGTTGGCTCACCCTTTGGGTAAATGAGACTTGAACCTGGTCCTCTGCAAGAGGCAACCAGTGCTTTTAATTGCTGAACCATCTCTCCAAGCCATTACACATCATTTTTCAATCCTTATAAGATTCTGTTTTCATCAACTGGATTAATTTTCTTGTGTGCTGGTTGTATACTAACATTTTTACATGCTGAACTTGTATCTCTATATTTATAAACATTTTCAAGGGCTTCAATATTGTCCAATTCATATTTTATATTAACATTAACATTAGAGTGCTCATTATTTTCACTTTGCTATCAGTACCCTGATGTTATTGATGCATAAATTGGAAACATATCTAGGAGTTACCAAGTTGAAAAAGTATATTATTTTTGTCGCTCTCCTTGTCGCCCTCTGTTCCCGGCCGGCAGGAAAAAAGAGAGGACACACTTCTGTTGCTTCCCGACACAGTTATTCAGGCGCAACTCATACTTCAACTTCTCTTACATCAGTTCTCCTTTCCCCATTCCAGTGTCCCCTCCTCATATCCCCTCTTTCAACCCTGCCTCCTGCTAGGGTGCGAGCGCCATGGCAGTCTCTCACTGGTCTGTAAGCGGTATGCAAAATATACGGAAGTCAGCGGACAAGCTAATGAGGGCTCCGGTTTGGCGTTCTCTTATTGGCTGGGGAATGAGCTGGGCAGTCAGCCAACAATCAGGCAATAGTCATAAGAACTGGCCAGGGTCCAAAGCACCCACTTTTGGCCAACGCCATACCTGCTCTCCACACCTCCCCCTTTCTTTTATAATATGGCAGAGAGAATGCATGTCTTAGGTTGCCCCTGCAGAGGTACTCCTTACCGGTCATGGGGTCAAACAAACATCATCGGTTTGTTACGTCTTAGGTTGGTAATACATGCAGCGGGTGTTACCCGTCTTTGACTACTTCTCTAGCATGCCAAGCCCAACTTGAGGTGAACTGCCCAGTTCAATAGCGTCAAGAGCCTGCATGAAGAATGCTCTTTCTCTGCGCTGATTGTTCCTCATTCGCATCAGACACCACACACAATGACCCGCGAAGGATTATACTGCAACCCAAAACCACTATTCCAGCCCACTGCTGTAGGTGAGACACCGCTTTCGACATCCAGGAGATAAAATCCTCAGATGAGGACAAGTCTACTTGTGTGGAGTTGATGTGCATGATGGATGAGAGGAGTTCTTCCAATAGAGAGTTGAGTTCACCGGACCAGTTTCCTGTTAAATGATGAGAGACTGCGTGATAGATTACTTGCATGGCTCAGATTCTGAAAAGGTACAGAGGTATACAGAGCCCAGAATGTCTCCATCCACTCCCCAACTGTGCTATCTGTATAAGCACGTCAAGCTGATCATTATAGAAGGTACTTAGTATTTCCTGGCCAAACTCCCCTGAGCCATGTGGCATTGGAATGGCTGGTCCCCGGAGGGGGTGCATCAAAACAGCCTCCTGTCTGGTTATGAATACGTACACAATCACTGTCATGGGATATGTTAGTAATCAGTTGAAAGCACAGTAATCCGTTTAGGGGCAAGTGTATGGTCTCTTGCACTGTTGCTAATGTGTCATCTAATGGTAAAAAAGGGACCTCTATGTTATCATTGGTTGTAAAAAGGCGGGGGAATACTTGCGCTGAATAGGTGACTGGGATAGGTTTAGTGAACACTGTCATCAGCCCCCACCGAAGCTCTTCCGTCATCGCAATGGGCCATGGCACCATCATCACGCGTATCCCACACTTCCACATCTTGACCCACTCGGGTGAGCCTTTCCAGGATCCAAAGAGGTTGTTGATGATCTTGAGGAAAAACACAGACAGCTCCTCTCGCCCATGTTAGAACCGGGTCCGGGCATACCATTTTCCTGTAAGTATTGTCTTTCCACATTACAAGCCCTTTTGAAGTTTTAATAGTAAAAAGAGCAATCACAAGTCTTTCCTTTGGAGGAGAGCCAGAGGCTATTCCCCCCCTTTTTTTGAAGGCACTCCTTTAATGTACGATGAGCACGCTCAACAATGCCTTGTCCTTGTGGATTGTTACCGGCAAATAAAAAAACCGTTAAGTGAGGCGACTTATGCTCCATAATTCAAAACAATTTTTTTTTTTTTTTTTTTTTTTTTTTTTTTGTTTGTATGTATGTGTGTTTGTGTCATGCAATGCCGCGAATGTCTGAAGAGGGTCTTGGATCCCTGGAACTCTGCGAGTTCTCCTGGAAATTGGAGTTTAGTTTCAGATGATCTCGGGCGCCATGTGGGGTGCTGGGGATCCAACCGGGTCCTCTGTAAGAGCGGTCGGCCGCTCTTAACCGCTAGGCCATTCGCGAGCATCGGCTCGAGAGATGTGAAATCAGGAGGCAAAGATTTTAGAAATTAACATGAAAAGCGGGAGTGAAAGGTTGTGTGTTGCCAGGTGTGGGGAGGAGAGGTAAAACAACATCAGAGCTCTGGACGCCTTATCAATGGAATCATTGCCTTCGGCTAGCAGGCCGGGCAGTCCTGTGTGAGCCCGAATATGCTGAAAAAAGAATGGGTGGTCTCTCTGGTGAATGAGCACGTGTAAAGTACGCAGAAGAGACCAGATGGCTGACCTGAGATTGATCTTTCCTACTACCTCGAGCCTTTTTAGGATCTTAACAACATATTGACTGTCTTGAGAGTGAAGGGGAATGGAAAGAAGCAATCTTTTATGTCTGTAATTATAATGGGCCAGTGTTTTGGAATTGCTGAGGGCAGAGGCAGCCCCCGCTGCACGGGCCCCATAATTACCATTTGTTTACTGTATCCGCTAGGCCAGAATTGGTAAGAGGGCCGCTTAATTCCCGACGGACCTTCATCCACACTTCGAAGCCTTTATTTTTGTAAGGGTTTGTTGCCTGTCTACACTCCTTTGTACATTGTTCAAATACCAATTGTTGAACAAGCGGCATGGCAGTGTCAGGGTCACAAAATACTTTTCCTGCTGCCTCCACCATTCTTGCCACAAAATTTTTTTATGATTTTAAATCGAGTGGCTCATGATAACGGTTATTGTCCCGTTGGTTTTGGAAGACTGGAAAACATAGGGCTGGATTTTGAGCGGCTACCTCCCACCAGCACTCCGGATGAAATGAAGTACCAGCTTCCACAAAAGGCAGAGGGGGTCCCAAGGCCGTCAGCAGTAGCGGAGGTCCCAGGCCTACCGGCTGTATGCTAACCTTCAACTTGCTCCATGCTTTCTACAAACTCTCCAACTCATCAGCAGACATATCCTGCTCTTCATCCTCAACCACCTGGGTCGGCCACCTGTTTCCTTCCTTTCGACTGTGTAGAAAGTTTTTCCCCCTTTTCTTTTCTTTCTGCTGTGCAGCTCCCTTCATCGCTCAAGCAATTTCTTATTAATTCCCAAATCGGAATTACACCTCTCTGCAGAATTCCTTGTTCCTCAGCAAAAATTAGGTCCCTCCCTTACTTTTCCCAGCAATGTGGCCGTGAGATTTTCAGTCACAAAGAAACCAGGGGTGTTGTGGTGGTGGGTTTTGGGGGTGTTCCCGGTGGTTTGGTGTGTGCGCGCGATCCTCATCTACTGCTCTTAAGAACTAATCTAAAGTTTGGGTCTTTATGCCACTTCCTTTCATTTTCAGCAGTTCCTTTAAGGCATCGTGCATTGGCCACATTGAATTTGAATCCCCATGGTCTCTACTTCTTAGAACTTTAATTGTCCCCTTTCCCGGGGAACATTATCATCTCACTCGTGAGACCCTTAATTGTCCCACTTACCTGGGAACTTACCGGCTAGCTCACCTGCCTGCATCTGGTTCTGAAACGTGCTCACACCAATGGAGGATCCCTGTCCGGGCCGCCCCGTGGCGCGCGCCGCGTTCGCGCGGGGCCGGCTGGCCGTGAACAGGGAGGACATCTACTTGGGGTCGGCCAGACCAGTTTATTCAGGCAGCTCATACATCAATTCTCCTTTACATCAACTCTCTCTCCCTTCCAGTGTCCCCCTACTCATATCCCCTCTCGCAACCCCGCCTCCTGCTAGGGTGCAAACGCCATGGCAGTCTCTCATTAGTCTGTAAGCAGTATGCACAATATACGGAAGTCAGCGGACATGTAATGAGGGTTCAGGTTTGGCTTTCTCTTGTTGGCTGGGGAATTAGCTGGGCAGTCAGGCCACATTCAGGCGATAAGACCTGGCCCGGGTCCAAAGCGCCATTTTGTCCAACGCCCGCTCTCCACAAATTTTTTTAACAAGTACCCAAATAGCTATAACGTTGTCTCTACAGATATGTTTGTGTGCCAAAAGACTTTTTACTATATCAAGTATGATAGAGAATCTTTTAATATTCAACATTTGTATATATTTTAGATACTTTCTAATTTGAAAGACATTTAATGCTATCAAAATTTTAAGAAAACCAAAGATTGTCATGAGATGATTTGCTTTGAAAAACTATTTTCATTAAAATGCATAATTTTACATCGTTAATTAGGCCAATAGTTTCTCTGGAATGTTAATGGATTTTCTTATAACATGTAAAATATGTTGTCTTGATATTTATAACAAGTAATGAACATATTAAAATAATGTCTTTGTTATGTCATAAATACCTTTCAGTACCTAAGGGACTAATATGTGTCTATAATAGTACCATATCATAAATATTGACCTTACTTTAGCATTATTTTTAGTGTACAAATATCCACTGTTTTATAAAAGTATCACAATGTTTTCTCAAATAAGGAAGTCTAAAAAACCAAATCAAATCTAGACATGTCACTCCAGAATATCTGTTAAGCCCTAATTATAGTGCTCTTCCATGCTATATTTTGCCCTTGGAGGAGCAGAGAGAGTTCTGCAATGATAAATAATCAGACTCACATTGAGGCTCTAATTTGTCAGCTTCCACCTTATGAAACCGGGCCACAGAAGAGACCTTACTTTCTAGAGTGTATTCTTGAATTTAGCAAAGCTGAAATGTGTGTTCTCTCAATGTTGTGCCCTTTAATGGTTTCTTTGGGCTCATACTTTGAGAAAAACTCAAATTAAAACCGATTGCTGTAATTGTAATTAAAGTACACTTCTTGGAATACTAATTTTCTCTACCTTAGTGAAATTTTTTTTTTTTTGTTTTTGTTTTGTATTGTATTGTATTGTTAAAGGAAAATCTAAGGAAAAAATTAATGTATCTGAAAATAACTATTAACTACACGTTTTGAAATAATAACTTTCAAAACTCAATTAAGTTTTCAGCTAAAACAGTTTATAAACAAGGTCACGATAAAAAATGGTTTTCAGCATTTTTTAAGATTATGGCAACCTTAGAGATCCACAGGGAATTTCAAGTTCAAGTATACGTTGTTAAGAAAAGAAAAAGAACACAGGAACACGTGGTGTGAACGTTTACAAACACCCACCTGGCACTCAGCACCTTCTAGCTATAGCTCACCATAAAACTAACACATTTTCATATCAACATTAGATGTAACATTATCAGGAAAGCACAATTTATCGAATAGCACATGAACTAATAATTTTTCAGATTATGTTGCCTACTAATTTAATTTTCAAGATTCTTGAAAATAGTAATTGTTGTTTATTGTAGATAATTATAAGGATACTTGAATTACAGTTAAGTTGTTGTTGGATATAAAATTTCATATTTATATTCTAAACAAGGAAAGAGTAAAACAAAAATGCAAATACTTATTGGACATCAAATGGGCATAATTAAATAGAGAAACTCCAAGTACTGGTCCCTAGAAGGTAGTCGTGGGGACTGTTGGTCAAAATAAATGAATAAGACAAGAAGGGTTCACATCGAGGAGTTTCAAATAAACGTAACATGTAAACATATTCAATAGGATTTTGCTTAGAAAATAGTGATTCCCTAAGTACCTTGTCTTGTTGGACAGCCTCTAACATAAAACATTAAACATTTTCAAAAATTATAAATGTCACAAAGTTGTTTTAAATGGCAGCATACTTGTATGACCACTTCTATAAGTTACTATTTCCTTTTTCTTCTTCTTTTTTTTTTTTTTCTTTTTCGAGACAGTGTTTCCTTGTAGTCATTGTTGACCTGGAATTTACTCTGTAGGTCGATCAGTGCTGGTCACGTCCACAGAGATTCACCTGATCTGCATACAAGTATGGGATTTAAAGGGCGTTATGTCACTATACAGGCTATTTTGTCATTTTTATGTATCTCTTTATTTGTATATATACATTGTACATCGCTGAGTGATTAAGCTCCATAAAAGCATTTTCTTTTCTTCGTCACTATCCTGTAGGACACCCTTATTCTATTTGACCTGTTGACACACTCCTCCCCTATAGCACATTTCATCCTGCTTTCTTTCCATATTTTAAATGCTTGGATAGGCAGAGAAAGTGAAATTTGTGTGAACAAAGTCCAGATGATGGTTGCTTGTGTTATCTCATTGGGATTACATGTGTGAACCACCATAGTTATTTCTAAAAGACACCTTTTGTTTAAATGATAAATGAGGATCCTGGGAGAATATAATTTTGGACTCAATACCCTGTGACTTTGGCTTGGAGAGTTGTGTCTTTTTTACCTCCTTCATTTATCCCTTGGGGCAAGTATTTGATTTCTAAAATTTGGAGCATTCAAGTTAGATGTGTTATTGATGAGATTGTGGTTCAGATCTGATGATGATTTAATACAGAACAAAACTGGATTGAGTGACCTTTGCTGCAATTGAGATTGGCCTTACTTCTTGTTAAGTGACTGGTCAATTTATCTAACTTATGGATAATATTGTGATTGCTAAATAGGCTGTCATAGATAAAGATATACACCATTCATCTTGAACAGGTTCAGCAAACAATAGTAATAAGAGAAGGTCAAGGGGCATGAGACTTCATAAACCTCTTAAAATTCAATGTCATTCCACACAAAGGTAGTTCTATTTGATTTTCTCTTTCAGCTATTTACTTGTAGACATTCAAGAGTGAGAATATGTTTGTTGTATCATTATAGTATTAAGCTGTCTAGATTTGCATGCAAAACGATTTGCATGTTTATTCTTTGATATTGGAATACCACTTGGATAATTATTATTCTACTAAATTGTTCAAGATCTAGATTATTTCTGTGGAATATGGTACTTTTCTCTGACATTGCCATACAAAATTTTTGTATGTTCAGGGTGGAAGGAACAGAACTGTAGGATCGTGACCAGTTTGGGAATACGATGGAAGACTGCTGCTATTACATGAAACTACACAAGGGAAACAGCCTTCCATTAAAGGGGGAAAATCCCATGAAATCCATATTATTCTTAGTAATGGAACCCAAACTGCATATAGTTCAAAACAAAATTTAAAGTACTAGTAGCTAAAGTTCTTCCTCTATGTATGATTTTCCAAAGGATTTATTAACGATGCATTAGTCCAAAAGGAATTCATAGTATTCCCAAATCTAAAAAATATTTTTTTCTGACTTATACAATTTGCTATCTTTTTTGGGGGGTTTCTGTTAGAGACTGGGTTCTCCCGTAGCGGCCCCAAGCTCTCCTGAGGTGGCTCTGTCGAACCAGGCTGAGCCTTGAACTCACCAAGATCCGCCTGCGTCTGCCTCCAAGAGTTAGGAATAAAGCATGCGCCACCATGCCCAGCTGCCACTTGGCTATCTTAATAGGTTCTGTTCGCACTGGTAAGATTGATGGAGTATGATATTCTATTAACTGTTTACTGGTCTGTCTGAATGCATCCAGACTGTGGCAAGTCTTTCTAGGGCTTTATAACTTTAAATTATATCCATATTTTATGAGGAAGTGTTGTAAAGTAAGATAAATTAAGATAAACACATCAAAAGTTCATCTTTGTGCAGGCTAAACAAAACGGGATACAAAGATAATATTTCTCTTTTTTAGTGCATTTTTAAGTTATTAAGTCCTTGAACTACTTTCTATTAATTAATCTATACTTTTATATTGTTCATATACCTATTTTTTAAGGGTGGGCTTCTCACAAACAATGGATTATCATTTCTGGTAGATATTTTACAATGTCCACTTTCAATGAAGATTTTAGATTATTTATTTAATAGCGTAGTATTATGCATGTAATTGAGGTCTGTTGTTCTCTCGTTTCCAATAACGGTGATTCCTGAATTTTTGTGATTGTTATTATATATCTAAAGCCATTACTCATACATTAGGGTTTGGACAAAATTGGTCCTACTAAAAATCCTTATTTTAGATTTATCTTTTCCCATTTGATTTTACTGAGTTTGGACAATTCACTTCACGTTTTAAAATTTTAATTCTTATTTTTTTATTTATTTTTTATTTTTTTATTGATGGCTTTGTGTATTTCATACCACATTTCCAATTTTCATTTCAGGCATATTCCCCCTTCCTTCCCCCCACCCACCCCTTACCCATACTCAGTTTCATGTATTCTGCCATATGTTTTCTGCATCTTTCTCTGCTTTTTGTTTGTTTGCTTTCAGTGTTTTTTAACAATAAAGTGATAATTTGTGAGTAAAAACATCCCGGCAGTATAAGCCCAATTTGCAAGCAGTTCTGCCTTAACCCACACAGCTCATGGGTACCAACATCAACCAGTGGGGTGGCTGTATGTTCAATCAAGTTGATCCAAATGAGTGTCCAGACTAAATTGCTGCAGTTTCAACAATCTAACCCCCATTCGCAGCCTTTACATTCTTACCACGCCCCCTCTTCCGTAAGTTGTTCCCTAGGCTTAGAAAAGGGGCACAAGGTGGATGAGAAGCAAAAAATGTCCATTCTACGTTTCTCTGGAGCTGATGTCTTGGTTCTCTAGTCAGTTCTGGATGTTTTCTTTCATGGGGTGCAAGCTTGTCCAGGCATAAACTTTCGCTCCTATCTAAACAGTTGGTTCCAATTTACAGGTGGGGAACGACCTCATCATCATCTTTTTTCTCCTTTCTATGGGCGGGGGGGAAGTTAAGAAAGTCTCTTGTTATTAAAAACCCTTTGAGCACCTAGAAGTAGCTTGTTAGGAATCATTTAAAACTAGTGTTGTTACTAAATATGGATCCACAGAGGGGCCCTCTGATGTCTGCAGCAAATCTTGGAGTTTCATTACCATCTGGGTATATACCTCACAAGACTCATCTTCACTGCCAGAGATTTACCTTTGCAACTATGTTTTTTGCCACTCTGTTCACAATAGTAAAAAACTGGAATCAAACCCAAAATGCCCCTCAACTGACTCGTGGAGATGCGGGCAAACACGTTTTGGTAACATGTACACACAATGGAATTCTTGCCGCAAGTAAAGAAAGGAAAGACAACCATCATGAAACTTTGAGGTAAAGGGATGGGCAGCTTGTTGAAGGACATCAATGTTAAAGTGATCGTAGTTACACAGTCCCAGAAAAGAAAATAACATAAAGATGGAATGTATCTCTCATATGTGGACGCTAGTACCCATAACCCAGTTATAAATACTTCTTATGTGGAGGGATGCATATTAAAAGAAAAAACAGAAATTGCACTCAGAAAGACTGTGACTGAAATGGTGAACTTGGAGGGTGGGGGGGTGGGAGGAGGGGGGACACGGGTGTAATATTCGATTGGTGCATGTTTAATTGAATGCAGTTCAACAGTATCTAGTTATATTGCCCAGATCTGTCCTACAGGATCAGGTGTTTAGGACTTAGTTTTAAACAAGTAAATAGTGCATATTGGACAACATGGTTTGAAGGCTGATAAAAACGTGGTAATGCATCTGAGTTTAACTGGTGTAAAAATTGCTCTCTGTCCAGATTAGCATTCAACCTAGATAGTCTGTATAACAATTATTCTTTTGGGATTTGGTATAACAAACTGTTCTCTCATAATTTGCTCATCATAGTATCACCTGTGGGTAAGCGAATCTCTTAATGCGGCTCTATAGGAGGATTAACATCGCAAAAAATAAACATTGTTTTCCAAAGTTAATCCATTTTACAGTAACCGAAACAGCATGGGTGAACCTTAGTGAAATCTGTGCCTGATTCCACCCTATAGGTATGGTATTAAAAACAACTCTTTTTTGGAGACCATGGGTCCACAAGATAAAAAAACCTTAAATATAAAAAAAGGGGGATATAGATAGGAATGCTAAACTTTTTGTCAAAAACCTGCAACCCAAAACTTAACTAACTATGGGAACGGATTTGATTTCCAAACAGGCCAGAGTATCACCAAACTTAATGGCCTAGAACGAAAAGCAGCTTTGCAAGTGAGTAGGATGTACCAGAAAGTGCCAGCAGAGGATTGATCTCCTCTGGGCATTGGAAGGAAAATCCTCACTGTTTTTAAAGGTGTTTAGTTAAAATGTTCGATGCAAACTTCTCCCAGAAGGAGCGGAGGTTTTAATGTCGTACGGCGAGGTACTATGCATGTTATGGGTTTTACTATGTTGGTTCATCCCTGTTTCTGGACCAAATATTATAAGTACAATATGATATTGATTTTTTAATTGTTATTCATTTATTTTTCTATGGTGTATGAATGTGCTGTTGCCATGTAAGGTTTGTGCAACCCCATGCGCCGGCAATGCGCGGAGGTCTAGAAGGAGCGCGTTTCAGATTCCCCTGAAACTAGGGCGTCGATATCCCGGGTACTCTGCAGCAGCAGTCGCACTATTTAACACACTAGCCATCTCTCCAGCCACCTTGAATTAATTTTTAAAAATATTTCAGTATCATTATCTGATTTTTTTTCCTGTTTATATAGAAAGCTATTATTATATTATATATATATATTATATATATATTAGGTTTATTCCTTTCCATCATGTCTTTATTGTATTGTTATGTACTATATAAAATATCATTTATTTAATTTTAACTGGTGTTTAATAAAGACAACTGTGTTCTCCAACACTGGCTTTTTCAGTAATATTTTTTTCTTTCCTCATGTGAATTATCCAATTTAAGATAGGATTGACTATTTATGCTTTCATAAATTAAATTTTTCAGAGACTAAATTAATTATCGTGCATCTAAAATTGTTTACCACATTTATCTACAATATGTGTGTGTTTTTTAATTAGAAGGAAGAAAAATCAGTGATGGTGGATTCAATTTAACAATATAATGAGAATGGGGCTGTAGAGATGGCTCAGTGGTTAAGAGCATAGATTGCTCTTACAGCAGTCTCAGGTTCAATTCCCAGAACTAATCTGGCTGTTAACAACCAACCATAACTCCAGTTTGGGGTAATATGACACCTTGTGACCTCCATGGGCTTTGCATGTCATGGATGTACTTACATACATGCAGGCTATACATTCATACACATAAACATAAAAAAGATTAAAAACAATTTAACTGACATACCAGTTTAATTTCTTTTAGGAGTTTGGTTAAATCTGTCTCACTTGTCCCAAATTATTACTGATCATAGTCTTATTGTAATGAGTCTACTAAGGAAATTTTAGGCTATTTGTGAAACTGACATATTTTTATAGAATACATCATATTTATGTCCCAACAAAATGAACAACCTATGAAGCTTTTGATAAGAGCTAAAGCAATTATTTAAACAACAACATTTTTTTTCTGCAAGTGCAGAATTTGTTCTTAATGACCATATACACTTATTGCTCTAATCACCACAGAAAATTATGTTTAATGAATAACTAAAGGGAAAAACCCAACCTGATGGTTTTTACTCCCCCCCATTTCTTTTTTATTTATTCTTTGTGTATTTCACACGGAACATCCCAATGGTGCTTTGTCCCATTGGAACCCCCACAGCCCCCCTCAGTGGGATGTATACATTTTGTTATCTGTGTCAAGGCCCGTTATTCCAAGCTAGTTTCCACAGATATCTCTGGGTGCAAGCTCATCCTCTGAGGTCTAGTCAGTCAATCCAGAGTACCTCTCCTTAAGAAGATCCATTCTTTCTCACCCAGCATAGTCATTTGCCAGTATTTCTTCAACTATGATTGGGGCCTGGTGCCCCTTTATACAGTTCTATGCTAGGTTTTTGTCTGCTTAATGTTGCATGAGTCCTATGCATACAGACAGCATTTCTGTAGGTTCATATGAGCAAGATCCCAGGACCGAGTAGGATTATATCTCCATATGGTCATTCACCTCCTCCTTGGCTCTTAAAATCTTTCTACCTACTCCTCCTCAATTGTCCTTTAGCCCTGGGAGAGTGGAGTTTAATATGAGTCCTGTCACACTCTTGTTCTCTACACTTTGGTCATTTGTTTCCTCTTTTGTTCCTGGCCTTCTGTTGCATGAAGTAGCTTCATTGATGAGAACTGACAGATGCCTTAGTGTTCTCTTTACCCCTTGTTCTATGTTCTGTGAGCCTTAGATGCAGAGGTATGCGTCATAGATGTGCCACTTAGGTTGGCAATTTACAATGACCAGTTGTGGAATTCTATAATAACCTATGTCTGTTGAAAAAGAAGCTTCTTTGATGAGTGGTGACTAGGATATTTGTCCGCAAATATAAAGATCCATATTTTTCACATACTAAGAAATTACATTAGTCTAGGTATGTGACAGCCTTGGAGTTTACTCTCCAGCCATATGTACTTGGATATCTTTACAGTACCACACATGAGTTCCTTCCCATTGAATGGGTTTTAAATCCAGTTAAGTAGCTGTGGTTTACCTCCAAGATAAAAGGGCCACTAATACACAAATGTCGTTTGCTGTGCTGGTCATTGATGTGGTCATTAGGCCTTAAAGTTGGAGTTGGACCATTGGTTGATGTTCTTCCTTAGAAGCTTGTATAGTGCTCTCTAAATGATGGGATTTTTATTGTTTAAATTACAATTATTAACAGTCCTTATGTAGGCACTGATTTATTGAGTTAACTATTTTATCTACTCTGCTGCATTTTAGGTTTTATTTCTGTGTAAAATATATAGACAACTGAACACATTCACACATTGTTATAATTATCTGTTCGCATAAAGATATATAAGTGTATGTACCTATAAATATAATGAAATGTGTTTTGAAATCCACAGATATATAGGAAAAAATCCTTTAACTCAGTCCATTCATCTTATGAACAGCTTGAGATTACCTAAGAAGAGACAGTTTAGCTAAAATCTGCAAATTGAGTAGAGTTGGTAACAGTATCGTAGTTGACAACCAAGGTGAGAGAAGGCATACATTTGTCAGAAAAATCAGCAACTGCACATATCTGAGTGTGATGATCTGCTCACCAGATCATCTAAAGTTTGTTTTAAGGGAAAACTTGTATAATGTTAAACAGTTTGGAATTGAGTTATATGGTATGCCAATGTGTTTTAAAATTATTATTTTTTCATTATTTTTCTGTGCAAAAGCAATGGACTGTCTTTATAGCTTAGACGCTATAAAGAATTCTGATATCAAAACATCAATTAAGATGTGTTCTTGCCAAGAGTAAAGATATCTTCAAAATGGGCAACTTGCAATCCTTGCAGAAGGCCTTTAAAACTATAGCTATATGATCAGGAGGTACTGATCAAGTGTCATTCATATGTTAATATGGCTTACTAGTAGAAACCCTTGCTATATTCTGAAATAATCCCTTTTTACTGAAAAAAATATATGAAAAAACAGCTTTATGACATCAGTCCTAGGAAAATATGCTTCTCTATGAGTGCTAGACATATAAAGTTAGGCCAACATTATGTCATATGCCTTATCTGAATAGACTTTAGATTCCTCATCCCTATTAAAATGCATTGAATTTTATATCTCTGTACTACTGATAAGTGTGTGTCATTGGCAAAAATACAAGATGACTTTTTCTTATTTTATGGTAAAAGTCTTAAAACTATTCGATGAAATTGAAATTTTCAAAGTTGTAAACAAAATAAGCACATTTTAAAGCCTTTCCTCCATTTTTTGGTTTTTTGACATTTTAATATTTCTGTTTGGTATATTTATTGGTTTTTCATTTAAACACTCAGAATTTCTCATTGGAATTATTAAATACTTATTTGAGTAGTTTCCATATTCCAAAACTTTGTATGTCTAGAGAATAAGCATGTCAGTACCTTTTTGAAAAATCAATCATTAGTATTATATATATATACTATATATATATATATATACTATATACAGTGTGTATATAAAAAGTATGTGTTGATATGATAAGAAAAAATAAAACCTGATATTTCCAGTTGCATCTCATTTTGTCTATCTGGTTTTAACTGTTTGGTGGGTGTTGTTATTAGCCCAGTGTGTGTTGAAATCTCTGGTACGACATGAAACTATAATAAAATCTACTGTAAACCATCCATGAAGGGGACTTTTACAGATGTCAGGATTATGTGAGCCTAGAAGCCATAATGCCTCCTGTGAGGCTAGTATTGTGCAATAGGTCCTGGAAATTCAGTGAACAAGAAGATTGGAGTACTGTTTACATTTGTTGACTGTTCCTTTGAGTTAGCAACATTCACAGAAACATGAATAGCTTCTACCACAGAAAGCTATAAAATATTATTCCATTCATTTATCATCTTCTACTTTGGAAATTTCCCTTTATTACAATTCCTTTAATAGTTATGGAGCACTAAAATAGTGGTTATAGATTACTATAAATTTTTTAGTGGTGATAAAGTTGCTTTTTCAGAAACATTATCAGAAGTACCAGTGAGATGACTCAAGAGGTGCTTGCCACCCATGAGTCAGGCCTGACCACCTGAGTTAGGTTCCTAGAAATAACATAAAAGTGAAAGGAGAGAGGACGGGTGTGGTGGCGCACGCCTTTAATCCTAGCACTTGGGAGGCAGAGGCAGGTTGATCTTTGTGACTTCAAGGCCAGCCTGGTCTACAGAGTGAGTTCCAAGACAGCTGGGGCTACATGGAGACCCTGTCTTGAAAAAAAACAAACAAAAAAAAAAAAAAAAAAAAAAAGAAAAAAAAGAAAAGTGGTAGAGCCAACTCCACAAAGTTTTCCTATGACCTCCACGTGTACATTCCCATGCTTGCTAATCACATACACACATGACAATAATCAAGAAAATTATAAAGATCCATATTTAGCATACAGTAAGAAATTTCATTTGTCTAGAAATATGAGAAATATAGGGTTTTCTCTCAGATTTATGAACTCTCCAATAATGTGTATTTGGCTATATTTACAGTGCCACCCATGAGTCCCTTCCCACTAAGAGAGCTTTAAGTCCAATTAGAAAGCTGTTGATTACCCCTAGATAAATTGCTACTACCACACAAATAGAAATAGTTTGCTCTGCCAGTTGTGACTATTAGGTTTCATAGCTGGGCTGGATCATTGATTGATTTTATACCAGGCTGACTCCATTATACAAAAGCCCAGCACATAATGGGGAAATGGGCAACAGGTCCAAACCTAGCCAAGGCAATATTGGCAAATGATTACTATGAGGTAAGGGAGAGTATATCTTCTTTGAGGGAATGACTCTAGGTATACTGACTAGACTCCGGTGGTTGAACTTGCACTGAGAGACATCTGGATAAAAGTGATTGACTAGATAGGACTTACTATATCACAGAATACCTGCAATTTGGTAGGTGGGGCAATAGGGCACAGGGATGGGAGAGAGAGAGGATCTAAATTTGATTAAGATGTATTATATGAAATGCACCCCCCCAAAATAACAACAATAACAAAAGAAATAAAAAACAAAAACATGAAAACAAAGAATAATTAATAAAATAAAATTTAATTTAGTGCATAAAAATAAAAAATTCATCAGTAACAAATGCTAATGTCATCTTTGTCATCTTTTATAATAAAACAAATGCCAGAGAATACTTTATATCTAAGCACACTCACAGCTCATTTATTGTTTTTTATATTTAGATCTTGCAGTGTTTTTCTTTAGACACTAAATATTCTTCTTCTTTATTTAAGCAAAGATGGCATACTTATACCCACACACATATACTGCTTCTCAGATGCCCTTGGTGTCACTTGGGTGATCCACTCTCTCTGTTGGTGTTTGAACATTTAGTAAATTCATTTATTGATGTTCAGTTTTTAAAGTGATATTCTATATACAAGTACGTATAATTTTCCTCAAGGATTCATTTGGTTTTCTGATTCTGAGAATTGGTGTGGTTGATCGATTCTCACATTCCTTAGCCGTTCTTTTAACTCATATGTGCTTTCTTGTATATCATCTGTAGAGAACATTTATTATGTAGATGAATCCTTCTAGTTATTTTCACGTGGTCATGTATGAATGTGTCATCCTGTGGATCACTTCTACAGATCAATATTGTGCTTTGTTAATTCTCCTTTGTCACAGCTTATCTTCTCAAAGAATTTCAAAATATTAATTCTGTTTTTTATTTGTGTTCTTTTATTGATGTTTTTTTCAAGCACTGTGGTGATTTTGTTGCCTCCATTTCAGCATAACTTTAAAATATACTGTTAAATTTTTAAAATTCTTTTTTCTTTTTATTAAACGTTTTCCATAAGTCATACATCATTTCTCTCAATCGAATCCAGAGTCACTGCCCCCTCCATTTCTCCCACCCTACCCAAGTCCCTGCACTCTGCCCTACATGTCCTGCATCTTTTTTTGAGTCTTTCCAGAGTTTTTATTTCCTTTCAGTTCTTTTGTTGTTGTTCTCTCAACTTGTATTGCTACAGTATATATACATATATACACACACACGTAGTTATATATACATATATATATATACATAAATATATACATACATACACATATCACTTGAATTGGAAGACAAAAAATTAATAAACAAAACTCCACTATATAAAAATAGCAGCATATTTTATATGACTACGTTCTAGGATATGATAAGCATTTGTGATGCATACTACATAAACTGGGTAACTTGTCTTCATTAGCTGTAACTGGCAAGTTGACATAGCCTACAGTCATCTGAGAGAGGAAATGCCTAGATCAGATTAGTCTGTGAATGTATCCATGGGAGACTGTCTTGATTGTTAACCAATATGGCAGGGACCAGCCCCCTGTGGGCAATACTGCTCCATGGACAGCCGGTCCTGGGCTGTATACGGAAGCATATCATAAGCCTGTGTGACCCAGCATGAAGGTTACTCCACAGTTTCTGTTTGAGTTTCTGTCCTGGCTTTCCTCAATGAAGGACTGTAACTTGTAAGGTGAAATAAATCATTTTCTCCCCTGACAAAAATAAAAGAAAATAAAAGAAAATATAAAATATACTGTTATCCTTTTAAATGTGATAAAATCCTTAGACTATATTTTATGATTTATAATTCCATTATTTATTGTTTTTACACACTCAAACTATTCCTGTTTTTAAAAGCAACTTTCACTAATGGTTATTCTTTTCATCTGAAACTCAAATTTTCTCAGACATTGCTATGGAAAGTTTTAAGGCCTGGTCTTGAAGCCTTTCTTCAGAGATAACCTGTACTCAATTTTGTGGTATCTTGAATCACCAGTATCATAAGACCATTACAGCAAAAGTTTTGCAGAAGGTATTTGTGTCAAAGTTTAGCAAATGGCAGCCTACAGAACAAAATTGTTCTTCTGCCTGCCTTTATGAATATAGTTTTATTGGAACAGCTATGTTAGTATTTTGTCCTTGGCTGACTAATCATGATAAAGACAAAACTAACAGAAGCCACAAAACTCATAATGCCAATAATGTTTACTATTCATCATTCACGGAAAAAAATTATGATTCCAGACCACATATACCGATGATTTAAAGGCAGGTTTGTGATAACTCACCTAGAAGATGTTTTCTCTTTTTCTTTTTCAGACACAATTAAGCTTAGTTTGCTCCTCTCTTTTCAGTTTGCCTATTGTTAGATTCACCATACTGGAGTCCTGGCATCCTGTGGAAGTACCATCCTCTTTCTTTTTACAGTTGAATAGTATTCCATTGTGTAGCTTTCCCACATTTTCTTTACCCATTCATCCTTAGTCTTAACACAATGTAAGCTGTGTCTACTTTATAACAGCTTTGAATAGTGCTGGGATGAATGCAAGAATGCAGATATCTCTTTGTCACACTGACTTCAATCCCTTTGAATATATATCCAGTAGTGAAAATGCTGGATCACATGATAGTTCTGTTTTAAGTTTTGATGATCTTCTGTACTGTTTTCCATAATGGCTGTAGTGATTTACATTCTCACAGCAGTGTACAGATTCCCTTTCCCCCATGTTGTCAAGCTTTACTTATTACTGTTACTCTTTTTTATAACAGTAATTTCTAACTAGAATTAGCTAATACCTCATTGTGGTCGTAAATTACATTTTTTGGATGGTTTGCAAACTTGATCATTTTTTTCATATGCCTGTTGCCTATTTGTATGCTTTTCTTTTAAAATCTCTATTTGGAACTAATACCCAGCTTAAGCTCTGTTATTTGGCTTTTTATGTTAAGTTTTTAGAGCTACTCATATGTTCTGGTTATGAATCCCATGTCAAATGTATAATTTGCAATTTTCCCCTATTCTGTGAGAAACTGTACTCTGCTGATTGTTTCTACACTTAGGGGCTTTTATGTGGTAATTATTTAGAAGAGAAAAGAATAAAAATAGTGGGAGTTTACATTTCTATGAAACAAAAAACTGGCTTTTAATTAGTTTTAATCAAATAATAATTTTTATTGTCTCAAAGAATGAACAAGATCTTAGAAAATGCAGATTTAAAATTCTAGCATCTATAGGGTTAGGACTGAAGCCGGACAAAACAATTAGCAGTTCAGTTTCTTTGTTGACATAATGATGTTAGTAACATTGCTTCCATGTAGGACAGCACTGTGGAAATCTAGACAGATTACATGAAAGCATTTTGCATAAGTGTTTGTGATTAGGTGTTTAAAAGCTGTGTCTTTGGGCCTGGAGAGATGGCTCAGTGGTTAAGAACACCAGCTGCTCTTGCAGAGGACCCAGGTTCAATTCCAAGCACCCACATGGCAGCTAACAATCATCTGTAACTCCAGTTTCAGGAGAATCAAATGCCTTCTTCTGACCTCTCAGGCACTGCAAAACATGGGTACACTTATACACAAGCAGGCAATACATTCATACACATAAAATAATAAATAATAAATATTTTTAAACCTATGTCTTATAAAATCTGTATTCCAGGTTCAATCCCAGTTATGGTTGCTGAATTTAGACTAACCACTTAGACATAAAGACAGATATGATAAATATCAAGTTTTGAGTAAATTTATTTCTACTGTCTCTTAATCTTGCTAAATTAATGTGCTTTTAATATCTTTTCATACTTCCTCTTTTTTCTTTTATTTTTTATTCTTTCCTTTTCAAATTGAATTTTTGCCATTTTCATATAATAGATTTTGATTATATTTAGAACCCATCCACACTTCCCCTCACTACCTCTGCCCATTATGTGTGTGTGTGTGTGTGTGTGTGTGTGTGTGTGTACAAACATTCCTATAGATTTATGTCCCCAAATGTCCTTCCCTGTGGTTCCACCCACCGAACCTTGGATAACCTACCAAGAGTCACATCCTTTAAAGAGACTGACTCTCCTTCTGCCATTACCCATCAGTTGCCAATTTGTTCACATTGTCTCCTAAATACTTTATGTTTGCAGGAGCCTTATACTGAAAGCTATGTAATTAAATGTTTACTCTTGAGGAGCAAAGGTCTTCAGCAGAGTTGAAAATGAGAAATTCTTCACTAACAAGAGTATGGTTTAAGATGCTCACATGTTCTGTTTGCTCACCAGTGATAAAGAAAATCCCATTTTATTTGGTGCTAGAAATCAGTGTGCAATAACCAAAAAGCACATTATTTAATTTAAAAGATTTATAAAACTCTACAAAATAAGTCCAAAATTTTCTTCTTAAATAAAGAATATTTTTAAATTTAATTCCTCATTTGCTTTTATCTTGGTAACAAAAATATAAATATAGTAACATCAAAGCAGGATAATGCATTATGTATAACATCTCTGGAAAGAAGGTCGATTTTTGATAACCATTTTAGGGTTTTATGAAAATAAATAAAAATGGATATTAGAGTATTATTTGAAAGACTGTGCTTCAGAAAGTGAGAGAATAAACTTCTCTATTCTTTTCAAAATTGCCTATGACATTTGTTAATCATTTCAATTTCAATTTGTATATTTTTTTTAATTTTTATTTATTTCTGTATGTGTATGAATGTACTGTCTGCATGCAAGTTTGTACACCCGTGTCGTGCAACGCCGCGGAGGTCAGAAGAGGGTATCGGATTCCCCTGGAACTGGAGTTCTCCTGGAATTGGAGTTTCAGACGGTTCTTAGCCGCCATGTGGGTGCTGGGGATCGAACCGGCGTCCTCTGTAAGAGCGGTCGGCGCTCTTAACCGCTAGGCTATCTCTCCAGCCCCTCAATTTGTATATTTTTATAAAATTTTTGTGCTTTACATAAAATAAATCTTAACCATATTAGACCCACGGCCCCCATGTCCCCTACCAGATTTCATGTATTCTATCATGTATATTAAGCCCTTAAAGTCAAGCTTTTGTGCTCAGACGGCCTTTGATTCAAGTTCATCCACTGAATTCTAATCAGCCTATTTAGAGTCACTCCAAAAGATCAACAATCCTTACTCAGAAGTAATCAGCTGCCAATAGTTTCTCAGCTTTAGTCAGGTGCTGCAAACTAGTAACTAGTGTATATTTCCCCCCTTTAGTTTGTATCCTTGTAATACCCACAAGTCAGCAATCAATTTTGTCTGTTGCATTTGTCTTACCATTCTGATATTATATAATCACACTTCATAGGAAGAGCTGAAATTGGATAAACAACATGTCAAGGGATCAAATATTTTATTACAAAATTGTATATTATTTTTAAACACATAGTCAGCATATTAATTTGTAAGAATTTATTGTACAATTGATTCATTTTATTTTTATTTATAATTTAAAAAATTTACTCATACATAACTGCCAATTTTTCAGCAATCACTTAGAAATGAGAAGGACTTTATTGTTCATCTTCCACTTTAACCACCTGACCTGGCATTTTGGGACTTTGTAGTATGTTTAATATGTTAATGTTTCTTTTGTAATTACATTTGAAAAATTATAAATAGGGATATGCAATTTCATTTCATTATACACTTTGTAAGGGAATCCTAGCCTCTGCTAAAAGTATACTATAAAATTACAAATATATGTTGACTATCCCAGGTAGGCCTAAGAATCCAATATGATGAATAAAATGAGGATTTTTTTTAAAAGTTCAAGTGGAATTATAATTTTATATTACTTTTATAAAAATGTTAGTTATGCCCTATGTACTAATAATATTCTATCCAAGGCATAATGTGCATTTATAATCCTCTGTGAGGGAAGTAATAACTATCTTGGTCACTGGAGTGAAGATGTCCCTCCTAGTTCCCAAGTTCATCACTCATTCTCTCTTCCAAATGCTAATTTTCTTTGCTACTCTTCTTCCTTGATTATTGATCTTGCTTTCTGTAGTTTACCCATGCAAGTGAAGATGCCTTTCTCCCTAATGTGAACATTTGTAGGGTTTCAGAGTTTAAAGAACCAGAAGAAACCAGACCATGTTCCTTTCTGTCTTATTTAGTCACATCTTTTTGTCTTTCTTTTTCTTTATGATCAAATTTACTGAATGCATGCTTTTTACTGTTGCAGTTCTGAAGCCTGTTCTAACATTTTACTAATACCTTTCTATTTAAAAACACTACAGCTCCCTGTTTTTAATTGCATAAAATACTGAGAACTGAGAATATCTCCCTCCTCCTCCCCACACACTTCCATTGTTCCTTGGACAGTTTTCATGTTCATTGGCTCATGGCCTTTCTAATTCTCCCACCTTTATGTGGCTTATACCATGGAGGTAGCTCTAATCTTGATGTCTTGATAATTAAAATACAGATTCTAAAATATCATATTAATCTTTTTATGTATAATACCCACCAATATATTTTTCTGATCAAAATGTTTTATGTTGTTGACTAACCTGTAAGTAGTACCTGCTTTCTTACCATATTTAAGGTCCTTTGGCACCTTTCCTTCTACTAAACTTTAATTGTGCACAGCACTATTTTTTTTAAATTTTATTTATTTATTTATTTATTTTTATGTGTATGAATGTACTGTCTGCATGTAGATTTGTGCACCTGTGTCGTGCAATGCTGCGGAGGTCAGAAGAGGGTCTCTGATTCCCCTGGAACTGGAGTTCTCCTGGAATTGGAGTTACAGACGGTTCTCAGCCGCCATGTGGGTGCTGGGGATAGAACCCAGCTCCTCTCCAAGAGCGTTGGCGCTCTTAACCGCTAGCCCCCACAGCACTATTTTTAATGGCTTCATAAATATGTTCAAAATATCCACATTTCTAGTTTTGCTTCTTTTCATAGCTATTTGTAAATGTTCTATTAACCTTTCAAGATACAGGTCAGGGAGAATCACTTTCATGTTTTCCTTGGTCACAGAGGGCAGTTTATATATACCTACCTAATGCTGACATGACCCCATATATATTTCTTTATATAGTATAACATTTGTTATCTTTCTCCTCTTGATCTCTCTAAACTCATATCCCTACCCCAACATTTACTATCAATGAAAAACAAATAATTTCCTTTAAATAGTATTTAATTATCCTCAAGTATTGTGAGCTATTTCTAAACTCTCTGAAAATAAAATTAAAATTTCTCCCCATAATTAAGCCCTATGAAATTTTCCGAGCTGGCTCTCTGATTTCACCTGCTAGGTGTCCATTTACTCCATCTAGCCATGCTGGCCTCCTTGATATCCCAACAAACTAAGTATGCTTCCATCAGGAAGTATCTGCAGCTCTTCATCACTCAGCTTTTTCATCTTTCATAAAAATATTTCATTTATTATGTTTATTTTATGTGTACAAGTGTTTTGCCTGCATGTGTGTAAATGTACCTATGTCATGCAATGACCATGGAAGCTAGAAGATGTTGGATACCCTGGAACCAGAGCATGATTGTTATAGATGGTTGTTAGTTGTTAGCCACCATGTGGGTACTGGGAATTGGACCTGGATCTTCTGCAAGAGTAGCCAGTGCTCTTAACCACTGAGCCATCTCTGCAGCCCTTGCTTTGTCATCTCAATCAAGTGTTTCCTCTTTAGTTGTCTCTTTACCCCCAAGAGCATCTTTGCCCACCTGTTTCTACACTTGAACTCTATATTTCTTCCTTAATATTTTTCTCTTTATTATTCATTATGTGATCTGTGAATTCACTGACATTCTTGCCCTACATCTATATAAATTCTTTGAGATGAGGGACTCTGTACTTGGGCATTCAGCTTGGAAAGTGCCATGAAGAATCTGGCCATGCAATGGTTCGGTACGTAGAGTGTTGAATGCAGATTGGTTCTACTCCATATTCATACATATTGCAGCATAAAGACATGTCATCCCCCTAAATAATATTTTTCTATTTCTTTTTAGAATATTTTATTTATTATTTTTATGTGTATGAGTATATTGCCTGTATGTAAGTGCACCCATATCATGCCATGACCACAGAGGACAAAGGAGGGTGTCAGATCTGGAACTGGAGTTAGCTGCCATGTGGGTGCTAGGAACCAGGTCCTCTGCAAAAGCAGACGGTGCTTTTTACTGCTGAGATATCTCTCCAGCCCCATTTTCTCTATTTTTAATTTTTAATTATTTTTATTGAAGTTTTATGTATTTCATACAACATTTCATAATCAACTTTAGATCCAATTCCCTTTCCTTGCCCCTTCCCTGCCAGAGCTCATGCATTCTGCCAAATATGTCTTTCATCTTTTTCTCAGTCTTTTTTAAATTTTTTGGTGCTGAAGTTTACTATTTGGGGCATAAGTTTACTGTTTCAGTCAGTTCTTTGACCCAGTCTTTTTTGTTGTTGTTCCTTCCAATTTATATCATTCCAAAATATGCCTATATGGATGCCGCAGATATACCAAAATTATGACCTCTGAAAATAAACTCTAGGTTAATTCCAAAACATGTTTAGCATTTTACATTTTGATAGTAGGGTTGAATTTTATGCAGGTAAAGAAACAATGTTACTTTACTTTTCTACATTACATAGCAAGTTGATGAGTAACATCAGGTACTATATTTACTAAAAAAAAAAAGAAATAAATAGAAATTTATGCAGTTTGCCTTTTAAGGAGAGAATTGGTGGTAGCATCCACAAATGAGGGATACAATATGTCATTTATTTTTCTGGGACTGTGTTACTTCACTTAGCATAATAGCTTCTAGTTCCATTTACCTGCAAATTTCATGATGTCATCTTTCTTTACCACTGCATAGAATTCCATTGTATAGATGTACCACATTTTCTCTATCTACTCGTTAGTTGAGGTACACTTGGGTTGCTTCCAGTTCTTCACTATTGTGAAGACAGCTGCAGCAAACTTAAATGTGCATCTGTTTCTGAGATAGGATGAGTCTTGTGGGTATATACCCAGGGGTGGTATGACTGGGTCAGGTGTTAGGCTCATTTTCAGTTAGAGTTCTCCACACTGCTTTCCATAGGGGTTGCACAAGTTTACATTCTCACCAGCAGTGGATGAGTGTTCTCCTTCCCCTCAACCTCTCCAGCATTTGGTATCATTTGTTTTCTTGATCATAGCTAGTCTTACTAGAGTAAGATGAAATCTTAAGGTGGTTTTAATTCACATTTCCTTAATTACTAGTGATGTTGAACACCTTTTAAGATGTTTCTCAGCCATCTTCTTCATTTGTGAAGTCTATTCAGCTTTTTACTCCATCTTTTGAGTGAGCCATTTGTTTCTTCCTCCTTTTTTGAGTAGTTTATATACTCTGGATGTTAATACTCTAACAGATATATCACTGGTGATAATGTTTTGGGGTGTCTATTTTTCTTACTTTTCAGTCAGGTTGTAAATGTTTATATGATTTGAGTTTCACATTCATCACTCCCTTCCACCTTAGTATATTACCATTCTCATGATTTTTCTAGATTCCTAAGCAAAAAAACCAGACATCCAGTGTGTATTAAAATAAATCTGGGGCTGGAGAGGTGGCCTAGCGGTTAAGAGCGCCGACTGCTCTTGCAGAGGACCCGGGTTCGATCCCCAGCACCCACATGGCAGCTGAGAACCGTCTGTTACTTCAATTCCAGGAGAACTCCAGTTCCAAGGGATTCCGATGCCCTCTTCTGACCTCCGCGGCATTTCACGACACGGGTGCACAGACCTACATGCAGACAATACATTCATACACATAAATAAATAAAATAAAATAAATTTAATTTAAATAAGATAAATCTGAATTTCTCAAACTGGAATCTAAAAATACATTTAGATTCTAACATCAAAGTGGAAGATTTGGAGGCTAGCTAAGACAGGGGTGAGTTCTGATAAGAAAGAATCTGGGCTTGAAGCAGCTAGAAGTGGATAAAAATTATTTTCATACTGTTTCTTTGTTGACTCTTAGAATATACGGTTCAATAAAATGAGAATTTTTTGACTCTTAGTCAGTGATATATATACACTTAAAATGTCTACTACGTCACAGGTCTAATTATGCATGTGTTGAATGTATGAATTGCTATATTTTGAAGGTATGTTCAAAACCATGTGCTAATGGACTGGAGATAGCAACAGAAGAAAAAAGTACAGAAGTAATTGAAAGAATAGAATCTTCATTTATAAGATTGAAGGGAGATGGGGAAAAGGATGTACATATACAGGAAATAAAGCATTTGATTTATTTGCCTAGCATGAATAAATTATTGGATGTGATCCCATTCCACCACAGCAAAAACATTATTTTTTGTGTGGAGTAGATGTGTTATTCAGGAAATACAGGAAAAGGTTGAAACTAAAGATATCAATTTGAACGTCTCTTTGTGAGCTTATGAATTGTTGTTCTGGATAGTGAAGGATTCTGTGATAGGAAATTGTAAGGTACAAGATTGACACTCTCATTATTTTGGTAATCATGTATATGTAGAAGAAACTACTTGAGTAGGAGGTTAATACTTTAATGCAAAAATTCAGAAAATAAAGAAATCCCTAAAGGAAAATAGAGATCTTATGAAAATATGAGCAGAAATCAGTGTTTGAACAATTAAGAAGTGGAATCCTTTGGCTTTCAGGAAAATACTGGGGATAGAAGAGACAGAAGGTTGTCCAAGTTTCCAAGATATCCTGGTATATTGTGCACAATTAAAAAAGGAGAATTTGATGACACCTAAAAGAAGATATATTGACAAAATTGCTAAGAGAAGTGTTGAGCTTAGAGAATCTCAATCATTTTTAAATAGATTTTTTAAGCTGAAACTTAGAATTTAAAAATATATATTTATTTTTATTAAAAATAAAAATAATTTTATTTTTATTAAAAATAAAAATAATTTTATTTTTATTAAAAATAAAAATAATTTTATTTTTATTAAAAATAAAAATAATTTTATTTTTATTAAAAATAAAAATAAATTTATTTTTATTAAAAATAAAAATAATTTTATTTTTATTAAAAATAAAAATAATTTTATTTTTATTAAAAATAAAAATAATTTTATTTTTATTAAAAATAAAAATAATTTTATTTTTAAATGAGTCTTTTCAGAATTGCTTTTGGAATGTATTGTTTGTATTTTCTTTCCCTTTCCCTAAAACATGCTATCAATTCTTAATTTTCCATTGATCCTTTCCAGTCTTATTAAAGATAAATCTAGACTTTTTTTCTTTTTTAATTTACATTTTTCAAGTCTCATACAATATATTTTGAACATGTTTAGACGCACCTTCCTAGCCCCTTGTAGACCACCCCCACTGGATTTCATGGACTCGTTTTTATATACTAAGGCCTCATGGGTATTGTGTTTCCAAATGTTCCTTGACTTATGTCTATTTACTGGAGCCTAGTTCCCTCCTCTCCCTCCCAATAGTTATTTATCAGTTGGCAGCAGTTATATAGTTCCTCAGTTAAACTTGGGGTTTCTTACCTATATCTGACTTCTATGCTGACTTTTTAATCTGGCTTGAGCTTGCATGGGCCTTATGTATACTGTTACCATTGCCGTAAATTCATGTAAGTAATTTCACAACTGTCTAGAAAACTCCGTTTCATTGTAGTCATCTTCCACCTCTGACTTCATACAATCTTTCCAACCCTAATTCTGCAATGGACCCTGAGATTTGCATGGCTGAGGTGGATAAACACTCTGCAGTCTCTTACTCTCTGCATTTTGGCCAGTTGTGGCTTTCTGGGTTAGTCACTATCCTTTGCATGAAGAAGTTTGCTGGTAATATTTGAGAGGTGCATGGATACTCTTTTCAACCCCTGTTACACTGTATTCTCTGGGCTTTAGGTATAGAAGTTACATTGTAGGTGTGTCACTTAGGGCTGGTCATCTCACATACTTTTATTCTCTGTTTTTTATCCCTTGAGGAACCTTGTGTTTGTTTCCATATGTTGCAAAAAGAAATTTCTCCAGTGATTAGTGAGAGGTACACTTATTTATAAATAGAAGGATACAAATTTAGACAACAGTAAGAAATTACATTGGTTAGGGCTGTGACAGAAGGTTTTTCTCTAGGCAATAAAGGATCTATGACTTCTCCACTGCGTGTAATTGGCTGTTTATAGTAACACACAAGAGTTTTGTTTCTTGCTTTGTTGTTGTTTGTTTGTTCGTTTCATTTTTGGTTTTGATCCATGGTATCCTTGTAGCTCTAGATAGCCTGGAATGTGCTATGCAGGTCAGGCTGTCCTCCATCTCATGGAGATCAGCTTATCTCTGCCTCCTGAGTGTTGAGATTAAAAACATGCGATGCCACTCCTGACTTAGACTTATTTCTAGTTTTTTTGTTTTGTTTTGTTTTCTTTTGTTTTTATTGTTTGTTTTTGAGACAGGGTCTCCCTGTAATGTTAGCTGGCCTGGAACTGTCTATGTAGACCAGGCTTGCCTCAGTTTTACAGACATCCACCTTCTTCCACCTCCTGAGTTTTGGATTTAAAGACATGTTCCACCACACCCAGCATTAGGTTTATTTTTAAATGAATATGTTTTTAAGCTTACACATATCTAATATTATGCATAACGCAGTTATAACAAGTGAGTTAATAACACATATGCCTTGATTACATGTATTTATTAATGAACAAATAATAATAACTATGAAGCTTTAAAGTAAATGACTCTGCTGACTTCTTAAACATATTTTCTTCTCATTTAGCTATTGGACAGTATTGTCTCAAGTGTATTGTTGAAGACAGTAGACAAACAGGTATAACAAAAAAGTTCCTACTGAATGATTTTCAAATAATTATTGTGGTGGGCATTGTGGTATGCAGCATGATCTCTCCTATGGAAATTCTGCTGGAGATTCCACTCTGGTTTTATGGACAGCCTCCAGCTGTCACACCTGGGGCTCCTTATACAAGTGGGATGCTAAGATCACATTGCCTCAGGGCTAGTCTCAGCCAGCAACTGTGCACAGCAGGATACTAGAGCCAAGAAATTCTACTTGACATGTGAATCTTCTAATTGGCATTTTTAGTTCAACCACTTTTATCAGCCTGACAGAAATTTCTTCAGACCTACAGTACAGTCTGATACTTTTTCTATTAAGGCCTCCTTTCGTTAATCTCTGTCAGAGACAAGGTAGTTGGGTCAGAGTTTGAAGGACCTCTCAAGCCCATTTCCTTTTAATATTCGCAAGCATTCCCCCTTCAAAAAATGAAATCTCTTGTGTTCAGTCTCATGTTGACATTTAATTCATGGAGACTCTAATGACACAGTTATAGTATAAAGGCAGATTTAGTATTTTTACCCATTACCACACAGTTTCATTACTAATGCTTTTAACAGATATTAGTGTAATTCAACATAGATATTTGATTTTTTTGAGAAATATGATTTGGATTATATATATCTTATATGAAACTAGGGTTTCCCAACTTCAGCTTTGTAAAAAATTCCAACTAAGTAATCTTTTGATTTGGAATGTTCATTTATGCATTATTTGGAGCTTGCAGCATCCTGAGACCTTCTATCCACTAGCATTGTCGCCTAGTCTACAGACATTAACGAGTGTATTCAGTATTACTAAATGGTTTCTCATAAGCAAAACATTTCCTACTTAAGAACCCTTAAGAACCACTGCTTATATATACAACTTGTGTGTTAATACCCATATCTATGTCTGTGTATTATTATAATTGAGTTGTATAGTTTTAGAATTATCCATCTACTGAATAGATTGATGTAGACCACATAATAGGACATCAAAAATGCACCTACAACATCTGGAATACAGATTGTGCTATATGCTCAGCCTCATTGTGTTTGAAATAGTATTAAATGCTTTTAGGACACAAAATCGACATGCATTTTTATCACATGGCAAGGATTTGTTCAGAAAAAGCACTCTCAGACAGAACTAAGTACATGAAATAAAAATAGAAATAAAAGCACATTAAGAAAAGTAAAATAAATAAATAAATAAATAAACAAATAATAAAATAGTTCTTAAATGCCAGGGTTGCTGGCACATCCCTCTAATCCTGGCACTGAGAGGCAGAGGCAGGTGGATCTGTGTGAGATCCAGGCCAGCCTGGTCTGCATAGCGAGTTCTAGGATTACAAGGAGATCCCCTCTCAAAAAGACCAAAAAAAAAAAAATCTTAAGGAACCCAGCTTGACTGAAGCAGAAGAGGTAGAGTAGTAAGGTAATTTCAATTTCTTGTAACTATAAAGTTAATTTCTTTGAGCTAGACAAAAATTATATTTACCTGTCATTAAGTTTCTGTTTTATTTTTTATGCTTTATATGTCTATTTTTGACATTTATATATACAATTCTAATACTGTAATTTGGTTCTGATTCTGTTAAAATTAATAATGTCCCTTTATTCTTAATATTGGTAATCATGCGTCCTCTCTCTCCTCTCATGCATTTCTTCATCCTCCTTCCTTCTCTACTCCTTTCATTTTCATCAGGAATACAATATCAAAATTCTAGTTTGTAAATCTATATATAAAATTAATTTTAATTTTATACACAGCTAACTTATATGTAGAGAAATTTACTTTTAGAATTTTTCACATTGAGTTATCAGCTCTAGATAAACTATAAATTTTGTTTGCAAGCAGTCATTCAGAATTTATTCCAATATTCCACACTACAAAATTCTCTTAATAACTCCAATTACATCAGCTGGAAGACTGCAATATTAAAAATTGTGCAAAAATTTTCAAAGTTTTTTTCATTGTTCCAGATGAATTCTTCTTGCTTCCAATTTTACAAATGAAATATAAAATAACAAATTTAATGTCAGACTTAGAAAGCAGAGGCAGGCAGATGTATGAGTTCCAGGCCAGCCCAGTGTACTTAGCAAATTCCTGGCCAGCCATAATTCACTGTGTAGACAGATAGATAGATAGATTTTCATAACTTAATTTGCAGAAAAGAGCACAACCTAAAAATTCATCACATTGACAAAGTTTTATTCATTGTATTATATAACATTTTGACTCAAAAATCACATTTTTTGTAATTTATGGATTCATATTTTTCAGGTATCATTATTGCTCTATCACTTTTTCATTAAGTATGACACTTTGCAAATATGCCTGTCCCTGATGCTAAAGGTTTCTCTATTTTGAAAGTTTATAACTTTAAAAATCTGTACATAATTTACATGGCTTATAATGATTTCTTTAGACAGTGTTCTTCACTTTCTTTGTTTGAGTGAGAAGAATTAAGAATTTATTAGAAGGGCTAGAGAGTTGATTCAGTGATTAAAAGTACTTACTCTTTCAGAGGACCTGGATTTGATTCCCAGGACCACATTGTAAGATCAGTACCAGTGGATCTGACACCTTCTTCTGGCCTCTGAGGGATGTGATATACATAACTCAGCCAATCATGCACACACATGTACACACACACATACCCACACACAAACACACACACAAGTAACTAAGTAAATCTTTAAAACATAATTAAATCAGAGAAATATTAAACAAATATAATATATTTGGTTTTATAACCTTTAACCATTTTTGTACTAAAATTTTAACTTACAAATATTTTTCAAACTGCTTCTTAATCTTGCTCTAAGTGGGATTTTCAAGAATAAATTACTTTCATAGTTGGAATGCAGTTTCATCTCCAATTACCATTTGTCACATTCCTGAGTAAGTTTGAGTCACCTTCATTAACGAAATTAAACATTTCACTCTCCTTTTACTCAAGACTTGCCCAAAGGAAAATCTGTCACTCGATCTTTTAATTTAATCAACTCACTTCATTATATCATTTTTAAACAATATAATAAAAAACCCACCCACACTATTCTAATTGCTATAATCAGGCCTTCAAACTGTCTGCCACAGTCTTTTTCTACCTTGTCCCTAAATCTTCATACTGTACCAAGCTAACTCTTTTTCGTCAAAAAAAAAAAAGATACAAATCCTATCATATGAGTTCCACATTTCCTTGGTCTTTATTTTGGTTGTACAAATTCCTTTCGAGAAATACGCCCTTTTATTCTTCTTGCTTTTTCTGTCCAACTGCTTATCTGCAGACTCCATGCACATTTTCTCAAAAAAATTCCCAGAGAGTAGTGTTTTGTTTTCTATTAGTGCAGTTTTATATGTACTTTGAAAGTTTATTATCCCTTGGGTTAATGCACCTGTTAAGACTCAGAGCTTAGTTTTGTGCCATCACTGTACTCTTTATCCATGAACATCACAAACACACTGTGAAACTGTTGCTAACTTACTGTGTTTTTCTACACATTCCAGATAATCATCCATTTAGACTGTCTTTCATATGAGCATCACCAGTAAACAGCTCTGGGCTTGACATGTGTTAGATATCAAAATTATCAAATGAAAGAATGAAACTATTGCAGATACAAAGTAAATAAGACTAAAATATCAACTAACATAGTGTAATTGATTCTAATAATCTGCCTGCTGGTGACAATTTAAAAGTTTGATTTAGGTGCTGGAGAGAAGGCTCAGTGCTTAAGAGGACTGGCATCTCTTATAGAGGACACAGGTTCAATTTCCAGAACCCACATGGAGGCTCAAAACCATCTATAATTCCAGTTCCAGGGGATCCAACACTCTATTTTGCCTTCCACAGGCATTGTACATATGTGGTGTACTTACATGCACACAGGCAAAGCACTCATTAACATAAAATAAAATAGATTTAAAGTTTGATTTAATTTTTCTGCATTTTGCATTCTTAAGTTCATTCTATTTTTAACTTAAGCCCGTTTAGGAGAGTGGCATTTAGGTTCTCTGAATCAGAGTAAACTAAATTAGACTTAGCAAGAACCAGGAACCAATCTTTGTGCTCATGCCTAGGGGCTAACTCACGCTGTATCTTTGAAAGAGGAAACAATTAATAAAAATGGTGACAAAAAATGCTAAATGTACAAAGTACTGTAAAAGCCTTTAACAAGCATGCTGTAATATTTTATACTAATAATCTTAATGGAAGTCTGTTATTCTGTAACCTAATTTTAAAACAAAAATTAAGTATTTTTAAAAATACCAGCAGATATCCATCATGAAATGACAAGTTATGAAAGGGGTGTGGCTTCTCAATTTTTTAAAAATCAGGCATTCCTACCAGAAAATACTCCAACAAGCACCCTGATGCTCTCTGATATCAATCACGGTCAATCACATTTATGTTAAGGTCTTACAGCTGGTATGCATTTTGAGTGGTGGAATGAGGAACAAAATTTGGATGCAGTTAAAAATCAGCAGCATGGCTAGAGCTTATTCAATATTAGAATGTTGTATTATTTATTTTTCCTTAAAGTACACAATTTTCAAAGTTGAAGAGCCTGTAATTCCTTATGGAAAGCTGAAATGCCATACCAACTCAGAAAGGGGTTCTTTACTGAAGATACTCCGTACTGCAATGCACAGACTTCGGCTTACCTGACTCTACCAAAAACACCTTGATACATGGAGTGTTTTAACAAGGGATAGGATGGCATATGGCTTTCCTCTGAGTCTCCAGGTAATGAGATGACACTTATCCCTAAAAGTAAATGATAATGTTTGACAGAGGAACTTTGATCTCTGGAAAAACTATCACACAGTAATAGGAATATGCTAAAGTGCACTAACTAAACAGAAAATTTGAAACTGCACAGTGATAGATCACAAAAAAACTGAGTGGAATTGTTAATTAGATCATCTGAAAGAATGTTCTCTCTTGGGCTCATCCTAAAATTGATGGGATACCTAAAGAACACAGAAATGTAAATTTGATTTCTTGGGCTTAGATGGATATACCCCAGGGGTGATTAATTTATTTTCAATTGCTGTACATTTCAGGTCTCAGAGATAAGGAAACAGTAGTGTTGAGATCAGATTTGATGTTAAATTCTAAACACCTCAACGATTTATTGCTGAGCTGCCTTGTAAAGATAACAGAAGTCCCTAAAGCATTGCTAAGTATCTCATCTATTAGGGCTGTAAAATATTTGTGTGCTTTCATAAATGTTAATGAAAGAGGATAGGTAAACACATGTCACTGACTATAAATTAGATTTCAGAATGGCAATAAAATCATAAGATTCTTCGATCTTTATCCATCATATAAGCCTTTATGTTTTAGCAGATTTCTTCAATAAAGGAAAGGAACTCCTACTGCAATGGTGCCCTTCTACCCTTGATGATCATATCACTGAATAATTACATTACAGAGTAGCAGTTTGTATTGTAAACCTCAGTGAGCAAAATCATCAGGCTACAAAAGACAGCCATTAATTAAGGATGAATTACTATATTTTAAAGTGCTGGCTGTGGAAAGAGAAATACCACTTTTAAATGAATTGTTTCCTCTGGCTGATCTGACCTCCTCCCACTTGAGATGTGAAGGTGATAAATCACCAAGGGTGGCAGCAGCAGGACCCTCATTAACGGCAGCCCCCAGCCTTCAGCAACCCCCACAAGTACAGATGACATGCACAAAGGTTTTCCTTTTTCAGCTAAAAGGACGCAAATGTTCTGTGAGAATTTCTTAGACATGGATACAGAATTTCTGGGTCATGCATGTGAATCCTTCATCAATTGACACTATAAAGATGTGTTCTTAGAACAGGCTTCCTGTTAGCCTCATGGCTTGGGTTGAAGGTATTTATATCATTTTTGGAGTTACATTCTTGAAACAAACACAGATCACTACAAATTTCATTTCCCTATAAATGGACAGAAAAACAGAGACATTAACTAAAGAGCTTGTCATTTAACCAGTCAAAAGAGGACTCACATTTTAAATGACAATTTAATAAAAATGAGGTTATTTAGTTTAGTGAGTACCCCAATTGTTATAATCAAGACTTGAATATGTTTTTATTCCTTCATTTGTTTCTTCCTATAATGCCTCAGAGTGTGATAGCTTGAAAACCATGAGATAATCAGAAAGAAGTACCTTGCTTCGATTTTGATACTTCAATTCACTAGAATTCTGGAAATTTAAACTAGGGGGAAAGATTTGTATGAAAGAAATTAGTGATATGAATTTAGAAAATTAGAGTTTAACTCTTAGATCAAGCCTGTGTGACCATAAAGTCATTTACGAGGGTCAGTATCCTCGTATTTAATACAAGATGGGTGGAGCTGTACATTGTAAGATAGGTGAGGACCATATGTAATAATGTAGATATATTAGTACTGGAAACAGTAAACTGATTAATAGTGTAAGGCAATTTTATAAATATTACTACTACAGAATGAAGTAAATAATTGACACAAGCAATTGGAGTGGATTTGGTTATTTACATTATTCTTTGTTTCTGGGGCTGGAGAGATGGCTCAGTGGTTAAGAACACTGACTGCTCTTGCAGAGGACCCGGGTTCAATTCTCAGCACCCACATGGCGGCTAAGAACCATCTTTAACTCCAGTTTGAGGGGAATCCGACGCCCTCTTCTGACCTCCATGGCATTGCATGACACAGGTGCACCAACTTACATGCAGACAGTACACTCATATACATAAAAAATAATAAATAGATAAATTCATTAATTTTTAAAAATAAAAAATATTCTTTGTTTCTGTCATTATTGTAGTTTTTGAAAAATTGACTTCTATTGAACTACATATCTTATTTTCTACTTTCTTTATTCCTGTCTTATAAACTTTAGCCTTATTATTTTAAGATGTTCTTTTTTTCTGATTTTCTAGAGTCAATGAATGCTCACATTTTTAAGTTTAATGGAACCGGTAATTCATCCCTACTTATCTATGTAATATTTCATCTGTTATAAAAACCTTACCAAAAGATCACTCATGAGCTTGTTTTTAATCTTCATATAGTCCTGCAAAGTCAATCATAAAGTAGATTTCTGTATCAATGGATGGAGGAAAATAAGGACACACTCAGAACTCAGGATGGCATGATTGTTTTTGCTGAGAAGAATCTGGTTTCCTCTAAGTCTCTTAAGCTGGGGGGAACATTTCTTGCCAGAGGTTTTTTAAATGATATTTCCTGAGTCGAATTCACAACTGAAAGTAATCTCACAGACAGAAAACAAACATTTCATACTGTATTAGTCACTTTTCTGTTGCTGTGATAAAACACCATGACCAAAGGAACTTATAAAAGGAAGAGTTTATTTGAGTTTAGGATTGATGGTTCCAGGGAATTAGAGTCCATTGTGGTGGGAGGCATGGCAGCTGGAGCTGGAGCAGCAAGCCAAGGGTCACATCTCGCAATGAGCACAGGAAGTCAAGAGAGAGTGACTGGAGACCACAAGGCTTGTTAAACTCACTAAGCCTACCCCCAATACGTACTTCCTCTAGTTTGGCCGCACCTTCTAAGACCTCCAAGAACAGTGCCACCAACTGGAGACAAATGTCTGAATACTTAAAGCCTATGGGGGACACTCATTCAAACCACCATATTCCTCTCCCTGGCCCCCATAGGCTCCTGACCATATAAAATGCAAAATGCATTTAGTCCAACCTTAAAAGTCCTCATAGTCTTTACCAGTTTCAATGCCATTCAAAAGTCTACAGTCCAAAGTCTCTTCTGAGACTCAGGCCAATCTCCTAACTGTAAGCTCCTCTAAAATCAAAAGGCAATTACAAACTCCCAACATACAGTGGAGCCGAATACACATTTCCATTCCAAAAGGGAGGAATAGTGGCATAGTGAGGAAATACTGGACCAAAACAAGACTGAAAACCAGCAGAGCAAACACCAGGACCAGTAGCTCCATGTGCAACTTCTGGGACTTGACTTCCTAAGGGCTTAGATGGCTCAGCTCTTCCAGCTTTGCTTGCAACATACATCTCTTTCTTAGGTACCACTCCCTGTATGCAGTTCTGCTTGGCAAGTATCTCACAGGTCTGGCATCTTGAATGTCTTCTTGGGGTCTCCACTGCCAACCAGGCTTCACATTCACAGCTTCACGCAATGGCCTATCAGGGCCTTCTTTATTCAGGGATGCCCCTGCTGCACTCTGTCTGGCCTCTGTGGCTCTCTGAAATGGTGGAGGAAGAACTGATGACCCCTTCACTCTTGCAAACTTCATGCCTCTAAAGCCAGAACCACGTGAATGAAATTGCTGAATCAGGCTGCAAGATTGGGATGGACTCTCTCCTACTTTAACCACATTTGCAATTTTTCTCTGCCCTGGACTTGTTGGAGGATTAGCTGGGTGTGGTCTTGCCCTGAAGGTATTGATTCTGTTGTGAGGCCTCTCCTTAATCACTTTAATCTCACCTTTCCCATTGTTTACTTGTAAATATCTAGGCCTCTCCTTAATCACTTTAGTCTCCTTATGAAAGGGAGCCTCTCCTTCACATGCCTTGGCCACACCTTTAATCTTCCTAGTGATCTTTTCAGATCCAAACTGTTCATTCTGCATTTCCTTCTTCCCCATTTGCTCTTTTTCACTGTAGATCTGTATAATATTCACCATTAAAAGCCATGCCACCATTTCTACATTAGGCTGTCTTGAAATATCCTCTGCCAAAGACATTAGTCCATTGCTTTTCAACTTAGCATCAGGCAAGCATTTGGGCTGTGGGCAAACTGCTGCCAGACTCTTTTTCAAAATATCCTCTGGAACTACAATTTTTGCAGCAATGCTTCCTTCCAGGCTTCTACTAGAATGGCCCCTTAAGCTCTGCTTACAGTAGTCAACAGCTTTTCTAGCCCAAATTTCCAAAGTCTTCCACATTTCTCCAAACATCCACATGTTTGGATTCAGGTTCTTCACAGCCAACAGCCCCCTCTCTGGTACCAAATAACTGTATTAGTCACTTTTCTGTTGCTTTGATAAAACACCATGAGCAAGGGAACTGATAAAAAGAAGAGTTTATTTGAGCTTACAATTGATGGTTCCAGGGAATTAGAGTCCATTGTGGGGGGAGGCATGGTGGCTGGAGCTGGAGCAGCAAGCCGAGGGTCACATCTCACAATGAGCACAGGAAGTCAAGAGAGAGCGACTGGAGACCATGAGGCTTGTTAAACTCACTAAGCCTGCCCCCAATAACGTACTTCCTCTAGCATGGCCACACCTTCTAAGACCTCCAAGAACAGTGCTACCAACTGGAGACAAATGTCTGAATACTTAAAGCCTATGGGGGACACTCATTCAAACCACCACACATACCATCAGGAGAGAAAGTGGTGCCTTTATACAATTAGCACCTAGGATTTCAGATGAATTAAATAATAACATCTATGTTTAACATTGATAATATGTCTTCTTTTGCTTGGGTCTTCTTATGTCAAAATAATATTGTGGTAAATCTAATTTATTCATTTACAAAGCAAATATTTTTCTGGAGTTTACAACATGGCAAGTACTGGTAAAATAATAAGAGACACTTTCTTGGCCCCATGGGTTTTACAGTCCACTCAGGAGAAACAGACCCTGTAGGAAAGAATTTCATGAATGGAACTGTGGGAGATTAGTTTACCTACTACAGTAATACTCTAGAGTGGTGTGATTAGATGGCTGAGGAAGTCGTATCAGTTCCTAACAGGCATATGTCAGATTCTTGCCCCTGCCCCTGGCTCTGCTGTCATTGTTCATTCTTGTCATTTGGTCACCAGGTCTCTAAAGCAGTGTGCATACATCTCAGCACTGCCTTTCTTGTGCCTTGAGCTTTTCCCATTTGAGTTTTTTTTTTAAATCAATGAATATACAGGTAACATGGGGTCTTATGTCACAGTCTGGGGTAACAATAATCTGGGGGGTAAATCCATGACCAGTAGCAGAGGAGACAGAAAGGATAGGAGTTACTTTCTCTCTACATCAGGATGGAGTAGTTCCTGTGGTCTGAAATGTGACTCTTAGTACCAGAATCAAGACGATAGCTGGAATTTTATTTTTCATTCTTGAGAATTTAGCAGAAAATCTATTTCCTCACTATTTCACTTTCTGGAGTCCGTCCGCCTACTGTACCCCCACTTGTATTATATTACTTTGCTTAATCTGTTATAACAAGTCACAAGAGCAGTGCCATAAACACTCTCAACACCTTCTACTAAGTCTTCGCTTTAGTTTAAAGGACTCTTGAAATCAAAAGTTCTAAGTTCTAGGTCCACAAATATTGACAGTGATGGCATTTTTCTGCTTACTACATGAGTCATTACCATTTGGAGTTGAAGACCTTCAGGCACAATAATTAAAGAGCTTGTCAAAGTCCACATGACTAGTATTTAGGAAGAGTTCAACTCCAAAACCCACATGCTTATCCAATAAATAATATTCCCACTTAGAAGGAAAGAGTAAGGCATTGCTAATATTGTCTTACCTATATTTGTTTGATTCATTTTTGCCTGATAATGGTCATTGAGATGGTGTTTAGTTAAATGCATCCTAAAATACTCTGCTAAGTCTCATGATGGACATGTTTAAAAAACAGACTGAGAGAAAGATGCAGAACAGTTATGGCAGAGTGCATAATATGGGATAGGTTTGGGGGAAGGGAAAGGGGAATATGTCTAAACTGAACTGAGAAATGATGTCTGAAATACACAAAACATCAATAAAAGCATTATAAAAAAAAAGAACATCAATCCCCAAATCAAAAAACAAAAAAACCTAAGGTTTTTATCACAGGAGACAGAGTATCAAATCATATTATTAAGTATATATTTGAATAATATCTACAAATGAGTACATGAAGAACTGTACACACTGAAAAATAGAAGACATGCAATTTAGTTCATTTATCCAGCTCTTCTGTGTTTCCTGTGATCAGTCATGGACTGGACTGCTTCAATGTTCTGTTTGCTGGTAAGTACTAACATTCTTGAAAACCATAACTGTTTCCAACTTTACAGAATTGGAAAATTATTTTATGGTGAATTGCCTTTTCTGTTTCAATGAAAAATATTTCTTACAATGTTTTTCAATTTAGAAAATATTTTTATTCAATTTTTGAAAATTTCATACAACCAATGAGTGGATAGAGAAAATGTGGTACATCTTCACAATGGAGTTCTATATATTGGTAAAGAAAGATGGCATCATGAACTTTGCAGGTAAATGAATGGAACTAGAAGATATTATGCTCAGTGAATTAATACAGTCCCAGAAAAGCAAACTAAGCATGGTATCCCTTATTTGTGGATGTTAGCACCAAGCCCTGAGTTGTAAGGCAAACTAAGCAATATCAACATTATATACCTCTTTCCCTGAAAGCAACTGTGCTCTGATAATGTAAATCCCTTAACAGGCTCTAGAATTAACCCACCACTTATTTTTAGACTTTGTAATCTTGGTATACGTGTGGAGGATATATAGGAATATTTTAGAAATTTAAAAAGGAAAAATGTGAATCCTGAAATATTATATGGAAATGACAAAAAAACAATATATTTAGATGTCCACCCCTTTTTGCATCATCCTTACCACCACCCCTTATTTCATACACTCAATTATATATGTGTGTGGGGGGGGTGAGTTATTGAGTCAAACTTATGTCCCCAAGCATTCTTCATTGTGGGTCCATCCACTAGAGCCTGGTTAACTTACCCAGAGTCACACTCTTTTTTTTTAAGCTTTTGCTGTTCCATAGCAAAGCTGTTAAACAACTCTAGATTCCCCCATCCATGTCTCCTCAAACCCCCACCCAACCTCCTGTACTCAGTCATACAAGTATCTGTGCCCAGATACCCCTAAGTGAGAAAATTCATCCACTGGAACCCAGTGAGTCAATCCAGAGGTCACAAGCAAGGCATACTCTGCCTCACCCAGTAACAATCAGTCTTCAATATTTCTCAGCCTAGGTCTGGCTCAGCACCCATTGTCCCCTCTGGATTCTTAGGTATTTGAGTTGTCATGTGTCCTGTGCTCAATGCCACCAATTGTCCAAAGTTCACATGTGTGAGCTTCTGGTAGCCTGAAATCCTCTGCTCCCCTGAGTACATGAACCAACCCTGGCCCTTACAATCTTTACTCAGGGACACACACTATGCAGTCTCTTATTCTTTAAAACTTGACCAGTTGTGGCCTTTTGTGTTCATTGCTCTCTGTTTTGTAAGACAGCTTCACTGGTGAGGGTTGAAGGATGCAATAATTTTCCCTCTAACCTTGTCTCCACTTTGTTCCATGAGCCTTACCTCAACTTTAGATGCAGTCCCCACAACTGGGAATCTCTCAATGGAATCTAACTACTAAGGTTGTTGAGCGTTTTTAAGGTGTTTATTGGCCAATTTTAATTCTTCATTTGAGAACTCTCAATTCAGCTTATAGCCCATCTTTTATTGGGCCATTTATTTTCTTATTTCTTTGGGGTTTTTTTGTATTGTTTTGTTTCTTTCTATTTCATTGATTTCTGCTCTGATTTTTATTATTTCTTTTCATCTACAAGGTTTGGGGGTTGGATTGTTCTTGCCTTTTCAGAGTCTTCAGTTGTACTGTCAAGTCATCTACATGCACTCTTTCTGATTTTTAATGTAGGCACTAAGAGCTACAAACTTCATCTTAGGACTGCTATTAAGGTGTCCCAGAGATTTTGTTGTGTTGTATTCACATTTTAATTTAGTCCCAAGAATATTTTTTTCTGAATTTGTTCAGGAGTGTGTTGTTTAATCTCCATGATTTCATGTAGTTACTCTAGCTTCAATTGCTGTCAATTGTAAGCTTCATTGCACTGTGGTCTTATATAATGCATGGAATTATTTCAATTTTTTGTATTTGTTGAAGTTTCTTTTCTGTCCTAGAATGTGGTCTAAGACAGATTCTCATCTCCCAGCAGTTATTGGCTGCCAATGGATCCTCCACCTGGGTTAGGGTTTCCTATCCATTCCTTCACTCCTATGCTGGGATTTTGTTTGGTTTGAGTTTACACGGGACTTGTGTGTACTATCACCACTGCTGTGAGTTCAAATGAATAACTGTATGGGTGTCTGGAAAACTCAATTTTCTTATGCTTATCCACCAGCTCTCACTCTTCCAATCTTTCTACCCTCCCAAGCTGTGGGAGACAGAAGTTTGATATGGGTGTCCTATTCAGGGATAAGCACTCTGAACTTTCTGATTCTCAACATGGTTGCCAGTTGTCGGTCTCTGTGTTAATCACCATCTGCTGCACAAGTGAGCTGCTCTGGTGGGAGTTGAAAGATATCATTAATTTAAGAATATAAAAATAAGTCATTGGGAATTGGTTTAAATCAATTTCTATTTAGCAGAATCATAATAGTAAGCTATCATATGTCCTGTGATGGGTTTACCCACAGGGTCCTAGGAGTCCATACTTGACACAGAAGTATTTCATTTTTAAATTTAGATTTTAATTGAAATATAGATAATGTACAGATATTGCTAGAACTTTCTTTGTAGAGAACATGGTGCATTTAGCTAAAGTCCATGGACCCCTTAATGTACTTTGTAACTGTGTGTCTACTGCCTCAGGCTGCTTAGACCATCGGGCTCAGCTGAGCACAAAATGCAGGTTTTATAAGATTTCTGGAGAATATCCACTGATGGACAGAAGTGATAAGCCCATTTAGCCTTGGGAAATCTTAGAACAGAGCACCAAAGGGATCAGACCACCCTTGCATGGACTTTCAGTTCAATTCTCCTTCACTCTATCCCTCCTGTCTGCATTGAACTTATACAAGTCGCCACCTGCCAATTCTGCAGCCCTCTCTTTACACAAAGCTCAAAAGAAGTGTCTTCAATACCATCCCCCATGGCCAGCACGCACAATGCAGCTTCTGTCTTCAGAGGCCTCTACCACTCTATGACCTGACCTCTGCTGCTCTCTGATATTCTCTTATAAAAAATGGTCTCCTTGTTATGTCAGAAAAATAAAATAATCCCAAAGCATCTTCAACGTCATTTTCAACCTTCTTTGAAGGTCAGAATGTCTTTTCTTCACGATTTAACATCTCTGAGCTTTACATACACAGAGAGATCATGTGTTTGCTTCACTCTTCTTATTTCATTGAAAAAAACAGTGGGTTTCCTTATGATTTGGGTAATAAAAGGATAAAAAGAATATTCAAAGCTTCTTTTTCCTGCAGCCTTTTGATAAGTTTAAATGGTTCTAGAAATGAAATCTTAATTTAATTATATGCTTATTACACAAAAATATTTGATTACTAAAGACAATTTTTTTCTTTTATATACACACTTGCACATACTCTCACACACACATATATAGATTTGTGTGTGTACCTAGTTTATTATAGTGCTAATTACTTTTATTAAAATATTTGGGCATTTCTATATTTTTAGCAAAATATTATCATTTTCAGCCTCCACATATTCATCTGATGAAAAATGAAAAGCATCTAAGTACTGCATTTGTGGATTATGTGCTTTATGATAGCCTTGAATTGAAAATTAGAAATCCAACAGACATTGTTGAGCTCCTAGATGTATGTAGGTATTTAAAAGTTGAAATTTGAGTATTAACCATTTGAGTATTAAAAAGTTGAAATAATTTACTTTGTTTAGTAAGGTTCTGGGAATATGAACTATACTCCATTTGAGTATAATAAGTCAAATAATATTAGTTCTATTTTCCAGTTTGTATAGAATATTTTCATGTATACATCAATTTTCCATTTTAATAGACAATGTATGTCAAAACAGCATATTTATGCTACAAGCAGATCACTACTTTATGGACTTTTCTGCAATCAAAATTGCTATTATCTGCTCAATAATGAGTGCTAAATGATTCCAGCATCATGTTAGACTGTTAACTTTTGCTTCTTTTTTTTCCTTTTAAAAATATATTTTATTATTTTTATTTTATTTTATTATTTTTTTTTGGTGGCACATGCCTTTATTTTATTTTATTTATTTATTTTTTTATTTTTAAGGGATTCTAAAATATAATGACACAGTTGTTTGCAGATAACATTGATATTATTCAGTATGTCATACAATTGGGTAATTGATGCATTTTGCAAGTATCTATGTCCAAATTTTGAACAACCCAAGGTTCCCATAGTCCATATGGAGAAGCTTGTATGCACAGGCATGTTGATCAGTTAGGAGTCCAGACTATATTCCTGTAGTCTCACGATTCACCCCTACCTCTCTGCAGCCCTTACAATCGACCACACCTCCTCTTCTGCAGTTTGTTCCCTGGGCTTTGGGAAAGGGGCACAAGTGGGTGAGAAGAAAACTTTTGCTTCTTACATATACAGATGACAGAAAAAGTAATATAGGGTCTCTAATCTATAGTTCATGTGCCTGCAGGAATATTATTATATACTATTTCCTTCAAATCTGAGGATATAGCACTTGCTTAGCATGCACAAGGCCGTAGGCCCAATCTCCACTTTTTGCCAGTTTTGCCACCCCCCCAAAGAAAGTTCTTTTACTGTAATATTATAGACAATTCAAACAAATCTCAATATATAATATATTGTTAAATGATAAATACAGAATAAGTTGCTGCCAGTACAGAAGAAAAGAAAAGCCAGCTGAAAATAATCTAGAAATGCTCCAGTGATTAAGAATTTACAATAATCAATTTCAAGGTAAAATGTGTTTGGGGCAGGCTATGTGGATATACACATATCCACATAAGCAAAGGCTTATTTAAAATCAGAAAAAAATTGGAACTCATGAAAGTGAAGGAGTTCAGCTTTCAATAAAAAGAAATAAGGTAATTTTATCTGGTCCCCTAAGCAATAAAATAATTGATAAAAATTATATAAAATTTCCAGGACATCCAGGGCTACAGGAAGACCCTGTCTCAAAAAGACCAAAAAAATTATATAAAATTACTACATGACCAAGCAGAAAATGTTCTGTTTGAGTATACTGTTCAAGCATTTTCTTCCCCTCTTTGAACTCATGTTTCAGCAAACAAGGCAAGGCACTGAATTTGTGAGTTGGAATGGAAATTTTATTTTATTGAAATTCCTGGTCATAGGAAAAATTTCCTTCTCTCTGCAGTTTATATTATAAAAAGAGAAGTAGTACCTTAGAAATGCTAACAGCAAAAGAAGTATCATTGTTGGTGCTCTGAGAAACCAAAATAATGTTATCAGCTCTTTAAGAAAAAGAGGTCACATCAGGCTAGAGAGTGACAAAGAATTCATCAAGCAAGCACTAACTATAGAGTATTGAATAGTGGCCATTTCAGAGTAAGATGAGAAACACTTGGCTCCCCTTAGGTGAAACATAGCTTGTCATTGTTCTGGACTGTGAGTTGTGTAGAGGTGAAGAAAGTGAGCGGTTTGAAATGACAGTGCGGATATATTTAATTTTTTCTTTAGTAATTTGTTCTTTAATCTCTAAGTATGAGAGAGCCAGGTGGTTTTGTTCAAATGATTAATGATCTGTGCATTAGGGATAATTAACTTGCTTGTAAGGTATGAATGATTAGAGGTGGGGCAAAATACTAAGTTAAGGGCCATTAAACGAGTGCAAGTAATGACTTTTCTACCCAGAGAAGCGAAAGTGGAAAGATATTTCTCAAAACATTTTATAGTTGAATTTGCTAGGATTTGGGGGCTAAGCAGATCTGACAGCTAATCCATAAGAAGAGGTCAAAGAGAATAAAAGAGAGTTTTCAAGGCAGGTATCAGGAAGGAGGTTAGGAGGGAAAATTAAGAGCTCTGAAAAATCTGCCTTTGAGAATTTTCGGAGGAAATGATCTGTGAAAGGAAACCTAATAAAAAATAAACTTATAGAAATCTAGATGCAGGAGTGGGGTAAGATGGGATGGGCAGGGAAAGGGTGCTACACTCCATAATGGCATCAACTATGTACAAATTATGTCACTATATGAGCTGCAAAATACCTTTGAATAACATATATTTCATGAATATTTTTTAGAGAAGAAAATTTACTGCTTAAGATATTTGTGAGCTATATAAGTAGTTGATTGAACAGACAATGGAAAGGACACAAAGACACAGATAAAGCTTTAAGCAGAGGATCTGAGACTCATGGTACCCAAATGCAGATCCTTCTCAGTCCTGAACTTTTATTCAATACTAAAATAATGAATGAGTTGAGTTTACAGAAAATACTGTGCCAAGAACACTTAAGACATACAATAACAAGTTTCATACAATAAGTTAAAGAATACAATGCATAGATATTATCAGACAAAGAGACCTCTAAACTAAACTTCTGTTTTTCAGAAATGTCTGTTTCTCCGAATAACTTCTGCCCAACCATAATATTTTCAGGAATTTAAGAACAAACATTTTGCCCCAGGACTGTAGGAAGCTTCTTTTTATGGCGAACAGGGCCACATGGCCTTGCTAAGGGAAGGGGAACACAGTGTCCGCAAACCTCGGCACAGAGGCCAGCCGGCTACTTCCTGTAGCCTGGCCCGAGTGGTACTTCCAACTCAGGCCCTTAGCCTGGACCCATGAGACACGTGTTCCACTCTTGGCCATGACTTCCCACCTGCCCAGAGACTGCTGAACCCTGGGCAGGAATTTCAGGCTGATGGCTGATGGCCTATCTTCAGCCTATGTCCACTCACAACACCAGCTACCCAGGTTGGTGGTTCACAAGGGGAACCTTTTTCCAACCCACTGGCTACCCTAACGAAATGCAGACCTACTTTAGCTTGTATGCATGCAATAATTAATAAAATAACAGCCAGGAATTCCATGATGATGTTACTAAGAAATTCAAATTTATTCCTTGCTACAGCCTGCTTTTATAAACTAAATGACTTCAGTTACCAGGACCAATCATAAGTCCCCAACTCTGCACCACTGCACACCGTTGCCCCCCAGTATCATGCAACTAGGCCACATTGCTTACTCCTTCTTGGGGTGGGGCCAGACCCTTAGCCATGCAGTGCCCTGAGGCGTGCTAGCTGAAAGCTGGCCTGCAATTCAAGCTGGATTTTCCCACACAAGACATACTGTTTGCAGTGATCACATGCTTCTTTTGTCTTTTAATTGAACATTAACTCTGGAAGTATGCCACGAGCTATCAGGTCCCCAGACATATTAACTCTTCATGAAGTGGCCTGCTACAGTGAACTGAATTTCTATCTTACCCAGGGTGGGTCTTAGTTGTTGATCTTCACATCCCCCCCATCTTTCTCAAGGCTGCAGATCTCTCAGCACTGAACAACCTGGACTTCCTGCCCTCTGTTTGAAGCACCCTCTTGTGTCCTGCAGGATGCATTTTCTCCATTTACATTTTTCATTGCTATATCCAGATCAATCTCATTACTGCTTTTCTCTACCTTCAAACATCTACATGAATTGTAACACAGGGTCAGTAAAGTAACTAAAGCTTTTGAAATGGCCTTTCTTTTGACCACATATGTCATATCTCTTTGCAGCCATTTCATGCACAAGTGCTTCATAGATTTTCTTCTTAAATGTCATTTATCATCATTGTGCAGATATATGGTCCAGTGTAGATAAGTCAAGATGCTGTTCTGCCTTTTGGAGTTACCTAGTGATAAAAGTAGAGACAGAGGCAGGACCGATTGACATAATAGGAGAGAGTGGATTGACTTCCACATATAAAAAGGTACATATGTTAGACTCACTCCTGTTATTAAATTCTGTCTATATCTATGGCTATAGATATCAGAGTTACTTGAAACACCAATTTTTTCCTGCAGAGAAATACAATTGCCTTATTGATAAGGGTGAGAGATAGACCGGCTTATTAGAGACTAATAATGGAACTATCATGGGGAATTGTTAATATAATGTCATACTATTATGTTAAGTTACAGTGTGGGGGAATAATATTAACCAGTGCTATTAGATAATTTAATGTTGTACAATATTTGTCATCAACTCAAGATACACATTTGTTTGAAATTACATGCTTTGAAACTAGTTTCGAAAGAACCTGTGGGAAATACAGATCTTTAACTTTGACAATAATTTATATAAAGATAATCATGGTTCATATGCCCTCACCTCCATTTTATTATATTACCATTAGGAAACTGTCATAGCTACTTACATGTCCCTTCAAAGACATGGGGATAATTGACTCCAGGCCCAAGGTTAGCAATACTCAGCAGATGAAGTTGCAAGTACTTTTATTTTTATTGCTGTTTTACAGGTAATTGAAAGGCTATCACTACATGTATATATGTTTTGTTTTACGTTTTATACATAAACTATATGCTATAGCCAAAACAAAAATGTTTTACATTAAAATGAGCTAAAATATTTTGAAAAGATGAAAGGGGTCTGAAATACAATCCTTTCAGACTTCAACTCATGAATAAGAATAAATTTAATGTTTAAAGTGGTTTCACTCACTTTGCTGTGCAACCCGGAATAGGCCACATGGTTGGCTGCACTCAGTTTTTATCATTTAATTTTACATTTCTGACTTACAGTTCAACTATTTACATTTTAAGATGAGGTATTTTCCACACTTGAAGCAATGCGTGGCAAATTCTTTAAACTCTAACTCTAAGGGGATTAACAAAAAATATGTGAATCTTCTATTAAAATAAAAATATGTTACCTATACACCTATTTATTTGATGTTCAACATACAATGCAATCACTTCTGTACATATATTTGTAGATAATTTCTTAGACACATTTAAGTCCTATAGTAACAAATGTATATAGCTATAAGAATAATAATTTGTCACTTTTATTAAAATGGCTGAAACATATATCAACGTATCATAAACATTAGTGGATTATGGATTATAAGTCTAATTATAAACCCTGTCTAGCAAAATGAAGTAAGCAGCACAGTTGAAAATTATTATTTTATGAAGGTCTTGAGAGAGGCACCTGTGGCATGGCACAGGAATAGAAGTTGGAAGACAATTTTGTGAGGTTGGTTTTCCCATCCCAGTATTAATTGAGTTTCAGAGATTGAATTCACGTGGCCAGGCTAGCACAAATAGTATTTTTATCCACTGAGCTATCCAACTAGCTCCAAACAGCACTTTTTAATAACATGAGGCAGAGTCTCATGTCTTATGATAATTTTTTGAGACTATTTAGCCTTTGCTGTCTTGGAAATCACCATGTAGACCAAACTGGCCCAGAACTCATAGAGATCCCCTGTGTCTGGCCCCTAGTGCTGGGATTAAAGCCACAATGCCTAGTTCTACAATTCTTTTATTCACAAAATTTCTCTATTTATTTGAGCCAAGTTACAATCCATTGCAAAAGTTGTCAAAGATTTAGTAGTAGCTTGATTTTCTCTCAGTATTAACTGTACTGTGTTTCTGTTTCATGGGTATATTTTTTTTGCTCTCTGGATCACTGCTTGTTACATTATTTATTTATACCAGGCTATTGAAGCCTAATCTAATTCTGTAGATGGCATGACTTTGACTATAAGATTGAATGTTAAATGACAAAATGATCTTGAGTTATTAGGAATAACACCAATTTTTAAAACTTCAGTAATTGACTTTAAGGATATGTCATAAGAATATAACTTATTTTCAAAAAATGATTTATTCATTTTAGTAACTTATGCAGTGTATGCATGCTTGTTTATATGTGTGTGTTGTGTGTGATATGTGTGGATGTCAGGGGAAAACTTTCTGGAGTCAGTTTTCTCCTTCCATTATGTGGATTGGGGATTAAACTCAAGTCATCAGACTCTGTGAGTGCCTTTATCCAGTAAGCCATCTCACCAGCCCAAGTATATATGCTGACTCATCATGAGAAGTAGTTAGAACTCTTAAATTTATGAATTATATTCATAAACATTTGAATTATACTTGCTGATACTTTTCCAAATCAATTCAATTTTCTGAAGAAACATGGATTTTCAATCAAATATTTGGTAGAGTTCTTGGGAAGACATAGCAAACAGAGACATAAATCTACTTTAAAGGATGTTAAAAATATAAAAAAGATGAATCTTATTATTATGAAGAAAATAAGACAATAATTAAACAGATATGTCATTATAGATAATGGGACATCAGTGCATTATGACAATATGGAACATAAAGCTATTGGGATTTACTGTTAAATTATCTGTTCAGGAAATATATACTACTCCAATTTAGGAAAAGAAATAAGTTCTGTAAAGGGTGCCATTGACTTCAGTAGAGTAAGCTGTGGTCAGTTAACCATGGTCTACTGGGTAGCTCCACAGCCCTCTTGATGTGGGAGGCCTGGTTAAACTCAGTCACAAACAAAACAAAAATAAAGAAAGCAAAAAGACAGGACAATGAGAAGGAGTCTTGTTGAGAGGAAGGAAAATTGGTTTGGCTTTAAATGCATTAAGAGACAACAGGGTGGAGAATGTGACCAGAGCATATTATACTCACATATGAAACTGTCAAAGGGAAAAATAATTAACAAAATTTAAAGTAGTATGAATGATCCTGAAGAACTTCTTAAAAGACACAAGAAATTGAATATGTGCCAATTAGCATGCAGATGAATAAACAGGGATTTAGCTGAAATGTTTAGGTGAAGAGGACACATTGCTAATAGAACAGCACATATTTAGCATAAACTTTGAAGTTTTAGCATAAACTTTGAAACAGGAGGATAAAAACATAATAGTATTCAAACAGAACATTAGAATATTTAGTCACAATAAATATGCTCATACATTTAATATTTTTATTTTATTTTTAAAAGCTTTTAAAAATTTTTATTTATTTATTTATTTATTTATTTATTTATTTATTTATTTATTTATTATGTGTATGAATGTATTGTCTGCATGCGGGTCTGCGCACCCGTGTTGTGCAATGCCGTGGAGGTCAGAAGAGGGTCTCAGATTCCACTGGAACTGGAGTTCTCCTGGAATTGGAGTTACAGACGGTTCCTAGCCACCATGTGGGTGCTGGGGATCGAACCCGGGTCCTCTGAAAAGCGGTCGGCGCTCTTAACCACTAGGCCAACCCTCCAGCTCATATTTAATATTTTTAAAACAATTTTACAACACAAAATATGAATTCCTAAGCATAAAAAAAAGACCGAGAGAAAGATGCAGGACAGTTATGGCAGAGTGCATGATCTGGGGTGGGGTGGGGGGAAGAGAAAGGGGAATATGCCTGAACTGAATTGAAAAATGATGTATGAGCTGGGCGTGGTGGCGCACGCCTTTAATCCTAGCACTTGGGAAGCAGAGACAGGTGGATCTTTGTGAGTTCAAGGCCAGCCTGGTCTACAGAGCAAATTCCAGGACAGCTGGGGCTACAGGGAGACACTGTCTCAAAAAGACCAAAATAAAAAAAGAAAAAAAGAAAAATGATGTATGAAATACACAAAACATCAATAAAAAATGATAAAATAATAAAATAAAATTAAAAATTAAAAAACACAACATATAAATTTAATAGAATAACAAAAATATGGTTTAAAATAATTATCCAATTTTGATAATCATTAATTTCAATATAATTCATTAGGATTTCTACATAATGAGGTGGCTCGGGGTTAAGAGCACAGGTTGCTCTTGCAGAGTACCCAAGTTTGATTAGCAGCACACACATGGCTGCTCACAACCATCCAAAATACTAGTTCCAACAGATCTGACATCCACTTCTGACCTTACAGGTATTGCAGAACATGGGTGAACTTACAGACACTCTGATTATACAATCATACATAAGAAATAAAAATGAATAAAGTATCTTTAAAAGATTTCTAAATAATGTGTCTAACTTTTTCTGTTTTAATGCTTGCTAAACATTTTATTATGCAATATTTCAGATTACTTATCCTAATTTAATTAAATCTACCCCGGGTATGCAATGATTCCAAAATAAAACATGAATTCAAAAGGAAAAATAGTTTCCACGTCCACAACATCATCAGAATAATTTCAGATTAACTTACCAAATGTAGAAATTGTGCTAAAGATGTTTTCCTTATTGAAAATATCAACATTTCATTATCTACTTATGTTCCTTTGGTAATACCAATAATTCATCTGGTAGATTAATTAGAAGATATTTCTTTTGTTATCCTTAGTTTCTAAGCCTACTAGAATCTTATTTCAATAATTTTATAATGTTAGCAAATTCTCTTTCTAAATGAAGACTATGTAGTGTCCTTCAGGATGTCATTTGTTTAAAATAATACTTCGAAATGGTGATTAAATACATAGACATTTATATATGTGGTTAGTTTTTTTCAACTCTTCTACTAAATCACATTTTTCTGGAAGGCCATAAATTTAGATTTCTTTGTTCATAAAAAAGAGTTTTCAACATGTCCTTAATATGTTTCTTTTCAAGAACTTTACATGAAAAAAGCTGCAGATCTTGTCATGTAAATGATACTTGTTGCATCAGCCGTGGGTTATTCCTCCAAGGAGAGAGCTAATAGCCAATTAGATTTGGGATATACAGACATATGGCTGCCACTGCTGCACGGTATTTCCAGGCAGATGAGGTGTAGCTGGTGCTGACGGAGGAGTCTTGCTTGACTCAAGGAGACCTATATTTGCTTTATTGGTTTAGTGGTCTTTGGTAACACTCTCTGGCATCCCAGAGATCATCTTTATACTTGCAAGTGTGGTCTTCCATACATCTTTCCCATGTTTATATCAGGTCTTCAACAGCAGGGCTTATCGCCTCTCTTCCTGCAGATATCCCCAGTTTGGAGGCAAGGAGCCTTTACCATTTGTGGGGGCTTGGATCCCCTGGCAACACTCCTTGGTAGAATAATCATTGTTGATGTCAGAGCTCCTGTAGTAATATATTTTCTCTTAAGTGCATAGCTTAAGGAGACTTTAGCATATATTTGGTTCTGAATAGAGAATAATCCTTTCACAGTCTATGTCTACATGTCAATTAGAAGGCAGTTTTATGATTTTACAAGAGAATACCTTCTATAACAGTTGGCTCCAATCTACAGCTGGAGAATGACCTCATTATCATCTTATTTCTCCTTATTCTATGGGGGGAGTTAAGAAAGTCTCTTCGTAAAACCTTTGGGCACCTAGAAGGATAAGCTTTGTTAGGATCATTAAAAATAGTTATTTACTAGTAGATCCACAGAGGGGCCTGATGTCTGCAGCGAATCTGAGGCATTTTCTTCCCTTCAATGCCAGAGAGAGTCATCCTTCTGCTGGCACTTTCTCACTGCAAAGCTGCAACTCAGCCATAAGTACTTTTCTTTCTCAGCCATTAAGTTGGTGATACTCTGGCCTGTTGGAACATACAAATCCTTTCCCATAGTTAGCTTTTAAGATTTGGGTTGCGAAGTTTTTTGACAAAAGGTTTTCTATCTATTATCCCCCTTTTTTATTTAAGGTTTTTATTTTTGACCCAGAGTCTCAAAAGCAGTTGTTTTATACATACCTATAGGCGGAATCAAGGCACAGATTTCATTTCAAGTTCACCCATGCTGTTTTGGGTTACTTTATGTGATTAACTTGGGAAACAAGTTTATTTTTGAGTTAAATCATTCTATAGGTGAAAGAGATGCTACCAGGTGATACTATATGACAGCAAAATTATAGAGGAGGAATAACCCACGGCTGATGCCACAACTTACATCCTCTAATGGTTAGGAGATGTTATTAACCACACGAAGACCTGCATACTTAACAGAAGAAAATGTAAATCATGAATTAACATACCATCCAACATCTGTGTCTATACCAAAGTAACCTACCATAACAAAGTTACTGTTTTAAATACCTATATATCAATCAATTGGTGAAGTTCATTAGTAGGATCGAAAGGCTGTATATTAACTGTTTTAAATACCTAAATATCTAATTGACATGCTGTTCATGTAGTAGGATCGAAAGGTTATGCCTGGACAAGCTGGCAGACCATGAAAAAAAAAGCCAGAACTGACTAGAGACCAAGACATCAGCTCCAGAGAAAGTAGAGTGTTTTGCTTCTCATCCACCTGCGCCCCTTTTCTAAACCCTAGGGAACAATCTGCGGAAGAGGGGGGTGTCTGGTAGAATGTAAGGGCTGCGATTGGGTGGTTAATGGTGAGCTACAACAATATAGACTGGAACTCATTTGATCAACTTGATTGGACATACAGGCCCCCCCCCCCGCTGGATGGTGGACCCATGAGCTGTGTGGGTTTGGGCAAAACTGCTGCAAATTGGTTTTACCATGAAGGCTGCTTGTACTCACAAATTATCACTTATTGTTAAAAAAAAATGAAAACAAAACAAAACAAAAAAGCAGAGAAAGATGCAGAAAACTTACGGCAGAATGCATGATCTGGGATGGGTAGGGGTGGGGTGGGGGGAAGGGAAGGGGATATATGCCTGAACTGAATTGGAAAATGATGTATGAAATACACAAAGCATCAATAAAAAAAAAATGATACTTGTCATTTTTCAAGCCACAGCAGAGCATGCTTGGAATTTATAGTAGAGCATTTTGAATATTAAACCTGCTTGTTCATTTTCAAATATTCCTAAACTATCCTTCAGGACTTTAGGTCCTTCTCTATCTTTTCACCTTATGACATAGGAAAGATTTGGTGAGAAGATGTTGGTAGTGGTGCTATATCTTGGTAACCTTATGGCAAATCACTACAGGGCATCTCTTTCATTGAATTGTGGTCACCTTTTAGAACACATTTACTTCCATATACCTTTTATTTACTAGATTTAACTACATTTTAAAATAGTGTTAGCCAGTATAAACCATGTTTGCATCCCACTATGCCCAGCCTTCCAAGACCATAGAATTTGATATCCTTGCTCCTCCCACTCTTCAGCAATGTTTCTAATAGCTTCTTCTCCACAAAGTTCAGTGACAAAGAATTATAATGAAACTTGAGGGTTCTAAAAATTAAGAAACATATTAAATACCCTCAATATTAATATACTAGCTGATGTTGATAGCTCCAAACAGGCCCATGTGCTATGTGTATTTAGAGTAAAGTTAAGATATGAACAATACTGAACAATACAAATATCGAAATAAAAAAACACTTCAAATTATAATAGTTTCTGTGAATTATTCTGTTTTGTATTTTAATATTTATGAGTCCTTTCAGAATTTCATATAATGCATTTTGAATTATAATTCTAAAACATTATTAGTAATATCAGGTTTTGGTGAAAAAAAATCCTCTAATTCTAAACCTAACCCTAGTGTTAACCATAGCCCTAACCCAAATCATAACTGTAAGTATTATCCTAACATTATCATGAACCCTAACTGTATATCTAACACCAAACCAACCAGTAACGTCAGCCATAATACTAACACTCACACTGGCCTAAGCCTAAGCTCAAGCCTAACCCTAGCCCTAACCCACACCCGCACCCTAGTCATAGTCCTAAGTCTAATACTAAGNTATACATAAACTATCATGCTATAGCCAAAAACAAAAAGTGTTACATTAAACATGAGCTAACATATATTTTTCAAATATGAAAGGGGCTGAAATACAATCCTTTCAGACTTCAACTCATGTTAATAAGAATAAATTTAATGTTTAAAGTGGTTTCACTCACTTTGCTGTGCAACCCGGAATAGGCCACATGGTTGGCTGCACTCAGTTTTTATCATTTAATTTTACATTTCTGACTTACAGTTCAACTATTTACATTTTAAGATGAGGTATTTTCCACACTTGAAGCAATGCGTGGCAAATTCTTTAAACTCTAACTTCTTAAGGGGATTAACAAAAATATCGTCGAATTCTTCTATTAAAATAAAAATATGTTACCTATACAACCTAATTTATTTGATGTCAATATGCCACCTTACATATCTAATTTTTTTTATTTTTTGTTCGCAGGTCCGACCCCACTCCGAACTCACTCTGTAGACACGGGCTATCCAGAGTCTCTGTCCAGTCTAGATAGGGCCCCCCAGATAATTTCTTAGACTACATTTAAGTCCTATAGTAACCAACTGTATATAGCCCTCTTATAAGATATATATAATTTTGTCACTTTTATAAAATGCTGCTCGCAAACATATATCAATGTATCATAAACATTAGTGGATTATGAATTATAAGTCTAATTATAAACCCTGCTGTCTAAGCAAAATGAAGTAAAGCAGCACAGTTGAAAAATTATTATTTTATTTAAGGCTTGAGAGAGGCACCTGTGGCATGGCACAGGAATAGAAGTTGGAAGACAATTTTGTGAGGTTGGTTTTCCCATCCCAGTATTATTGAGTTTCAGAGATTGACATTCACTGGTGGCCAGTCTAGCACAATAGATTTTTATCCACTGAGCTATCCAACTAGCTCCAAACAGCACTTTTTAATAACATGAGGCAGAGTCTCATGTCTTATGATAATTTTTTGAGACTATTTAGCCTTGCCTGTCTGGATGGAAAATCAAATGTAGACCCAACTGGCCCAGAACTCATGAGAGATCGCTGTCTGGCCCCTATGCTGGGATTAAACGCCACCAATGCCTCAGTTCTAACAATTCTTTTATTCACAAAATTCTCTATTTAATTTCGAGCAACAGTTACATCCATGCCAAAAAGTTGTCAAAGATTTAGTAGTAGCTTGACTTTTCTCTCAGCCTATTAACTGTAATGTGTTTCCTGTTTCATGGTATATTTTTTTTGCTTCGGACCAACTGCTTGGTTACATTATTTATTTATACCCAGGCTATTGAAGCACTAATCTAATTCGGTAGATGGCAGACGTTGACTATAACGATTGAATGTTTAAAGTGACAAAAGACGTGAGTAGGTACGGAAGATAACACCAATTGGTAAAACTCAGTAATTGCACTTCTTGAAGGATTAGGTCATAAGAATATAACCTTATTTTCAACAAAATTGATTTATTCATTTTAGTAACTTATGCAGTGTATGCATGCTTGTTTATATGTGTGTGTTGTGTGTGGTATTATGTGTGTGATGTCAGGGCTAAAATCTTCTGGAGTCAGTTCTTCCTCTCTCTCCTCATGTGGGATGGGGATTCAAATCAAAGTCATCAGGCTCCTGTGAGTGCTTTATCCAGTAAGCCATCGCTCAAACCACGCCCCATAGTTTATAATTATGCTTGACTCATCATGAGAAGTAGTTAGAACTCTTAAATTTGAATTATATTCATAATACATTTTGAATTATACTTGCTGATACTTTTCCAAATCAATTCAATTTTCTGAAGAAACATGGATTTTCAATCAAATATTTGGTAGAGTTCTTGGGAAAGACATAGCAAAACAGAGACATAAATCTACCTTTAAAGGATGTTAAAAATAAAAAAAGTGAATGTTAGTATTTATGAAGAAAATAAGACAATAATTAAACAGATATGTCATTATAGATAATGGGACATCAGTGCATTATGACAATATGGAACATAAAGCTATTGGGATTTACTGTTAAATTATCTGTTCAGGAAATATATACTACTCCAATTTAGGAAAAGAAATAAGTTCTGTAAAGGGTGCCATTGACTTCAGTAGAGTAAGCTGTGGTCAGTTAACCATGGTCTACTGGAGTAGCTCCAAAGCCCTCTGATTGTTGGGCGGCCTGGTTTTTAAACTCTCATGGTCACAAACCAAAACACAAAATAAAGAAAGCAAAAAGACAGGGATCAATGAGAAGGCAGTTGTTGAGAGGAAGGAAAATTGGTTTGGCTTTAAATGCATTAAGAGACAACAGGGTGGAGAATGTGACCAGAGCATATTATACTCACATATGAAACTGTCAAAGGGAAATAATAATTAACAAAATTTTAAAATAGTATGAATGATCCTGAAGAACTTCTTAAAAGACACAAGAAATTGAATATGTGCCAATTAGCATGCAGATGAATAAACAGGGATTTAGCTGAAATGTTTAGGTGAAGAGGACACATTGCTAATAGAACAGCACATATTTAGCATAAACTTTGAAGTTTTAGCATAAACTTTGAAACAGGAGGATAAAAACATAATAGTATTCAAACAGAACATTAGAATATTTATCACAATATAATTGGCTTAGTACATTTAATATTTTATTTTATTTTTAAACGCTTTTAAAATTTGTTATTTATTTATTTATTATTTATTCTATTTATTTATTTATTTATTATTAGTGTATGTGTGTATGTCTGCAATGCGGGTCTGCGCACCCGTGTTGTGCACATGCCGGGGAAGGTCAGAAGATGGGTCTCCGATTATTCCCTGAACTGGAGTCTTCTCCTGGATGTGAGTTACAGACCGTGTTACCTAGCACAATGTGGGTGCGGGGATCGAACCCGGGTCCTCTGAACAAGCGGTCGGCCTCTTAAATCCATCTAGGCCAACCCTCCCAGCTCATATTAATATTTTTAAAAACAATTTTACAACACACAAAATATGTATCCTAAGCATAAAAAAAAGACCCCCCTTAAGATGAGATAAAGATGCAGGACCAGTTATGGCAGAGTGATGATCTGGTGGTGGGTGGGGGAAGAGAAAGGGGATATGCCTGAACTGAATTGAAAAAATGATTATGTATGAGCTGGGCGTCGTAGGCGCACGACCTTTAATCCTAGCACTTGGGAAGCGAGACAGGTGGATCTTTGTGAGTTCCAAGGGCAGCCTGGTCTTACCGAGCAAATTCCAGGACGCTGGGGGCTACAGGCGCCACTTTCTCAAAAAGACCAAATAAAAAAAGAAAAAAAGAAAAATGATTGTATGAATACACAAACAATCATAAAAGATGAAAATAATAAAATAAAATTAAAAATTAAAAACTCACACAACATATAAATTAATAGACAAACCAAAAAATATGGTTTTTTTTTAAAAAATTTATCCAATTTTGATTAACCATTAATTTCAATATAATTCATTAGGATTTCTACATAATGAGGTGGCTCGGGGTTACGACGAGCACAGGTTTGCTCCTGCAGGTAACCCAAGTTTGATTAGCAGCCAACACTGGCTGTCTCACAACCATCCAAAATACTAGTTCCAACAGATCTGACATCCACTTCTGACCTTACAGGTATTGCAGAACATGGATGAACTTATCCAGACAACTTCTGATTATACCAATCATACATAAGAAATACAAAATGAAAAAGTATTTTTAAAAGATTTCTAAATAATGTGTCTAACTTTTTCTGTTTTAATGCTTGCTAAACATTTTATTATGCAATATTTCAGAGTACTTATCCTAATTTAATTAAATCTACCCCGGGTATGCAATGATTCCAAAATAAAACATGAAGTTCAAAAGGAAAAATAGTTTCCCCTCCACAACATCATCAGAATTAACTTTCAGATTAACTTACCAAAATGTTAGAAATTGTGCTAAAGATGTTTTCCTTATTGAAAATATCAACATTTCATTATCTACTTATGTTCCTTTGGTAATACCAATAATTCATCTGGTAGATTAATTAGAAGATATTCTTTTGTTCATCCTTAGTTTCTAAGCCTAAGAATCTTATTTCAATCAATTTTATAATGTTACGCAAATTCTCTTTCTAAATGAAGACTATGTAGTGTCCTTCAGGATGTCATTTGTTTAAAATAATACTTCGAAATGGTGATTAAATACATAGACATTTATATATGTGGTTATATTTTTTCAACTCTTCTACTAAATCACATTTTTCTGGAAGGCCATAAATTTAGATTTCTTTGTTCATAAAAAAGAGTTTTCAACATGTCCTTAATATGTTTCTTTTCAAGAACTTTTTACATGAAAAAAGCTGCAGATCTTGTCATGTAAATGATACTTGTTGCATCATCCGTGGGTTATTCCTCCAAGGAGCAGGCTAATGCCAATTAGATTTTGGGATATACAGACATATGGCTGCCACTGCTGCACGTATATTCCAGGCAGATGAGGTGTAGTGGTCTGACGGAGGCAGTCTTGCTTGACTCAAGGGACCAACTGCTTTACTGTTTAGGTAGCCTTTGGTAACTACATATCTTCACCAAAGAGACACTCTTTATACTTGCAGAGTGGGTCTCCATACATCTTTCCCATGTTTATATCAGGTCTTTTCAAACAGACAGGGCTTTCGCCTCTCTTCCTGCGTATCCCCAGTTTGAGGTCAAGAGCCTTTACATTTGGGGGGCTTGGATCCCTGCCTAACACTCCTTGGTAGAATAATCTATTGTTCGATGTTCAGAAGCTCCTGTAGTAATAATTTTGCTTTTAAGTGCACTAGATTAAGGAGACTTTAGCATGTATATTTGGTTCTGAATAGAGAATAATACCTTTCACAGTTCCTATGTCCATATCCGTCAATAAAGGCAGTTTTATGATTTTACAAGAGATACTCTATCTATAACAGTGGTCCAATCTCACAGCTGGAGAATGAACCTCATCCATCCTCTTATTTTTCCTTATTCTATGGGGGGAAGCTAAGAAAGTCTTCGTTTAAAAAAAAAAACCTTTGGGCACCTAGAAGGTAAGCTTTCGTTAGGATCATTAAAAAATAGTTATTTATAGTTGGATCACAGAGGGGCCCTGACTGTCCAGGAATCTGAGGCATTTTCTTCCTTCAATGCCAGAGGAGTCATCCTTCTGCTGGACTTTCGGTAGCAAAGCTCCAATTCTCAGCCAAAGTGCATCTTTTCTTTCTCAGCCATTAAGTTGGTGATATCTGGCCTGTTGGAACATACAATCCTTTCCCATAGTTAGTTTTTAAGTTGGGTTGCAAGTTTGGTTTGACAAAAGTTTTTCACTATCTATTCTTATCCCCCTTTTTTATTTAAGGTTTTATTTTTGACCCAGAGTCTCAAAAAGCAGTTTTTCTATACATACCTTAGGTCGGAATCATAGGCACCAGATTTCATTTCGAAGTTCACACATGCTGTTTTGGGTTACTTATGTGATTATTAACTTGGGAAAACAAAGTTTATTTTTGAGTTAAATCATTCTATAGGTGAAAGAGATTACCAGGTGATACTATATGGACAGCAAAATTATAGAGGAGGAATAACCCACGGCTGATGCCACAAGACTAACATCCTCTATGGTTAGGAGTTGTTATAAACCCACACGAAGATCTGCGATACTTAACAGAAGAAAATGTAAATCATGAATTAACACTTACCTCCAACATCTGTGTCTATACCAAAGTAACCTCCATAAAATAGTTACTGTTTCTAAATACCTATACATCATCAAATTGGTGTGAATTCATAGTAGGATCGAAAGGCTGTATATTATACTGTTTATAATTACCTAAATATCTAATTGCCATGTGCTGTTCATGTAGTAGGATCGAAAGGTTATGCCTGGACAAGCTGGCAAGCCATGAAAGAAAAAAGCCAGAACTGACAGAGACCAAGACATCAGCTCAGAGAAATGTAGAGTGTTTTGCTTCTCATTCACCTGTGCCCCCTTTTCTAACCCTAGGGAACCAATCTGCGGAATGAGGGGGGTGTTCTGGGTCCTTCGAATGTAAGGGCTGCGCTTGGGTGGTTCAATGGTTGAGCTACAACAATATAGACTGGACACTCAATTTGATCAACTTGATTGAAGACATACAGCCCCCCCCCCCGCTGGATGCGTGGACCCATGAAGCTGTGTGGGTTGTGGGCAAAAAACTGCTGCAAATTGGTTTTACCATGCAGGCTGCTTGTACTCACAAATTATCAACTTATTGTTAAAAAAATGAAAACAAACAAAACAAAAACAGCAAGAAAGGCAGAAAAACTTACGGCAGAATGCATTGGATCTGGGATGGGTAGGGGTGGGGGTGGGGGGTAAGGGAAGGGGACTATATGCTGTACACTGAATTCGGACAATGATGTATGAAATTCACAACAGCTCATCAATAAAAAAAAAATGATTAAATTTGTCCATTTTTTCAGCCACAGCATGAGCCAGCTTGGGAATTTATAGTAGGCATTTGAATTATTAAACCTGCTCTGTTCATTTTCTTAAATATTCCTAAACTATCCTCAGGACATTTAGGTCCTCTCCATCTTTTCACCTTATGACATAGGAAAGATTTGGTGAGAAGATGTTGGTAGTGGTGCTATATCTTGGTAACCTTATGGCAAATCACTACAGGCATCTCTTTCATTGAATTGTGGTCACCTTTTAGAACACATTTACTTCCATATACCTTTTATTTACTAGATTTAACTACATTTTAAAATAGTGTTAGCCAGTATAAACCATGTTTGCATCCCACTATGCCCAGCCTTCCAAGACCATAGAATTTGATATCCTTGCTCCTCCCACTCTTCAGCAATGTTTCTAATAGCTTCTTCTCCACAAAGTTCAGTGACAAAGAATTATAATGAAACTTGAGGGTTAACTTAAGAATTACAGCAAACATATTAAATACCCTCAATATTAATATACTAGCTATGTTGATAGCTCCAAACAGGCCCATGTGCTATGTGTATTAGAGTAAAGTTAAGCATATGAACAACTCATGAACCAATTAACAACATATCGAAATAAAAAAAACAAAATTAAATAACAAGTTTCTGTCATTCAGTGCTTTTTTTTTAATCATTTACATGAGCTTCTATTTCATATAATGCATTTTGAATTATAATTCTAAAACATTATTAGTAATATCAGGTTTTGGTGAAAAAAAATCCTCTAATTCTAAACCTAACCCTAGTGTTAACCATAGCCCTAACCCAAATCATAACTGTAAGTATTATCCTAACATTATCATGAACCCTAACTGTATATCTAACACCAAACCAACCAGTAACGTCAGCCATAATACTAACACTCACACTGGCCTAAGCCTAAGCTCAAGCCTAACCCTAGCCCTAACCCACACCCGCACCCTAGTCATAGTCCTAAGTCTAATACTAAGACTAAGATGAACCCTATCCCTAAACTTAAACATAACCCCAACCCTAATACTAACCGTAACACTAACCCTAACTCTAACCCAAACCTAAACCTTGTCTTAGCCCAAATCCTATCCCAACACTGACCCTACCCCTTTACCTAATGCTATCCCTAACCTATACTTCAAACCTAGACATAGACATAAACCTTGGCTTAGACCTTGCTGAAACATAACACTAGCCCCAATCTTAGCCCTTTCCTAAGCACACTTCCTAGATCTTTCCCTATCTCTAATTCTATTCCTAACCCCAACTCTAATTCCATACCAAACCCAACCCTAACACTAACCGTAGCATAAACCTAAAGTTTTACCCCTAACCATAGAACTAAACCTACCCTAACTGAAGTTGTACAGCTATCCCTGAATCAAACTCTGACCCTAACCGTAAATATAACTCTAACCCTAAATTTATCAGTATCCCTTAACCTAAACCTAAACTTAAGCATACAGTAGCCCATAATCCTAAACCTATCCATAACCCTAACAATTACTTTAATCCTATTCCTAAACCTAACATAAATTTAACTATAGCCTAGCCTTCTACCTAGCCCAGGAACTTGCCCTAACCTTCACCCTAGACCTACCCTAGCCCTAAACCTTGCCTTGCCCCTACCACAAACCTGAATCCCAAACATAAATCTAACCCCAACCCCAATCCCAAAGCCAACCGCAGTCCTAACCCTACCGCAGTGTTAACCCCAGATGTAACACTAACCTACCCTATCCTTGACCTAAAACTTAGTCAAAAATATAAACTTAACCCTAATTCTAGCCCTAATAGAATCCTAACCATAACATAAATACCAACACAAATTCTAACACCTAATCCTAGTATAACACAAGACCTAAGAATGCCAGTAATCCTAACCCTATCTCTATCCCCAAACTTTACTTTAATCCTAGCCATAATGTTATCCCTAACCATAAACCTAGCTCTAACCCTAATCCTAGCCCCAAATTTAGGAATAAACTTAACTCTAAAACTAATCCTAATTCTAGACCTAATTGCAAATGTAACCTTAAGACAACTCTAACCTCTAACTGAAAATAGCCCTAACCCTAACAACCCTAACCCTAAACTTCAGCTTAAGCCTACTTCTAATGCTAGTCTATTCCTAACCCTTACCCTAAAACAACTCCAACCCTAAATGTAGCCCAAACCCTACACCTAGCTCTAACCCTAACCATATAAGTTTTATATATTTTTATTTTATTTTATTATTTATTTTATTTTATGTGTATGAGATATTTCGTGAATATATGTAAGTGCATCAGTGTCGTGCATTGCCCACAGAAATCAGAAGAGGGTGTAGAATCCACTAGAAATGGAGCCACAAATATTTGTTAACCCACCATGTGGGTGCTAGGAATCAAACCAGGTCCTCGCTAAGAGCAGCCAGTGCTCTTAATCTTTGACCTATCTCTCCACCCCACCTAGTTCTATCTTAACCTTTGCACTAATCCTATTTCTAACTCTAGTATAAACATAACCCTTGCCCTAGTCCCAGTCCTAGACCTAGACCTAGGCATTACTCTAGCTCTAACCCTAATTTTAACCCTAACCCCAACTTCAATCCCACACCTATCCCAACTGTAACCCTAAACCTAGCCCTGACCATTATGTCCTTTTTTTTTTTTTTTTGGTATATTTCTTATTGAATTTTGGGGTATCTCATACAAAACATCTTAATAGCTGGGCGTAGAAGGCGCCGCCTTTAATCCTGCACTTTGGGAAGCAGAGACAGGTGGGATCTTTGTGAGTCCAAGAACAGCCTGGTCTACGAGAAATTGGTTCCAGGACAGCTGGAGGCCTACAGGAGACCCTTCTCAAAAAGACCAAATATAAAATAGAAAATATAATAATATGATATAAAACAATACGTAAAAAATAAATATAAATAAAATTAAAAATTAAAAACACAACATATAAATTATAGAAAACAAAAAATATGGTTTTAAAAATATTATCCATTTGATTTAATCCATTAATTTCAATATAATTCATTAGGATTTCTACATAATGAGGTGGCTCGGGGTTAAGAGCACAGGTTGCTCTTGCAGGGAACCAAGTTTTGATTAGCAGCCAAACATGGGCTGTCTCACAACCATCCAAAATACTAGTTCCAACAGATCTGACATCCACTTCTGACCTTACAGGTATTGCAGAACATGGGGAACTTACCAGACACTTCTGATTATACCAATCATTACATAGAAATAAAAATGAATAAAGTTATCCATTTTAAAAGATTTCTAAATAATGTGTCTAACTTTTTCTGTTTTAATGCTTGCTAAACATTTTATTATGCAATATTTCAGATTACTTATCCTAATTTAATTAAATCTACCCCGGGTATGCAATGATTCCAAAATAAAACATGAAGTTCAAACAAGGAAAAATAGTTTCCCCTCCACAAAACATCATCAGAATTAACTTTCGTTAACTTACCAAAGATGGTTTAGAAATTGTGCTAAAGATGTTTTCCTTATTGAAAATATCAACATTTCATTATCTACTTATGTTCCTTTGGTAATACCAATAATTCATCTGGTAGATTAATTAGAAGATATTTCTTTTGTTATCCTTAGTTTCTAAGCCTACTAGAATCTTATTTCAATAATTTTATAATGTTAGCAAATTCTCTTTCTAAATGAAGACTATGTAGTGTCCTTCAGGATGTCATTTGTTTAAAATAATACTTCGAAATGGTGATTAAATACATAGACATTTATATATGTGGTTAATTTTTTCAACTCTTCTACTAAATCACATTTTTCTGGAAGGCCATAAATTTAGATTTCTTTGTTCATAAAAAAGAGTTTTCAACATGTCCTTAATATGTTTCTTTTCAAGAACTTTACATGAGAAAAGCTGCAGATCTTGTCATGTAAATGATACTTGTTTCTGCGATCATTCCGTGGGTTTTCCCTCCAAGGAGAGAGCTACATAGCCAAATTAGATTTTGGGATATTACAGACATATGGCTGCCACTGCCTGCACAGTAATTCCAGGCAGATGAGGTGTAGCTGGTCTTGACGGAGGAGTCTTGCTTGACTCACAGAGACCAACATTTGCTTTACTGATTTAGTAGCCTTTGGTTAATACTCTTTGGCATTCCAGAGATCATCTTTATACTTGCAAGTGTGGTCTTCCATACATCTTTCCCCATGTTTATATCAGGTCTTCAACATGCAGGGCCTTATCCCTTCTCTTCCTGCAGATATCCCCAGTTTGGAGGCAAGGAGCCTTTACATTTGTGGGGGCTTGGATCCCCTGGCCAACACTCCTTGGTAGGGAATAATCTATTGTTCGATGTTCAGAAGCTCCTGTAGTAATATATTTTCTTTAAGTGCATAGCTTAAGGAGACTTTAGCAGTATATTTGGTTTCTGAATAGAGAATAATCCTTTCACAGCTCCTATGTCTACTGGTCAATTAAAGGCAGTTTTATGATTTACAAGAGAATACCTTCTATAACAGTGGTCCAATCTAACAGCTGGAGAATGACCTCATTATCATCTATTTCTCCTTATTCTATGGGGGGAGTTAAGAAAGTCTTTCGTAAAACCTTTGGGCACCTAGAAGGTAAGCTTTCGTTAGGATCATTAAAAATAGTTATTTATAGTAGTAATCACAGAGGGGCCTGATGTCCAGCGTAATCTGAGCATTTTCTTCCTTCAAGCCAGAAGAGTCATTCCTTCTGCTGGCACTTTCTCACTGCAAAGCTGCATATTCTTTCTCAGCCATTAAGTATCTTTTCTTTCTCAGCCATTAAGTTGGTGATACTCTGGCCTGTTGGAACATACAATCCTTTCCATAGTTAGTTTTAAGTTTGGGTTGCGAAGGTTTGGTTTGACAAAAGGTTTTTCTATCTACTTATCCCCCTTTTTTATTTAAGGTTTTTTATTTTTGACCCACGAGTCTCAAAAGCGTTTTTTATACATACCTTAGGTCGGAATCAAGGCACAGATTTCATTTCGAAGGTTCACCCATGCTGTTTTGGGTTACTTTATGTGATTAACTTGGGAAACGAAGTTTATTTTTGAGTTAAATCATTCTATAGGTGAAAGAGATTACCAGGTGATACTATATGACAGCAAAATTATAGAGGAGGAATAACCCACGGGCTGATGCCACACACTTACATCCTCTAATGGTTAGGAGATGTTATTAACCCACACGAAGACCCTGCGTATACTTAACAGAAGAAAATGTAAATCATGAATTAACATACCATCCAACATCTGTGTCTATACCAAAGTACCTACCATAACAAAGTTACTGTTTCTAAATACCTATATATCTAATCAAATTGCTTGTGATTCATTAGTAGGATCGAAAGGCTGTATATTATACTGTTTTAAATACCTAAATATCTAATTGCATGCTGATTCATGTAGTAGGATCGAAAGGTTATGCCTGGACAAGCTGGAGCCATGAAAAAAAAAGCCAGAACTGACAGAGACCAAGACATCAGGGCTCCAGAGAGAAAGTAGAGTGTTTTGCTTCTCATCACCTGCGCCCCTTTTCTAAACCCAGGGAACCAATCTGCGGAATGGGGGGGTGTGGTAGAATGTAGGGCTGCGATTGGGTGGTTAATGGTTGAGCGTACAACAATATAGACTGGACACCATTTGATCAACTTGATTGGACATACAGGCCCCCCCCCCCGCTGGATGGTGGACCCATGAGCTGTGTGGGTTTGGGCAAAACTGTCAAAATTGGTTTTACCATGAAGGCTGCTTGTACTCACAAAATTATCACTTTTGTTAAAAAAATGAAAACAAACAAAACAAAAAAGCAGAGAAAGGCAGAAAACTTACGGCAGAATGCATTTGGATCTGGGATGGGTGGGGTGGGCAGGGGGGGGTAAGGGAAGGGGATATATGCTTTAACTGAATTGGAATGAGTGTATGAAATGCAAACAGCATCAATAAAAAAAAAATGATACTTTGTCATTTTTTCAGCACAGCAGTGAGCAGTTGGGATTATAGTTAGAGCATTTGAATTTAAACCTGCTTGTTCATTTTCAAATATTCCTAAACTATCCTTCAGGACTTTAGGTCCTTCTCCATCTTTTCACCTTATGACATAGGAAAGATTTGGTGAGAAGATGTTGGTAGTGGTGCTATATCTTGGTAACCTTATGGCAAATCACTACAGAGCATCTCTTTCATTGAATTGTGGTCACCTTTTAGAACACATTTACTTCCATATACCTTTTATTTACTAGATTTAACTACATTTTAAAATAGTGTTAGCCAGTATAAACCATGTTTGCATCCCACTATGCCCAGCCTTCCAAGACCATAGAATTTGATATCCTTGCTCCTCCCACTCTTCAGCAATGTTTCTAATAGCTTCTTCTCCACAAAGTTCAGTGACAAAGAATTATAATGAAACTTGAGGGTTCTAAAAATTAAGAAAGACTCAGAAAAAGATGCAAGACATGTATGGCAGAGTGCAGGAACTCAAGTAGGGTAGGGGGCATGGAAAGGAAAGTGACTAAATTCGATTGAGAAACGATGTATGATGTATGGAAAAAGTTTAATACAATAACAAATTAAAATTAATTAATTAATTAATTAATTAATAATCTATCACAGTCAGGATTGATCAGAGGACAGCAGTTCTTTGGCTAAGGTTGGAGACTACTCCCCAATTCTTTTCTGGCTTTTGTCTGATTGACTTTGCGTGGACCTTGTGCATGCTAACACCATTGCTGTGAGTACATATGTAACTGATCAGATGTCAGGAAAACCATTCCTATATGGAAATACCACTTTTGGCTCTTGCAAACTTTCAGCTCTCTCTTCCATAGTAATTCCTCAGCCTTGGGAGGAAGAAGTTTGAAATAGGTGTCCAATACAGGGATAACCACTCTTCAGTCTCTTGTTCTCTGCACATTGCCCAGCTGTGAGTTTCTGTGCTAATCACCATCTGGTGCATAAGAAAACATCTCTGGCAAGAGTTTAAAGATGAATTTCTCTTATGTGTAGAGGTTACATTAAAGATGTGACACTTAGGGGGCTGGAGAGATGGCTCAACAGTTAAGAACACTCACTGGATGTTTTTGAAGGAAATGTGCACCCCAAGTACCTTGAAAATTGTGACAGTTTATGATACAGTAGGGACAGATACAATTTGAGACTTGCAGATTATAAGTTCCTGAATAATTGAAACTGTACACTACACTTGGAGTTATTAAATCTTATAGCACCTATACATATCTTATGTATACCTTAGGATTTGCCTCCAACTCAAAGACAGCCATAGACAATGGCATATATCACTTAAGGGTTTTTCTAGGAGACAGAATAAAAATAAAGTTTATTTTAAATCCAAAGAGTGAGCTATGAGGCTGGAGAGATAGTTTGGCAGTTAATAGGGTATATGTCTTTGCAGAGAATTTGAGTTCATTTCCCAACATCAATATCAAAGTCTCACAACCACCTGTAACTCTAACTCTAGGGAAACTAGCACTCTCTTCTGGACTCTGTAGGTACTCTCTTCATTCTTGTGGCCTTACACACAAAGATACACACACACACACACACACACACACACACACACACACACACATACACATACACACCCCAAAATAACTCTTTTAAAAATGAGAAAACAGCTGCTGAAGATGGGGCTCAGCAGGCAAAAGCACAAGCTGCTCTTGCAGAGGACCTGGGTTTGGTTCCCAGCACCCATACAGTGGCAAACTCACCATTCATAAGTCCAGTTCCAGGGGAATCTGACCCCCTCTTCTGACCTCGGAGGACATTCCATGACATGGGGGCACTTACATACATGTAGACAATATACTTATATACATAAAATAAAAATAATAAACACAATTTTAAAATGAGATAACAATTCCTAAGTCACTCAGTAAAAGGGGTAATGCTGTTAGTGCAAATTTAAAAATACAGATAGATCCTAAGAGAAAGATCAGTCTCGTATTATGAATGAAGATTCATAGTTATTAGACTATTTGTGAGTATGGTCTTGATATTTTTGTGCCTGTATTAAAAACAGTAAGCATATTAAAGCCATTAAAGTAAGCTTGATGTGTCTGAAGTGAGCCCAGGGCCTTTGGTCCAGCATTTGTTGTAATCTGTGTCATAGTGATGCTATTCTCAGATTTCCAGCAACTTCTAGGAATATGACCTAAGGAAACCAATGTTTTTTCATTACCAGAGACTAGGATGAATGTGAGGAATTATTATTCTTAGAAGGCTGAAAAGGTAATGTAGAAAACATGAGACCCTCTAGGTTTGTACTATTTGTGTTTTATGATTCCCAAATCAGTGCTATTTTCTTCATACTGTAGAAGACAATGTAAGGGGGAAATAAGTTAATTTCACCAGTGTGCACACACTGCTCAGGATTCATGTGGCATACACGGATAAAATACCCAATGTGGAAAAAATGTCCATCCACACTGCACTGATCCTTGATTCAGGTATACCATGAGGGAGTCACAACCCATTTCGAATATCAGCACAATCACTGTCCACCTCCATCAGTTGAACTCAAAGAGCAGATAGGGAGTCATTAGGGCACAAAAAATCAATTCTGAGCATCTGTCTGCATGCAGACCTCAGGCCAAAATAGATTGAGTACCAAAAAGTAGACAAAAGGGAAATCCAGGATTTCTTTGCACAGCTACTGTTATGTGACTAATGAACCTTTCATTGTGAATCAGTGTGTTTTACAGCTGCACCTAATAATTGTTTCCGAGACCTAAAATGATGGTGTGTGGCAGAAGTTGTAGATGAGGTGAGGCATGATGGATTGTCGTTGTCAAACTATTAATAGAAAAGTTCATTTTCTATTAGGATTATAAATTATGATATTTTATTCACAACTCCCTTTTGAACTCTGCCTCCAGCTGCCAAAATCAACAATATCCTTTGAAGATGAACAACTTTTCCAAAAAATCAGCAGTCTTTGACAGACAAAGCATGAAACCCTTTTGCTTCAGTTTTCACAGAAACTATTACACAAATAATTTTGTGTAAAATTTTAAAAATAATATTAAAGTCTGATCAAATCTTTTTGATGATTACACTGAAAAAGGGGTTAAATTAGCAAGCTTTGACTCTGTTGAAATATTGATAAAATTCATTCTGAGTCAGGTTGAATTTTCAACATGCACATATTATAAAAAAATTAATATAATATTAATTCACTCAGAGGGCATATTATTTCAAAGGATCCCAGTAAATCAATATAGATCTTGTCATTTGAACCAACTCATGAATCGAAATCTAGCACTGTTGTTAATTGCCAGGTTCATTCAAGGAGAGATTCCTTCCAAAAGTTATATAGTAGCAAAAGTATACAAAAGTATTCAGGAGTCAGAGGAAAAATAGATATCTTGTGCTCAGATTTAAACAAGAAAAATATCACAACAATTTCCATATGTACAAAAAATACTTCTGGGGGGCTAGAGAGATGGCTCAGCTGTTAAGAGTGCTGAGTGCTTAGCACCCACATGGTGGCTGAGAACCATCTTTGGCTCCAGTTCCAGGGGAATTTGACACTCTCTGGGGCTTTTCATGACATGGGTGCACCAACCAACATGCAGACAGTACACTTACACATTAAAAAAAGACTTCTGGGCATCTATAGCAGTTTTATTTTTAAATTTATTTGACCACATAAAGTTTAATGTTTAAAATTAAAATAGGTTTTTGTTATTTTATATGGCTCTTTTGATATTTTACCTTCAAATCTGTATTCTAAACTAAGGCAAATTTACTTACTACAGTGTGAAATGCGATATTTTATAGAGTTGCTAGCATTTAAAGTCAAACAAGCTAAGCATGTTGGCATTAGTTGTCAACTTGACACACCTGGGTTGAGGGAACCTCAACTGGGAATTAACCCCATTGGACTGGCCTACGACAATTTCTGTGTAACATTTTCTTGATTGTTCAGTAACATGGGAGGGCCCAGCCCACTGTGGGCAGTACTGCCATGCCAAGGTTGTCCTGTGTTGTCTAAGAAAGCAGGCTGAGCACGGGCCAGGGGAACAAGTCAGTCAGCAGCATTACTCCATGGTTTGTGCTTCAAGTTCCTGCTCTGAGTTCCTACCTTGGGCTCCCTTGGTGATGAATTATGACCCAGGAGGTATAAGATAAAATAAGCCCTTTCTTCTTCAAGTTGGTTTTGGTCAGAGTGTTTTTGTCTCAGCAATTGCAAGTAAGCTAGAAGACTAAGTATGTCATTTAAACCTTAAAAAAGTAAGAAAAAGTTAGACTATATATTGTGCAAGTTTTACCATAGGAACTATGGCCAAGGCTTGAATAATCTTGGTCCTAATGATATTTGTAGGAAGAGCACTCAAATTTAAGTATAAACATTAATTTTCTTCATCTTATTTCCTTGTGTAATTAGGCTAAGGAACAATCACCCATTCCTGGAAATTAAATAGTAGAATTATTTATTTATTTTTTTTTTTAATTTTTTTATTTATTTCAGTATGTGTATGAATGTACTGTCTGCGTGCAGGTGTGTGCACCCGTGTCGTGCGATGCCGCGGAGGTCAGAAGAGGGTCTCAAATTCCCCTGGAACTGGAGTTTCAGACGGTTCTCGGCCGCCATGTGGGTACTGGGGATTGAACCCGGGTCCTCTGTAAGAGCGGTCGGCGCTCTTAACCACTAGGCCATCTCTCCAGCCCAAATAGTAGAATTATTTTAATTATTAGTTTGAATAATTCTTTTCTAACTTCAGCATTTGGCAGTCCAAATGCTGTAAAAGGAGGAAAAAGGATAGTATTGGAATTCATTTTAAAACGTGTTATTTTTCTATGGCTCCTACTTAGGTATATATGAGCAGGATTTCAAGTTCTATTAAAAAACTATTGAAGAAGTAAACAGCTTTCTTTTTCTGCTCTTTTCTGCCCCTCATTTTAAGGAGTTTTTTTTTTTTTTGCTCCACTTTTATTGGTATGTATTCTTGTCTAAACTGTTCATACAGATGGTCTCTTCCAAGCATGTCATCCATATTATTTGACCATATTCATGCTCTATTTTTCCAATCTAGTCCAGGGTGCTTCCTGGTTTGGTTTAGGAGAAGTACCTCAGGAGGAATTTGAGTACCTTCATCAGGGCCCACACAGGCTTGGTCAATGGTCTGTTCTATACACTTGTACAGAATCTCCTTAATTTTATACACTGATTTGGACATTCAGAGGTTTATGACATTTGTCCTAAAATCATGGTTTTTCTATTTTAAAGTTTAGCTTCCTTAAATATGTTCAACAAGTTAAAAATCTTTTTTTCTCACTCAGTATAAAAATATTAAAATGTATGCTTAAATAATAGCATTATAATGTGAATATGTATGTATGTATGTATGCCTATTTATATGCATACTCTTTTCCCAAAATTAGGGTTTTCCCAGGTTTTGATTCACAGTGTCATTCTATATGCCTTGTTAGAAGTCATAAGGTCAGCATAAAACTATCTTCTGTCAATATCATAGGCAGACCAGAGGAAAATTATTTGGCAATGATCCACTGCTAATATTGGTGCAGCTTTAGAGCTAGCTTCACTGTAAACAGACTGTGCTCTATGGAATTCTGTACTGGAAACTCTTGTAATATAGGCTTTAGAACAATTGCCAGCATCCTTTTCAGGGCAGCTCTCATTACATGAAACTTAATTCTTTCCAACACTTGGGCAAAAATCTTAGTGTCCCTCATCTGAAATCCTACTTTTATAATTTTACAGGCTATGCAGGCTCAATGTTTGAGGTCAACCCAGCCCACAGTGTTTGAGCTAAATACTTCCACTCCTCTGTGTGCTATTAGAGCAGCCATCATCTCCTGCCTGGATTTTTGCTCTACCCTTCTAACCTATCTTGATGTCATCTATGGTAATTTTGAAATCCATTCTCAATATATCAATGAGAATCCACAAATCCTCCAGTGCCTTCCTTTTCCATTCAATATCTGAAGTATCTACAGTGTCCTAGAGTATCTATACAGTCTGACCAATTATACCCAATCTTGTCCAACTTTCTACTGATCTTACTATTCCCCCCTGCTTCAACCCCTTGAATCTCTTTCTAGTAAGTGAAGCACAAAGGTTATACCTACCCTTCAGAAACTTGAAATTGGTTTTGCCTCATATTAAATTATCTCCACTGATGTAAGCATAGAGATGGCTTCCTTTTATATCCAGCTCAAATTCTTTGATCATATGTCTAAATAAAATTGTAAAGCCAACTAACCATCCAGAAAAAAGAAATCAGCGACAGTACTTACTTTTGGTGTGTCTGTTTTATTTTTCTAAGTGTTTCTTACAGACTAACATGAAATTTGATGCATACATTTATCTAGCTTATTTTACTACTTCTCTTAGAAGTCCTTCATTTTCATACATTTTAAATAATGCTGTTATGTACTGACCAGTCAGTCAAAATTTGGTGATAATAATGAATCAGGTTATTTCAAGGAGACGGTTTATTTTGGCTCATAAGAAGAACATTGAAATGACCTCACATGGCACACACTGGCAATCTCAGCACTCAGGGAGCCTGAGGGCTGAGGGTTGCTACAAGTATAAGGCACCACAGTGAGTTTACATAGCGAGACTTTGATTCGAAAAACAAATATCAAAGCAAAAAGAAGAAGTAAGAGAGAATCTTGACCATATTTAAAGGTTGATAGCAAAAGCAAGAAGAAAGTGATAAAGAATAGAATTATATCAATCATCAAGAAATGCACATTCCTACGAAAACAGACACAGAAGTAAGAAAAATTGGAGAAATTGTCATTCTGCAAAGGCATGCCGTAGAAAACCATCTCAAGGTTGAAAACTTGAGGGACGTTTATGTCATGACTATTTGTCTTGGAATTATAAGAAAAGTAGAGGTGCTAAGGATGGGTCAAAATGGAAAATGAGTTGTGAAAATGACTTGGCATTTTCTTGGCAAATAATGATTGCATTAGCTGAGTAGAAGGACAAAATGAGACTTCTGTGCACAGTGTCAGGTTGTTGAGACCATGCGCTACTGGTAAATTAGCTTTCATCTGCATAAGAAGTGAGCACTCAAATACTAAGCCACTCTGTTGGAATTATGCCAGGAAAGTATGACAGAAGCAGAACTAAGCAAAGAAACTTAGTACCTACACAGAACAGCGAGTGCAGGTGTTGGTGTGAGATCGAATCTTATTCAGAATGATATGAAAACAGAATTACGGTTATGGAGAAAGCAGCAGAGTTTATTCATCAAAAAATGTTTATTGGTTAACTACTCTGTGCATATGTTTTGAGCTACTTGTATGCACGGAAGAAGCATGGCCTCTAGACCGTTGTTTTTAATGCTCTGGTGACAAAAAAAAGAGTTGATGTGTTTGAAATCAATGTGTAGGATTTCTGAGAGAATGGTTTTTTGAAGTTAAGGGTTTTGAGATGGAAAATGTAGTGCAAGTATATTTCATGAGGTAGCCTATGGTATAGACCCAGCTCTAAAGAATTAGAGCTTAGGAGAGAGAAAAAAAAAACACCTATGGGGGTATCACTGGATACAGAAGAACAAACAGCCTCTGGGATCCATGCATTGCATGTGGATGTGGAAGTCATCTCAGTGATGGAGGAGCATCAGTGGAATGACTAAGTTATTCAAATGATTGATGAATGAGGCTAACAATCAGGAAATTGAGGAAAAATAACAGTCATAAGAAAACATGACCAGATAGAATGAAGTTCAAAAGAATGGGAGATTATTAAAGTGTGTTGAGACTCACACATGACAGACATAATGGTACTGCCAGGGCAGCAAATATGTATGCTTCCAGACTCTTAGACTCACTGAATGTAGGAGAAATTATTTGTTCAAGAAAGCTTTAAAGGAAAATGAAAGCAAAGAGTACACAGAAAAACTGGGTTTGATTAAAGCAGAGAGATGGAAGACTACAGAAGATCGAAGGGAGTTGCAAGCATTTTTCAAATTCCTGTCTTATATAGGACCAAATATGAACTTTTCCTAGGGGATGAAAAATATGACAGTTGGCCTTTTATGAACCTCATAAGAGAAGCATATATTACACACATGCATACACACATGGGTACTGTCTGCTTTGGTGGATACAGGGCACACGGATGCCATGCACCTCTCATCAAGGAAGCTTCCTATTGCAACAGATGGAGGTTACTGCAGAGTTCCACAAATGCAAATCAGACAAAGAGAATATACATTTAAGAGATGCCCAGTCTTGAATGACACACCTACAGTTAAATCTCTACACCTAAGGCTCATGGAAGATAGCAGAGTGAGGGGTAAAGAGAAAATTAATACATCCCTCAACCCTTACCAGTGAAGCTTCCTTATACAACACTGTGATGCACACAGGAGGCTGCAAGTAACCATGTTTTAAAAAATGAGACTGCAGAGTGTGTGTCCCAGGGTCAAACCTTACCACCCCATGGCTTGGGGAACATTGTGGAAGAGGAGGGTGAAAGACTGCAAGATCCAGGGCTGGTTCATGAAGACATGGGAACGGATGATTTCAGGCCACTGGAAGCTTGCACATGTGAACTTGTGGCAATATTGACATCAAGCATAGGACCCATGACAACTCAATTAAACGAGGGCCCAACAGAGAGGCTATAAATGGGTGGTTGGCCAGCTCTAGACTGAGAAATATTGGGGACAGATTGCTACTGGGTGAGGGAAGAGAATGTCTTATCTATAATCGCTAGATAGGCTGACTAGACTCCAGTGGATGATTTTATACATAAGGAAATCTGGTTCCAAATGCTTGACTGGATAGAGCTTACATAAGGCAGAATCCATGAGGCCTAGTGGGGGGTTGGAGAGGCATGGTTCGGAGTGGGGGGGGGGTCTAAACTTTATCACAAAGTATTCTATGAAACTATGAAAGATGAATCAATTAAAAAAAATGCTTTGGGGGTCTCTATTTCACTCTTTAAAAGAATCCTGTATAGATTAAAGATATCTTATCAATAGACTTTTTTTGTTTGAGACATGGTCTCCCTATCTGGGCTATAGGCCCAGCTGGCCTGGAACTCACTCTGTAGACCAGGCTGGCCTTGAGCTCACAGAGATCTTCCTGCCTCTGCCTCATGAGTGCTAGGATTAAACACATGTACCACCATCCCTGGCTTAAAGGCAGTTTTAATCTACCATGTGGGTGCTGGGAATAAAACCGGGTCCTCTTCAAGGGCAGTCAGCGCTCATAACCACTGAGGCATCTCTCCAGCCCCATCAATAGACTTTTTAGGTCAATTCCTTATCCTAATAAGTGCGCTCAGTAGCTTAATTGTCAAAACAATGTAGGTGCAGGTGGACGACTGAAATGAAACAATGCTGGCTATGTATCAACGTTTCATAAGGATAAATATAAACTTGAATACACTGCCTTGTACTTCAGTGGAATATCTAAAAACTATAGACTATGATATTCAAACTACATTTACTTTGATAGACAATATAAAATGTGATACATTATCATGTTAGATAAAATAAATAAGATATCCTACCTCAAATCCTATGGGTAGATAAACAGTCAAATAAGATAATTTTAAAGGTGAGAACAAAATCTGACTATTTAAAGTTTTTAAACTGTGCTAATATTTTAAAAGAGGTCTCAGATTTTGAAAAAATGTCATGTAAGTTGCTTTCATAAATAAACACTTTCAAACCATTGTATAATTTTTCATTTACTGCACTGTATATCATTGTATAAAAATGACTCATTCCCTCATCCAACAAAGCTATCTTTTCACTTCTATATATGCTTCCATATGAGCTGAAAATAAATCTTTGATAACATTAGAGAATAAAGTTTTGAGAACCATAGTTACTGTGACTTTTATAGGAAGAAAAAAATATTTGAAATTTGTATACTCAAAAATTTCCTAGAAGATATTTTCCTGTAGAAATTCTGGTAGCCTTTTGTAAAACAAATATGTGTATCAAAATGTGTATCTGGGTCATTAATATCAAAGTGTTAATTAAAGGCATAGCTGTATGTGGCAGATAGGGGACTCGAGTCCACTTCCTAATGTCGAACCAAATGAAAACCATGACTCAGCCAGGGAAGGAAATAACAACTTTGTGAATTAAGGGAAACATGGTCCCAGTGGAGAGAAGATTGATTTCTCCACTAAAATAGGCAAAATGTTAAAGGACAGGTCAGATTTCATCTTTTTGCAAGGTGGGTTCTAAGAAACAATGGATTTATCTAAGTTTTGCCCTTTTTCTTTTTAATCCACACCACTCTCCAAGGACAAGATTAAACAAAGAGTGAGACTAGACAAGAGTGGCAGCAATATAACTTTAATTGAAGTCCCTTAGTGAAGCAAGAGGATAGAGAAATGAAATGTTATATTAAAAGTAAAGGAGATTTCTTAGGGATAGACAAAAAAGATGGCTTAAAAGAGAATCCCAGTAAATACAAATCTTCAAAAGATAGGCTAGTATTGGGCTCTACAAAGAGGCCACCTTTCACATTATACCCAGATCTGCTACCTATCATGTTTATTGTTAAATTTACTTTCCAAAGAGTTAAATTCAGATCTTAGGATGTGGTAACACTTAAAAATGATGAATGTTTTCAAAATGTCACCTTTATGCCTCATCCTTTATATTTAAAGCATTTTCAAGTTTGGAAAGATGGTTCAGGGGTAAAAAAAAATGTGTAATAATTCTGCAGAGAATTCAAGTTCAACTTCAGAAAACCAGCAGCAGGGGATCTAACATCCTCTCCTGGCCCCTACATATACACATACATACACAGAGTTTAATCATAAGAGTAAATCATTCAAAAATAAATCATTCAGTAATAGTAGCCAAGGTGACATGAGCTGTGTGGACAAGTACATTTCAAGAGTTAATGATAGATAAAATAGTATGTAAGATAACGAAGAGCTTCATAAGTATCATCAGGAGAGGGGTTTGTTTTGGCTGATTTGCTTGCTTTATTTTTAGGTTCTATGCTTATGTTTTAGTTAGATTTTTACTACATTACTTTTAATTTGCTATTATTATTTGAAGTTCAGTACGAATGTAGTTTGTCATGTTATACCTAAAATGAATTGAACCCTTTTGGAAAGTGCTATATGGAAGCAGTTATTGAAGCTTAAATGACAGGAATAAGGTTCATTGTTTCTGTTTTGTTTCTCCATCCCAAGATGTATGTTCCCATTATCATAGTCAAATGTGTGTTTTATAATTTCTTGTTTATCTGTTTATTATTTTCTTCTGTTGTGGATGGCCAGATGGATCAAATACATGTGACACTTGGGGTTTGATGGAATTAGAGAGGGATTTAGAAATGGGGAGGAGAATGAAAAGATGGTATTCCAGTCCCAGGAAATGATACATATAATTTATAGGAGAAAGGAGTTCATTTAGCTCTCTCAGATTTAGGTTATAGTTCATCTTGACAAGGAAGTCACAGCTGTGGGAGTTTGAGGGAGCTGTTACATCCACAGTGAGAAAAAAAGAACAATGAATGAGTGGATGTTCATGCATTGAGAAAAAAAGAACAATGAATGAATGCAGTTCACTTTCTCCACTTACACAGCCCAGTTCCCCCTTAAAGAATGGGGTCACCCATAGCTAATGGGTCTTCCTACTTAAATTAAAGCAATCAATCTGATGCCCCACAGACATACCCATGGGCCAGCCTAATTTGGTTAGTCCTTCAGTGAGACTCCCTTGCCTGATGATTCTAGACTGTGTCAAATTGACAAACTAACCATCGCACGTGGCATACCATAAAACCTATCAAACCACCAAACTGGTGCTACCTTATAGCCAGAGAAATATAACAGAGGTTCTGTAGAAACTTAAATCCAAATATCTTGAATTCAAGTGACACTGTATCTCAGCTAAGCAGCAAAAGTAAGAAGTTAGTTCTAACCAGATGCCATAAAATGACACAATAATTTTCAAATTACCTTTGAGAAACAGAAAAGGTGAGATAGAAACTTTTCCATGTTTTACATATATGAATTAAGTTTAATGAATTTTTCTAGTGAGCTGAATTACTATCCAGTTAAATAAGCTGATTAAATACACTTAGAAAGTTTAAAAATCATTTTAATGTAAAGTAATATAAAATTATTGTAATGAACTCACCAAAAAAAAATTCAGTTAAATTAGCATAGCCACTCCAAGGACTACTTGCCCAGTGCCAAACTCTACATAGGTCAATGGATGCCTGTTCAGTAAATATGGCCATTCTGAAGCCATGTAGCTTTACTTCGGGTTGTGCACTTTCATTAGTAATTACATTTTATGCAATTATCTACATGTAAAAGAGAAAAAAATCACAATATTAAAATTAGAAAAGCAATTAGTTTCGACCTCTTTCATAACTCCTATGTTCTTTACCTCTATTCTGTCCTTCCTCATCACCTAATGTTACCCTTTCTTATTCTCCTTTCTATAGGTTACACTATACCCACATGTCCATTTGTTTACTTATCTACATGTATATATTATAAGCTAGGATCCCCATATGAGGGAGAACAAACATTATTTGATTCTTTCTGAGATAAGGTGACCTCAGTTGATATTTCTAGACCATGAATTTCCCTGAAAATTTTCGGAACATTTTTAAAATGTAAACATCATTTTTCAGCATTCTTCATGAGTTTTTTCCTCCATCTCTGGAAACTTTTATTATACTATTCAATCAGCAGATACAGGATGATTTTCACTTTGCTTTGGAGTGTCCTTGTAAAATAACCTTCCACTTATAAGCCTCTTGGTTTCTTTACAAAATAAGCCTCATGTAATGTGATAAGGTGTTTCTCCATTTCCAAAAGGAAATAACTGGACTTTTCCAAAATGGAATTTAATTTGCATAACTTCAATGTAATTACTTACTTCTTTCAAATGTAGTTGTGCATGCTCACTTTCCTTGGCTTGACTAATGAGTACATCGAATTCCTGAGCCATTGTTTATTGATCTGAAAGAATCAAGTTATTCAACCCACTTTACTTTTACTACAAAGAATGAAACAACCATATAAACTACCTGGCCATACATGCACCACCTAGTGTTAGAGAAAATGAGAATAGTGTGCTCTTGAGATTCCTGTATTTGATATTACTGCATTCACTTAGCAAACCAGTGGCCATTCAAGATAAGACAGTGTGTTTTGCAAATCTTTAATTCGTAAATTAGAAGAGGAGGGCCATGTAGAAAGTAATGTCAAGAGAGAGAACGATGGTAAAAATAAATAAATAAATAAATATGCACAGTGTTCAATGTTTTCTGGCAAATTTAGTTAACCAGTACCGTAAATTCAAATTTACTGTAGTTTTGTACAAGGTGTAGAAGTATTTTTATCTGCCTGTTTTTTAAAGGGCAATATTTCTTTTGCATTTCATAAACAAATGAGACATGGGGGTAGAGAGGTTTCTAATCTGACATCAGTGAATTTTAATACATTGAGTAAAACATATTAACCTTATGAAATAGGTATTTTCATCTCAAACTTTTTACTGTTCCATTTAATAAATTATGATTCTACATTTGTCCAATTTTTCATGTTGCTGTTGGTTTTTATGTTATGACAAAATACTCAAAGCTTTCTCTTTACAGACAAAAGAGGTTTACTTAGCTCACAGTTCTGGTTCAAGATCACGGGGCTGCCATTTGTTTGGCTCTGTTGAAGAGCAGCATGGCAAGAATGCTTGCATAAGGAATTACATTAGGAGACTGGAAGAAAGAGATCAGTAAAGCGACATTCTGACTCTTTATAACAACCCACTCCTGATAGAACTAATCTCTTACGAAAGCTGAACAACTCACACACACATTCATGAAAGTAGAGCCCTGTGATCTAACTATTCTCCACCAGCCCCCCAACCTCTTTAAAACTTCTGTAACATTAGTAAAGCTCTGAGAAAAGCATATCCAAATCATTGCAGCATTTAAAACCTGCTGATAAGAATTCTGGATGAAGTGACCGAAGAGTCTCTTACTTCAGCTTACTTGTTGAATTTTCAGAAGTTTGACACTTGACTGAGACTGATTGGGTTCTCAAAACTTAATCATCATGATTGTCTGATATCCTTAATAAACAATGAGGTCAAAATTTCCCTTAGTCATAAAAAAATAAGTTAGAGATCTCCATGCATAATATATTTGTATATGTGTGTATTATTGTATGTAAGTGCATATGTACATGCTTTTGTATATATAAATATACACAGATTTCTTGATGCATAAAATATGATCTTGGTGCTAACTCTCTTCAAGAAGTTTCCTTGGATGGGAAGGATGGCAGAAAATTTAAAATTCACTTTCCCATATTGGAAACAACAACAATAACAACAACAACAACAGAAAGGACTGCATCAAAGAACTGACTGAAACAGTGAACTTCTGCTCAAAACTGTCAACTTCCACATGGAGAATATTGAGAAAGACTGAGAAAGAGATGAAAAGCATGTTTGGCAGAATGCATGAGCTCTGGGGACATGGGTCTAGATTTGATAAAAAAATATAAATAAATAAATTTAAAAAATTCACTCTCAGAGCACCTATGATTCTTATTTATGAAAGGGGAACAGTAATGGGTTTTTAACTGATAGTTGCCACTGCAGTATAACATGTTGTAGCCAAGGTAAACAAAACCACATAAGGAGATTATAAACTTAAACTTAGTACCCATAAAGTGAGATCAGCTATGCATTTTCTTTTATACTTTTTGAGGAATGGTTGAAGAACAGAAAATTCCACGTTTGAGAAGTTGAGCTTTGCACTCTGTCATCTGGGTGCTAACTGGCTGAGCAGCAATGCGTTTTGCAGAAATGTGTTAATAAGAGATGCTGGCTTTTGGGCTGGAGAGATGGCTCAGCGGTTAAGAGCACTGACTGCTCTTGCAGAGGACCAGGGTTCGATCCCCAGCACCCACATGGTGACTAAGAACCGTCTTCAAGTCCAGTTCCAGGGGAATCTGACAGCCTCTTCTGACCTCCACGGCATTGCACAACACAGGTGCACCAACCTACATGCAGACAGTACACTCATACACATAAAAATAATAAATAAAAAAGAGATGCTGTAGGTTATTGCACCCCAACCAAAATATTTAAGAAGATTATACATTCATTCAATCATTCCTTCTCATACACACGGGTGTAACAAGATGAAAAATTGATCAGAAGCAAGTGATGATGTAGCACTATGAAAGTTAACGACTGGAGACAAGTCACACTTCATCCCGGGCTTAGAATGTTCAAATTGGAAGAGACATGTGTTCCTTAGGGCTTGAGTATTACTTCAGCTCCATGCATGAATTATGCCCCTTCCTATGATTTACATGTTAAGAAATATTAATAAATTTGTAGTTTCTAAATGAGTTATAGGAAAATCTGATGCTTAAAATCATCTACAACAATCATTTCAAATTTCAAAATGTTCACCTTTTTCAGAGGCAAGAATTTTTATTTTATTTCTTTTATTTATTATTTTTTATTGATGCTTTGTGTATTTCATACATCATTTTACAATTCAGTTCAGGCATATTTCCCTTTCCCTTCCCCCCACCCCACCCCACCCCATCCCA